>JAGPOW010002742.1:1496964-1533289 GCA_030014935.1 Caiman crocodilus | reverse complement strand
CCACATCCACAGCAACCCCTGCATCTAACGATTTGGTGACCTGATCATAAAAGGCCACCAGGTTGGTCTGACAAGACCTGCCACTGATGAACCCATGTTAAATGAACCCATGTTGAGCCAGGTCAGAGCAGCCTCAGCTGGCAGAGGTCTGGGGATCCAGCCTGGCAGACTGCAGCTGCTTTGACTCAGCTCAGGGTGCTGCAGTGAAGGGCTAGCCAGTAGGCAACTCCTGCACTGAAGCATCATCATGCCCAGTCATCTTTATCAGCATCTACATGTGCATTGATGAGCACTAAAAAACTCCAGCTGCTAAAAAACAAGTACTACCCTGCTGTGGAGATCATTAGCTTCCTGTGACCTAATAGGGTCACATGTGTAGACGCTGAGACATTTACTGTGGAACTCACTAGGCAATGCCACAGTAAACATCTTGTTTAGCCTTCCCACTGAGAGACAAAAAGCGATTTGCCCAATCAAGTAGGAGGTCAGAGATGACTAGAACCCAACTCTCTTAACTCCCACTCTCCTATCTGGTTCTGAAATAAAACCAGGTTTACAGCAATTAGACATCTCCTACCATCACAACTGATAGCATAAATCAGCAGCTTATGAAAACACAGGACAAAAAATATGTATTGCCTTATTTATCAAATATTTATGCAAAATAAATACAGAATCATTTTACAAATGATTTACACAAAGAAAAAGGAGTGCTTTTGTAGTCTGTGTTTGCAACATATAAACTGACCAACTCGATTCAGAATACACAACTACTAAACTAACTGTGTAAGTATACCATCCTATCTGAGTCTAACTGTACATAGCAGACAAGTATAAAATGTTTTAAAAGGTTTACAAGTTGCTCAGTACCTTACCACAATGATTAATCATTTATAGGAAAAGAATAATATTTGCTTTTACCTGAGCCACAACAGTGATTATCATGACTACTAAATCTCATCTGTCAGGGCATGTGCTGATCACCAGAATGGTCAGGAAGGTATATTTCCATACTAATGTCCAATTACGAGTCTTACAAGGGTCTCCTACTTTTTTCTTCTTTGAATCTAGCATTTTGCCAGTGTCAGAAATGTAAAGTCTGATCTCACTTCCACTGATTTTTATACTGATGTAAGTCCATTGATTTAAGCAGTGTTGCAGTATATTTCCACCAAAATAGGGAAGATCAAGTCAAGGTTTAGGTCTCAGTTGTCTGTTCTGTATGCCAACTCTAATTCATTCACCGTGCAGGAGCCTCACTTTCTTCTTTCTTAAATCATTAGCTGATTCATGTCAGTATTTATTCACTGAATGTAAAAACTGGCTGAAGTAAAATGGCCTTTCAGGAGAAACTCCTTTGGAATCAGCTGTGCAGGACAGCATTTTATAGCCCAGGGGAAAGATGGTTTATGAGTGTGTGTTTACAAGGTGGGGGTGAAAATGGGCAAGTCAGCGGAAAGATAAAGGGAATTGTGCAGAGCTGCAGTACTGGCAATGTTATCGCTGCCAAGTTTATTAGCCACACCTTGTGATTTATAGAGGGCTCATTCCTAAGAATAATAGGTAATAATTCCAGTAACAATGACCAATACTGTATCTTCAGTTATGCAAACACAGTGTAGTGTCATAACAGCCAGAAAAACCTCCAGAGAGAAGAGTGCATGCTGTTCCTGACAACATCTATTGCTAAACCTCTGAGGAATTGAGTTTTTCCTCCAGGCCTAGATGTGTGAAGTAGACAATGATGTGGTCAGAATTGTGATTATCCTGCAAGTTAATAATGCCCCAGTAAAACTCATTACACAGCTAATGCATTACGGCACACCAGCTCTTTAGAATTCTGCTCCATACGGGATGCCATTGTTCATGAAAGCATCTCATTCAAACCACGAGCATCTCCCAGTGCACCAGGTTGATGAGCCCTCAAGGAGAAGGGAAAAGGTGTTCCTGTTGTGAAATATGCTCTGGCTGTATTTATTGTGTTTACTTATTCCACAGGAGGCCTGTTTCCTGTGCTACAGAGTGAAGAGGATTTCCTTGTTGAAATGTCACCATAATAAACACCTGCACTTATTTATTGTGGCATTCATGTATTTTTTAACTCTTGAGTAGCTTTTTGATTTATTTTTTTAATGATCCAAACAGGAAATGATCCAAACTGCCCCCAAATTTACTTGATAACATCATTTTAAGTTCTAAAAAGGTTCAAATGATATTTTTATCCCATTGTTTTTCATTCCCACGTGTCTCACAGTCTAGGTTTCTTTAGAAATGTTAACCTACTGCAAAAGCCTCTGTTCTCATGGTGTTTGTATTCTGCCTGGAGACCCTAGACATTTCAGGAGGAAGAATTTTCTCATTATTCCAGCATGTGCAAGGGATTTGGGAGCGACATAGGTTAGGCATGCATCTGAATTGAATCTGTGAGATTCATGGGATTTACATGCCTTTTGGACTAGGGGAACAATCCTGCTAAGACTTAAGCAGTTCGCTGATTTGCTCACATAAATTGCGCCACTGACTTGAGTGGGGCTGATAAATTAATTTATGAGTGAGTTTTCAGGATCAAGTGGACTTAAGATACTTGCAGGTACGCAGGAAAATTGATGGACCCCCAAACCCCACGAATTTCCTCATCCACTTGGATCCAAAACATTTAACCAGGAGGCAAGTTGCCTTGAAACATCTGATTTTATATTATGTAAGTATGACCTTCTGTTATACCCATGGTGTTAAGCAGTGCCCTCTCCTGTCCTTGGTATACTATTTTACTTTTGCTACATTTGCTGACTGACCAGTGAAAGGATTCTGTACTAGCACTTTTTTATCCTTTATTGTTGAGCTATAGCCCCACCTCCATACTAGTTCTAGTATAGACCAGATGCAGGTATTTTTATCACTGACTCTTTTAATCCTGCTGCAGTGCTTATAGCCATAGAGGAACATTTCAGGAAGAGAGGCCTGAGTAGACACAGCCTTTGTGTTCAGCTTTGAATTAGGTTCTAACAGAGCTGCCTAATTTTGACATGTCAGTTCTCAAACACTAAACTGATAAGTTTAACATACCAAAGACAGCCAGACAAATACAATTTAGCTTATCCCACCCGGTTACTGTAGGGCTGGGCTGGATAAATTAAACAGGTTTTGAGAAGCATTTCCTTTGCAAAGTTAAAAGGGTTTCATAAGCCTTACAGCCAAGACAGAGCCAGCTGGACTCTCAGAAGACAAGGAGCACTGAAATTTCTTCTTGTACGTTCCTGGAAGGTAGGCAGGCAGAAAGTCAACAGCCAGGCTTCCTCCCTTTCTGATGCTCAGATAAAGTTATTGCCTGTATTCTGAAGGTTGATAAATATCACCTTGAGACCACCCACAACACCAGTTTCAGTAGGCGCTTCAGAAAAGAATTCAGCCTGACTTGACTTCATTTTCCTCAGCCTAAAACATTTCAAAAGGTGGAACTTTATTAAGCCAAATAAACAAGCATGATTTCTAAATCAAATTCACATTCAAAATTTTGCACAGTCACATTTTGGGTGCCAAAGTATTCAGAACGTAAGCTGTTGCATTCATGCCTGTCAGTTGCACATACAAATATCAGGTTAGAGATCTAAGAAACATCAGGGCTTGAAGCTGGAGGGAAGAATATGCAGACAGATAGGAAGACACTTTTCAAAATCATGGTCATACATGTCTTCTCATTGCATCATTCTCTCCTTTGCATGCTCAGGATAGACAAAAAGTCTTCAACATTAAGAAAAAGAAAACTGAAAAAAAGCGAAGTGTGCAGAGAGAGGAACAGTTGTTACACTAGGCCAGGGGTTGTCAACCGAGGGTATGCATACCCCTGGGGGCATGCATACCCCTGTCTTGATTGGTGAATTATATTGTTTACTATGACAGTACCAGCCACTTGTAAAACTCTAGAATTTAAAAACTAAGGTGCAGCACTCATTTACTGAAAGATATGATTTACAGTTGGGTTGTATTTATAAGGGGTATAAGACTACATATAAATGACTCTGCCATAATATATGCATTGGGTAACATTTCTGTGTCTTGGAGGAAGGCCCAGTCTGAGGAGGAGGTTCTGAGCTGCCTGAACCCCTCTGGATGTTCAACATCCTGCATGATTGTAGCCTTGACTTGCAAGCAAAGTGATCCTTTACTAGAAGGAGGGTTCTAGAAACTGAGCTAATAGGAACAGCACAGTTAATCTCTCTTTGCTGACTGTTCTCTGACTATGAGCGGAGTCAAGTGACCAGACGGGCCTACGGGAGCGTGAACGTAGTACCTGATACCATACCGCACCAGCCTAGTTTTTCTTTCATATTTTTTTAATTTTAATTACATCTGAAGCAAGCTGAGTTGAACAGCAAGTAAATAAATTAGAAGTACTGCATTTTCTTCCTTGTATTGGGATGCTGAGCTGCTCATAGTGAACAAGGCCAAGCAGCTGGACTCTTGCTGCGAGGGTAGACATTTCTTAATTTAAGTCATCAGCTTCAAAACAAAAGATAGCAGCACTTGCCCTAATGTTTGTTAGTGAGGGATGGGTACCCTTTTATTTGTCCAGTCATTGGCACTGCTTGGGATCTGTTTTGGAAGAAGTAGGAAAAATGGATTTGAATCAGAGGTCTGAGTGGTATAAGTGGGTATTCTGCATGTGCTGCTATATCATAGGCAGAGATGGTATCACTGCCATTTCTGTTATGGCACTATCAGTGAAATAAAAAATCCCTCCCTGCTCAATTCACAGAAGGAATATGGAGAAAGGTGTTTTTCAGTCTATTCTATGTTGTTGTAATAACAGGATGAGAGACAGACAGAAAAAGATAGTTTAGAGTTTTTTTAGTTTGTTTATTCCTCTTGACCCTCTCTGAGTCTTACTTTCAGGGGCCACCTAACAGCATTCAAGTCAGAGTTGGTCTTTGTTCTTCCTGAGAACAAAGCTATCCACCTTTTCAAAACACAATAGGTTCAGTCTTCAGGTGGTGAAAAGCAGCATAACTCAATTGTTTTCAGTGCTTGACGGGACTTATTTAGACTTCAGTCAGTATGCATCAGTTGAGAAACTTGCTCCAATAGCATTAATGCTTAAATATATTGGGTTAACCTCCGTTTCTTATTCAGGTCGTAATAATGTACAACTCTAGTTTGAAATATAACATAAATAGTAACAAAGCCCTATTATTGCTATTATGTATACCTTGAGAGTGGTTTGTTTTCCTCAGCTATATCATTACTGTTAATTAGTTTCATCCCTTGCCCTGCCCTCTAGTTTAAATTAGGAACTTGTTGGCAACCTTTTGTTACTGTGGGGTAGAGTTCAACACAGCTCCCTGCCATGGGCTGCAGATCTCCTCCCACCAAATAGCTCAAGCTGCCTGTACGTCTGTCATAGTAGATACCTGACTCGTCTGCAGTGAGGGTAAGCACAGGCATGAGAGAGCATCAGGGAAGGTGCTACAGAGGAGGCAGGTAACATAGCATAGCTCTGCTGCCTGATCCCCCATACTGCCTGATTCCCATATTGGCCTGCAAAAAGGTTGGATGCAGATCCATCCCAGGGGCCACAGATTGTTAACCCATTTAAACTCACTGGTGATCTACATTTAGAAACCTTTAGCTTGCCCCCAAACAGCATTCTGGTCCACCCCTGGAAACATCTTCACTTAACACCCCCATCTCCAATGTGTTCAGAAATTAGCTTGGGACTGAAAGCTATAAATACAGGAATTCCTGACTCCTGGTCCTCTGTGCCCACGTCCTGCCTCTGCTGGCTATGATAAAGCCAAGCCTTGGAAAAAGATCTACCAATCAGTCAACCCTCTGTTTGCTTATTCTCCTCTGTCTGGGCTGTATCTGTAATGAGGTAATATAATGGGAAGGTAGAAGGAGGTCACGAGTCTTGGTCTACTTAGAGATGACTGTCAGGGTTAGCACTAAATAGCAGCATAAACAAAGCTGTATGTTTTCCTGCAGGAAGTTTTGCCTAGTTTATCATGATCAGAGCCAAACAAAACCACTGCTCTCAGAGTCATGAGTCTGGAAATGCAACTCAGGAACCTCCAAATCCTTGAGAAACCCCTGTGAGCTTCTATATTCTAACCTGTGATAATACGTCTGAGTAGAATATCTTAGCTATCTAGAGACAGGTGGTTCCAAAATATATATCCTAGGTCCTAGCAAGTAGAACACATGTGAAAGTACCTAAACATCTCTGAATTAATTTGGCTTATTTCATTATAAAATCATTATAATGTTGTATAATATGCTTGTATATATACGTTAGAAAAGCAATAAAAATTCATCTCCCACTAGAATAATTCCCAAATTGGATAACAAATCTGTGATTCATCTCCAGGGAGAGCTGTGTAGGTCAGCAAAATCAGGACCTAAATGTTACCCTCAATTTTCTTAAAGAGAATAGCAGTTAATCATTTCAATACTGACAAATTGCATAGTTAATTTAAAATGCAGGCTGTTGGGTACATTAGAACTGCAGTATGCAAAGAGCACTTCTGAAACCATATACCATAACTCTCCAAGGCTGGCTTTAGGTACCTACAAAAACCTGAATCACAGGAGATGATGCAATTACCTAACTAACTCCCACTTCCCTAAAGTAACTGAATAAAATAGGTTTTGAAACTCTAAAAAGAGCAGCAACTGTGTCTTCTGCAGAATTCCACAAGGAAAATGTCTTTGGCTTACAATGCAGAAATTATTGAACAGATAGCTTTTTATAAAGCTTTTAAGATTATAAAATATGCCTGTACAGTATGCTCCTGTTTCAGGAACTGTGAAGGTTTCTCATGATTCACTTCTGTCATTGAAGTCATCCCTTAAAAAGACTTTAAAAATAAATTTGAATTTAGCTTTTAAAGGGTCCATGCTTTATATGATTAAAATACAAGGTTTTAACCTGTGAGCGGAGCTGTTGATGAATATACATAAAATTTAAAATACTTTCAAAAATAGTGAGAGAAGAAAAGGACATATTTATGTGTACTAGCTACATTTTCCTGTTCTGGTTCATCATATATTACTTTACAGTTTTGTGAAGATTCAATTACTCTATTAAATTATTCTTTTCCCACAATCCTGGCCAGGTGGTTCTCAATATCTCTATTAAAGAATGATTCTTCTGAGACTGTGCAGAATCCCTTTCTCAGCCTGGCTGTTATTCTAACAACTTCCAGTAACTTGCGATTCTAAAGCTACTGAAAGGTATCAAAATACTTGTGGGATAAAAGATTGGAAATGGTACAGAGCTCTTTCTGTAGATGGAAATAAGATCAAATATATGACCTACGGAGTGCAACATCTTGAGGGTAAGGTTACTAATTTGGAGAGCGTGTCTTCTGCACATACTGCCATCTTTGTGTCTTTCATTCAGGATAACTTACAGCTTTAACCTAGAATGGATAAGGAAAAGACTAAATGCACAAGACTACTTGAGCTTTAAAGTGCATTAAATAAATTCAGAATCCAAAAAGATCTCAGTAGGTTAAAGTCATCTAATGAGTTCCCAGGGGCCAAGGGCTCCCAGGGTTTGTTTTTGCTCTCTTTGAGAGCCACTTCCACAGGTCCCTGCAGGTAAGTGTATGAGGGGGGAATAGGCAAGGCATGAGGGGTAGAAAAAGGACAAAAGCAAGGCATGGGGATCAGGGGAATATAGGTGATGTATGGAGGGGCAGGGGAAGCATAGGTAATGTGTCTGAGAGCATCTATCCACTGAGATTTCTGCACCCACAGTGGTCATGGGGCTGCAGCCTGGCTGGACTAACATGTCCAGGAGCTGCCTAGATGGCCCAGCAGGTGGGACCTGACACGGGACAGTGGAGTGCCGCAGTGAGACTCATTGCTGCTGCCTCCAGGACCCACACATCAGCTGCACCACTAGCAACATGAGGAATAATAGACCAGGGGGCTGCACTGCCCTCACCTCCTCCAGCCATCAGCTGATTGTACACTGGGCCACAACTCTACCCTGCTGCCACAGCCTGGCTACCACTGTAGCCATGGAGGTGGCTCCTGTCCGTACTGATCTGGCCAGGCTGCAGTCCTGTGCCCCACTGTGGATGCAGAAATCTGATGGGGCATGTGCTCCTCTATTCCACCCCAACATGTTGCCCATGGTCAGGCACCCCTTCTGCCCCGTACACCCTGCCCTGCCCCACACACTTGGGGCTGGGACCTGGGAATGGGAGGCAATAGGTCAGGAGAGAGGGGCTCTGGCAGGGACAGTGAGCTGCAGATTGAGAGTGAGGGGCACCAGCAGGGCCAGGAGACTGCAGGTGAGAAGTAAATGGCACTGGCAGGGTGGGGGGACTGTGGCCTGGAAGTCAGGGTCACTGGCATATCAGGACCGCTTGGCACCACCAGGCGGGGGGGTGGGGGGTGGGGGGCAGCCACAGCTGGACCTGCATTCTGGTGAATGACAGAATATGGGGAAGCTCTGATTTTCCATGATGATTAAGGCACTGGTAGGCTTCCTAATTGCTTTAATAGTGTAACTACAGGCAGTCCTCAGACTTATGACACAATTGGTTCCTGAAAACCACGTCTTAAGTCAAAATGTTGTAACTCGGAACCAATTTTTCCATAGGAAATAATATTATAAATGGGGGATTAGTTCTTGAAATAGGGTTCTTGATACCCTATTTTCATAAAAAATAACTCAAAATTTTGTACATAGCTACAATAATATATTTATATTGTAAATAGCAATCATATTGATTCCGAAGGACTTATTTGAGGTGACTTTGCTGGACTTTTTGAAGGGCTCTTAGCTGGAGTCTTCTCAGAGTCTTGGCTGTAGGTTTTTCTGGAGTTTTGTCTGCTTTCTTAAAGAAAGTTTCCAAGGAAGTTTGGACAAATGTTCTCCATGGAAATGAGAGATGCAGCAAACTTGTTCACTTGCCTGACATGGTATCGGATGAAGCATTGTAAAGTAGAAACTGGTGTCAGAAAGTTGAAAAGGGTGTCAATTTATAAATGTTGTAAGTGCAAAATGTTGTAACTTGAAATGCAAGTTGAGGACTGCCTGTATATCAATAAAACATGTTGTTCAATTGATACCTATATATAGTGGCGTTTCACTTTCATTGTAGAAAAACGTGGATTTGGGTTTTTTTAATCAGAGAATTTGGGATTTTTAAATAGAGCAAACCAGGATCCATGGTAATGACTATCGGTAAGCGATTCATCATCAGTAGTTATCCATTTTCAGCTGATCGTAAGATGTATGTCACTTTAAGACAGTACAGAATGATTTTATACTTTTTATGAATAAACATTATCTTACAAAAATTTGGACTACACCCTCTGTGCACTCTGGTTCACTGTATGACATCTTTGTGATTTCCCAGATGAATGCTTAATGTGCAGCTTCTTACTGCAAAAATTCAGTGATTGTTTCATAAGAATTAGATGATTATGATGGAGTAAAACAGTCAAAGATTTTGGTTTTGCATTCTGGTTTGGTTATATTCTCATTGCCAGAATAGAAAATTATTATGCAAAATGATATGGCAGATTGTCCCAGTCTGAGCCAAGAAAAGCTAAAAGGCATCCAGTGCTTTGCAAATTTCAGCTGGCTTGAGAAATGTAGCCTGCCTTGTGGAGGGCATAACTTACAAGGTACTGCATGCATCAACATGTGCATATTAATGCAGTGCAATAAACTCTGATGTTTATTGCACCAGAGTTTATTGTTCCCTGGTGTATGTATAAATTCTGAGCAGTCCTGGTTGGCAGTGGGCCCAGGGGGTCAGCATGCAGCAAAGTGACCCAGGTGGGGTAGAGGAGGCTGGGACCAAATCCTGCACTGCCCCCAGCAGCCTTACCTGGTTGCCTTTTGGGGCCTCTCCTGGTTCAAGTTAAATCAGAGTCCCCCAGCATCCCAGCATGCTTTCCAGCTCTGGGCTGAGCTGTGCTGTTTGCTCCAGCAGAGAAGGGTTGGGGAGGTGGGAAGAGGCAAGGACTGCCTCCGCCCCAACCTCAGGCAAACTCTGGCTGGGATCTGGGGCCAGGGAGAGGAGATTAAACTCCCTTCCCCCAGTACAGAGCTGCCCTGTCCTGCTAAGCTTACTGAAAGTTACTTCAGGCTGTGACTCTGGACTACATATCCCAGAAACACCTGGAGGCAGGAAGAAGAAGTGATGAGTAACCCTGCAGAGTCCTGCTGCTGTGATACAGACTGCAAATCCTAGAGACCTCAGGGGCAGCAGGAAGAGAAAGTGCCACATAGCTGTGTTCTAGTGTCCCCCGTTTTCTGCATTGAGCCACTGCAGGCTTGTGGCTGCATTTCCTGAATCAAAAGTAAATGTGTGTCCAGTTGTTTCTCAGTTTAATCTTTGCAATTTAGACTAATCTGCAAAGACTGAATTGATTCAGCCTCATGCTTTTTGACTCTGTACTTAGCCACAGAATCTGACTGGCAGCCAGAGTGTGACTCTGGCCAGACAGGTTTCATTTCTGCTGCCACGTGCTCTGCATCACTTTTTTAGTGGCCTTTTTTTTTTACACTGGGATCTCCCAGTGTTAAAAACAATCCGTCTTGCTGCAAATTAGCAGTTTGGTGAACAGATGCATGTGCAGCATATGTGGTTTGTAGCACCTCGAATGGGTTTAAGGCATTGCAAACTACAAGTGTACACTTGTTGGGACATGCCTCATTAGGAACAAAAATAGAGAATACCCAATGGGATTTAAAGCCAAAATCTCAAACAGTTGTTTTACCATCAGATATATCAACTGTTCAGTTACCCAAAACATCTATAGCCTCACTGGAATCTACATCAACATTGTAATAATCGTTTGGCCTAATAAGATTACTATGGGTGTGGGAAAAGGTGGATTTATGTGTGTCTGCATTCCCATGACCCTGGAGCCAGATGGAATCAGATTCAACCCCTGGTTTAATTTAATGTGTCCTGAGGTTTACACAAAAGTAGCTCAGGGCCATATTCTGCTTCCCATTTCACCCTGGGACCATGTGAAAAGGTGGTGTAAAGCTGCTACAGACTTTCTACAGCACCCAAGGGGAAGCTCCAGTGGCCCTTTAAATTGGGGGCTTTGATTTCTTTGCAAATACAGAATCTATGTTTCTATTTTGATTCAGACTTCTGCAATGTGTTTTAACAGATGATGAAAATGTATTCTCCTACGGAGACATTGCATTAGAAATGAACTGCAAAGCAAAAACAAAAAGTTGACAGTCTGAAGCTTTGTCTGTGCTGGAGAAATATACTATTTGAAGAACTGTTGGTCCCCTTCCAGAGTGCTTGTAAAACACCTTGTATCCTCACACAGAAATGTTCCCAACAGTTAACATTTATGCCAGATATTAATACTTTTAGCTTAAAAGCTGTTTCGGTTGCAGCTCCTTCAGTGACAGTTCAGATGAAAGTGGTTAGGGAAATAGTATAAGTAGTTAAAACAATTTCCCTACTAGGGAGCCGTGTCAAAACTCTGTGACAGAGACCCATAGAAAAGGAAACACTTTAGATGCTGACACAGAGCAAAACAGGAATTGGTGAGAACATGAACTATCAAACAGAAAGCGGGCATGCCGAACCTTTTGCTACTTAAATCTATTCTGATGTTCCTCATGTGTGCATGTATGGCCAAAGACAAGGGCTGGTAAAGTAATAACAGAAGTGTCTGCCTACTATTCTAGTAGTTCTCCAAAAAGTTCTCCAGAAAAACAGATGAGTCCAAATAGATCCCAATATTTTATTTTGTTTTTTTAAGCACTGCATTGAAAGAAAACATTTTGGAAGATCTATTTAAAAATCATGTGAGAAAAAGACAGCCTGGTTAAACTGAAGTCCTGCAGAAGGCAGGGCAGGTTGCCGCTTGAGCAACTAACTTGCTTAGAAACTTACATAGACGACAGCCTGCCTTGTTAAATGCTAAGTTGTAAAAGAGTCAATGTTGAGCTCTGCAGATAAATTTGCTGTAGTTGCAGTGCATGAGTCCTTTTTATCTCTATAGATTGTGCATCTTTATTTCTGTTGTAAACATTTACTAATTATAAATGAAATATAAATAATAGAAAGGTATATTGACATGTGGGAAGGCCCAAGGATGGAGGAGAACTAGTTTTGCCTGTCAAACACAGGTCACAGTGGGCACATCTACACAAGACGCTTACTGCACATTAGCCTAATAACACGGCACGGTAGCGTGTCATGGCAAAAACCATGCTAATAGCCTACCGGATTGTATTATTAAGCTAATACACAGTAAGCTAATGCACAGTAAGCGTCACTAAATAACAATGTGCCAGCACTACTGAGCAGTAGTTATTAAGCAAGAACTAAACTAAATGCGTAGTATCTAAGTATGAAGAAATTTTTTTGCAAAAATGTTGTTGGTCTACTAGAAGATATCATCTCTACTATGAGCCCTGATTGCAGTATCTAAGACACATTAATGAATATGTAGATGTGTAGTGTGCTCAGCTAGTATTTAAGTGGGTGGTTATAACAGGTTTGAGTACTATAACACTTTTTAAAAATGGACTCTGCTTTGCAGGTAGTAACAGTGAAATAAAATCTTTGATTTCCTTTGGAGTCCTTACACCTTTCTCAGAAGCTTATGATGCTGGCCACTATTAGAGACAGTGTCTTTTTTTCATATACAATACACAGCTTATTTTTCCCCACAAAAAATCAGTTGCTGGAAATTGTGTACTTACCAGTATTTTTAAAGAAAGTTCTTCTTTTCTTTTTTTCTGCCTTTTAAAAGCAGGGGGCATATCTAATTTTTGGGGGGGAGCGAGGGAGGGTATTGTGAGGAAAATACAATGCTAGATTAGGTGGATCAGGGCTCTGATTTAGTATGATAATTCTTATATTCTTGTGATATTGCTACCAAATAGCAATGAAAATAACAATAAAAATGAAAATACACTTGCTTGAGGGTGAAGATGTTTCCTAATGATCACATTCACTTATATTAGAGAAATGATACCCATCTCTCCTGTTTTCCCCATTCTTGGTTTGTGAAGTAGGCCACAGACATTAAGCTTAGAAAGTAACTTAGCTTGTGTTGTTAAAAACATACTACCCTCTATGTCTTCAAATAAAATGCTCAGAACCTCCCTGGAAATAAGTACGTAAATATTCTTGTGGATCACCATATTAGACTTTTAAATGCATACTCAGGTATTATGACTGTGTGAACACCCTCCTGATCAATTAGATTCTTTTTTATTTTACATGTAATTGGGCAATTTTCTACTGTGCTCAGTGTCTATATAGCACAAGGAGGAAGGCCATTGTGGAATTGGTTAAAGCACCATGATTTCCTACTGTACTCCTGGTCAGTCTTGGAGCTGTGCCTTCTGGCTGTGTTCTGTCAGCCAGAATACCTTGCTGGTATTCCTGATGGGTTCAGACTAAGTATAAAGATAGCATTCAGGCAGAGGAGGAAGAAATGTATACTTTTTTTCAATTATGTCCTATATTGCAGAGATAAATTGGAGTCTGGTACTGTTCAATATTTGATCTTAGCCACCCATTAGACAGTCAACTAATGGGATTTCATTAGGTTTCATTAAGTCTCAATTTCCCTCATCACTGGTTTCATTCAGTCCTATGAGACTAAAAATACAATGTGACGCAGCATGTTGAAACCAACAAACATGCTGCAAGTTAAGTGTGGCTAAATCTGCATTCAAGAGCATACAAAACTCTTCTTTGTATATCTCCATTGGTCTGTACAGTTGGGACTTTGTGTGGGATCATGGGTGGAGAGTAGGTCAGGCAAGATGAGAACAGAGACAGAGCACAGACTCTTTAGCTAGGGACAGACATTCAAAAAAGTCTGAGCCTGATTGATTCAATCTTTGTAGGTTAATTTAACCTGCCTAGATTGAATCAGTTTGCAATTGTACAGACATTCCCTCTGTATTGAGAAAATGTAGGTACATGCCTTCAGTTGCTCAGGTTAGAAGCTGGGGAGCGCTAAAATGGCCCTCTCTTCCCCTTGACAATGCTGAGCTGAGGGGGTGTGGCCAGATCCTGGGTGGAAGCTCTGATTAGGGAGGGGTTTATACCACCACCCTGGCCTGCACAGTCCAGGTTTTTCCCTGATTGCTGCTAAAGGGGTGGGAGTGTTGCCAGACCACAGGCCCCAGCTAGCACTCTGACGCAAAGGTGTGGGTATGCAGTTCATACATCTGTTGATGATACTGAGCTTTTCAATCTCCTGCTCCCTGCTTCTTCGTGCTATATGCAAGCCTGACAGGCAAAGGAGCCAGCAGGGAACTGCTAACACAGCATTTATCAGACAATCAAGAAAACAAAAGCCTCTTTTATTAGTTCAAGCTCTTAAACAGCTTTTTTCAAGGAAGGAATAGAGGGACGTTACCAGTCAACCTGTTGATTAGCTCCACAAAGCCCTAAGCAGACACTGTTCTGTCTGCCCATCCCAATGATATTGGAGACGCACACAGACACCTCTCAGCATTAACTGGCATGCCACATGACAGCTAGGGTCCATGCCAGCTAGGGTGTTGGGAGGGAGGCAGGGGGGATCCCTGCCTGAGCAGCAAGGGGGAGGTGTGGCAAGGGGAACCCAGACAGACTCTGCTGTGCCTGCAGTCTCCGCCAAACTCTGGCTAGGGAGCAGAGGGGTTGGGGTCAGCCCTGGTCTCTGGAACAGACAGCACAACCCAGGGCTGCAAAGCATCTGGGCTGCTGGGGGACTGTGCTTTAACTTAAAACAGAAAGGGGTGTTAGATAGACATTGCATAAACCAGATTGACTCAAATCAGTTTAGTCTGATACTGCATTCAAACAGATTTATCTTAAACCAGTTTCATCCATTTTGACTGGTTCTGTGACTGGTTTAAACCAGTTTCTGATTGCTTAAACTGGTTTATTTGTAATATCTGTCCCTATCCTCTTTGTAGTATTAGCCCCTAGGAAAGCAAAGGGAACTGCATTACAGTTTAGTCAGAAATTCATGCTAGTTTTAAAAGCATTACACAGAATTCTCCTGAACTTGAATTTGATTGGCCAGCCGGAGACAGTTTGGCAGGACAGTTATTAGTGTGCACAGGTAAGTGCCCCAGGATGCAAAAGGCACAATAGGATCTAATGCACAATCCATACAATCATGCTCCTGCCTTTCCACGCAAGTGTAATTGTAGGATTCAGCATCAGATCCAATCATGCCTTATAGCTGGTGCACTGGCAAGTAGCAAGCTCCCCAAAGCAACAGGTGGTATACCACTGTGGCTGGGAGTCCCATCAGCACACACTCGATTAATAGTGTGGTAAGAGTGAGCCAGCTATTGAACATTTTTTGTGGAATAATTTTGTGGCTTTCCCCCCAGTGCCCACCAGCATTCAGTTCTTTGCCTGAGCTGCAGAGTGAAGCAACCCTCAGCATCTTATATACAAGGGATATCAGATGCTGTGGTACCTCAGCTGTACAGTCTAGGAGGAAGTTTGAAATATGAGGTCATGAATTCCAGCTGCCAGAAGATCTGGAAACACATGGGGGAAGGAGTCAGAGAGCACAGAGGAGGTATGGGAGGTAGAGTATGAAATGAAAAAAGATGAACGTGTGTAAAGGGGAGATGGAAGACAAAAGAGACATGTCTACTATCAAGGTTGTGTTTTTCTGTCAAAGAAATAAAGACAGAGGGTCAGATACTACAGTTCAACCAAACTGCTCAGTGCTAGCCAGGAAGGGTAAAACACACCAGAGTGCTCTCCAGCCCTTGGAGCCATCCAGTGCAGAGCTAGTCCCTGGACATAAAACAGCCTTTGGTCTCTAATCTAATTTATATCAACTGCAACCCACCTCAGTGGCTGAAACGGCAGGGCAAAACAGTATGAAGTGCCAGCACAGAGGCGTTTATCATTACTCCTTGCAGGGGTGATTCTCCAGAGGACAGTTAAACTTGCATTCAGGAAAGGCCATGCTGTTGATACAGCACACAGTAATGAATGAAGCTCAGAAAAATGTAGAGGAAAGAATGAAAAGACTGTCTTAATTTTCCTGCAGTGGGATGTGCTAGTATGGTTCACATCCTTAAATACTATAAAATCTATTTTTGAGATTCTGGGCCTAATATCTTTTGTAGTAAAAATGTACAGGACACAAAAAAATTAAAAACCACATAAGCAAGCTCTGCTTGTTAATGAATGTCATGCAATCTAAGTAGGAAATATTTGCAGTGGGTGTGGCTAGAAACACCCACTGCAGAGATAATTAAATTGCAGCTGCTAGGCTAGGTTTTCAAAGGACTAACATCTTCCAGAGAATTTCCCAGCTTCCTGTTTGCACTACAGTTTGTGCTTGTGATTTTTGTTCCCGCATTTTACTCGTTAACATGAATTGCTGGTACAATACAAATGGAAAAACTTCTACCCTTAGCTATTCATTTGTGTAGTAACTATGAAATTAAGACATATAGATCTCTGATTTGCACCTGTCTGTCTTGTGGATACCAACAAAAGCAATAAATAAGAAGCTTTGGTCTTTAGAAATTTGACCAGTTTGTCAGGGAACATGGGGAAAACTGCATGTTAACCATGTGACAGCACAGGTTTCAGACTGTTGCAGTCACAGTGAAGAGATTCCAGTGAATATCCCTAATGTGAACTCACTTTTGGGACTGAAAGCCTTACCTGGTCAATTGTGAGTTGCTGCTTTAGATAATAATTGAATAATCTAATATTCCATTGATTGATTGATGAATAAATTTAGGGAAACAGAATTTACCCAGGAAGGAATTTTGTGAGGATGCCAAATCAGCATTAATACTGGAGTACTATAAAAGGCAGCTGCTTGCACAAAACCCCTCTAGACAACTTTTTTCTCTGCTGTGTTCATCGGTTTGCAAGAATGTGTCCCTATTCTTGCCCTGTCAAGAAAAAATTCAAAATGTTTTAACAAGCCCCAAATTCCAACATAAAATTGCTGAAACTGCTGTTTGTGTCTGGTTGCAGGCTCAAACCATGCAGAATCCGAGTTTCATAAATCCTTTACTGTCAGCTGGAACTTGACCATGGTTCACAACCTTGGAAAATACGGTCCTTACATCAAACCAGGAAAAAACAATTCAGAAAAATCTTGTTGGAATATAAATTCCTGAATGTCTATTCTAGACAGTTGTATAGGACCCCAGCTTTTTATCAGGAAAAAATGAGTCCAAGTCTTTTTTAGGCTAGGGACAGACATTACACATAAACCAGTATAAGTGATCAGAAACCAGTTCAAATTTGTAACACAACAGAAGTTTGGTGCACATAAACTGCTTTCAAAATGGCCAATACTGGTTTAAGATAAACTTGGATGAATGTAGTCTCAAACTTAACTGATTTAGATTAAATCAGTTTTTTGAACTTCTGTCCCAGATCCCCTCCAGATTCAAGTTAACTCACAGTCCCCTAGTATTCCAGGATGCTTTGTACCTCCCTTACAGGGTGGGTGGGCTAGCCTTGGCCCAAGCTGTCTGCTCCAG
This sequence comes from Caiman crocodilus, assembly GCA_030014935.1. Classification (NCBI taxonomy): domain Eukaryota; kingdom Metazoa; phylum Chordata; order Crocodylia; family Alligatoridae; genus Caiman; species Caiman crocodilus. The sequence goes on along the minus strand of JAGPOW010002742.1, from coordinate 1,515,795 downwards.
CTGAGCAGGGAGGTATTCTCTAGTGCCCCCTGGTTTCTGGCCTGGGCCATTGCAGGCATGTGGCTACATTTCTGGCATCAAAAGTTAATGTCTGTTCACTTGCTTACCAGTTAAATCTTTGTAACTTAGATTAACCTGCAAAGATTGAATCAATTCAGCCTCGGGCTTTTTGACTGTCTGTACTTAGCCCTAATAACAAGTAACAAGAAGGCAAGCCTTATGAGTTGCTCACATTTTCTTTTCTTTTCTTATTTTGACAAAGCTATTCTTTTCATTAGAAAATGTCATTTTGCCAAAATTGAAACTTTTCTCAAGAATGGAAGCTGTTCTGAAAGATTTTTTAAAATTCAGTATATTATTTTTATAAGCCCTTGATACAGTGGCAGTATTTAATTTTGATGTTTTCTAAATACAAAATAATTTGGTATTTCCATTTTTTAAAGGACTCAATTTTTTGCACATTTTCAAAATTAAGGTAATTATGGTAAAAAGAAATTCAAAATGGTTGATATCAAATGGAAATGTTTCAAAAGTCTGTTTTGATTGGCCTGAATTGATGTTTTCTTAGCTTTGTAAAAAACCTTGAAATCTTTTAAGATATGGAACAGGCAAACCTTTGTTTTTAAAGCTTGTCCAACAGTGACTGTTTTCGTTCTAAAGTATTGCTTAGTACCAAATTGAGCCACTGATTCATTATGGACACATAAAGTAAGTCACAGACTGAAATCAGTAGCCACTTCCTGAAACAACTAGAAAGCTCCATGCAAGTACAATCTGCTATAATTGCAAAATCAGATGGAAAGATTAAATGATCTGTAGGTTTTGATGAATGCGAAGCATGCACAAGGGTAAAGGATTTGTGAGTCACCACGTAACTAGGAGTAATCTGGCTGTGGTAGAAGAACATCCCATATTGGGCATTGTACCATGTGGCTGCTTTATTTGGGTCCTCTGTATAAGAAAACAAACCCTGGTTAAACTTGGAGAGGACTGGGGAGCTCTACATTCAATGTAAAATCACGTGTTGCACAGACCTAAAACTGACTGCAATGCTCATCATTTAAAAGGTTGTTGAATTTAAGTGCAAAGGTACACTGCAGTGTGTCTTTCACAGAACACCTAGGTTTCCAATGTTTTATTGGAATTCATAGATCCAACATGGCCCTCTAGTGACCATATTGCATATATCAACAGTGCAGTGGCAGAGCTGGAGAAATTTGAGAGGATTTGATCTCAGATATGAGTCTACGCATTCCAGGTTCATTCCATTATAAGCTCCTTTCCAGTACTCGTATATGGGGTATTTTGGAGAACAAATGAAAAATCTCAGGCTGAGCTGAAATGTCTTATGTTTCACCCTAACTCCAAAGTGTTCTTTTTAGAAAAATGTGACTATGGCAGAGGTTTTCCTGGCCAGTTAAAGTACAAACCAGACAGATTTTTACAAAGGAGAAGTAAAATAAATGTAGCAATACTTTCTCTGAATAAACCCACTGTGCCAAGATAGAGGGAGACTGTTCATAATGCAACCCGTGTGGATACACAAGAAATTTGGAGGGGGGGTGTAAAAAACACCAGATGTCATAGAGCCCCCTTTTGGACAGAGGCTTTGTTTTAGTGGGGCCTCACACAACATCATGAAATCCCTTATTTTCACCTGCCCCCAGCTTGCAGAGGATGAGAGAACTGAGGATCCATTCCAAACCCCAGTGATGTGAATGGCTCTACCCTGTGATTCATCCCATTTTTCTGATAAACCTGATGCTTTTGTAATGGAAAGTAAAGACACATTGATATATTCTGTCTGTCCTTGTTTTTTATTCTGGGATTTTTCTTTCCAAAGGAAAACTTAGAAAATTGGCTCTTACCGTCTTTTGTAGCTGACTTCCTCACCACCTCATATTCCTTCTCCCTTGCTTTCTCTGTGTCTGTTTGTTAGATATTTCCCTGAACCACCCATTTATTTGCCTACAAGGAAAAAAAGAAAATCCACTGTCTCAGTAATGGAGCACAAGTAGAAGAACGTATAAAATCAAATGGTACGGTTTGCACTATTTTTCCAGTGTATCATTTCCTCTTTTTTTTCTGACACTGAAAAAAACATGTCTCCTGCCAAGACAATATGATGATAGATGCCTTTCAAGAACCAGGGGTAGAGAGATAAATAGGTAATGAATTAGATTCCTCTTTTTAGACAGTTGCCTCTGAGTACTAGGTTGGCATTCAGATCAAGACAATATGAGGGGAATTTTATCTTCCTTTTGGCTCTATCCCTGTGGGCTTGTTCAAAATCTGTTTTTTGGAACAAAATGTATATCTTTTCCGTTGTAAAGTAATTTTCATTTCCAGTAGAAATAGTAAAGTCATTCCCAAATGAAGTGTGAATCATTCCAAAAGGCAGATTTCATCTGTTTTGTTGAAGGTGTGGCATTTGTACACAGGCTGAGTCACTTATGCTGCGAAATAATAAATGATAGGCTGCCAAGGGACCCATGGGAATATTCCTTATGAGGACTTCTTGTGACCTCATAAAACACAATTGATTTATGATTTTGCCAGAAGTCGCAGATGGAAAAAATGTCTTTGTTTAACTGTGGCTCATGTTTTCTTATTATCATTCAGTGTATTGATCTGTGACTGGCTATTACAATGCACTCTTGTTTCTCTGTGACAGCTGGTGACATTTTCTCATACTGTACCAGCACCAGCAGATTCACTCACTGAAATTCTCAAGTCTTGGGTCTAGGGAAAAAAAATTTAGAGTTCATTGTTCTGTGGAGCGAGATGCCTCCCCTCCTCTTTGTGCTCTCGGTGCATCCTGATAAAAGTGTTATATTTAATTAACTTCCTTTAAAGAATCTGGTTTCAAATGACTCCAGTTTAACTGGTAAAAGATATAGTAATCATATACAAAACTTTCTAAAAATAAAATAATGTTGTTGAGTTTCAGACAATGATTTATTTTACAATGCCGAGTGATGGTAGCAACTATTTTAAAAAATCAGCTAGTTGCCTTACCAGTGGATAGCTGAAGATACGTCTCTACTGAATGTTGTAGTATAACACAGAGATGCCTGAACCAGAACTAAAGGAGAAGAGCTAGCTATTTCAGCCTTCAAGCTGGGGAGCAGTATATATTAGCCTATGTGGAGCTTTGTATTATTGTAGCGTGACTGCTTCTGATCCCCTAGGTAGCTTGTTGAATGCTAGGTTGAGTGTCTATACACTGCATGAAAGTCTTCAGTGCTGACATGCCCAATGACTGGCACTTCTTCTTTCACAAGTTGAAGGTGACTGCTTCTGGAATGACAGTGCTTCCTGTCATAAATGTAAGGAAATACAAGTGAATTCTGAAGATACGCCCAGTAAATGATATGTTCATTTTCGGTTAAAATTGACAAATATTTAAGGACCACCACTGTACTGTATTTGATATGATTATGTTTGTCATCATGTGAAATGCATTCGTGTAATAACAGTAAGTGCCATTTATAAAGCAACTTTAATCTAAGGGCTCAACAATCTTTAAAAGCTCATTACAAATTTGGAAATATTTCAGCCTTCAATGAAATATAAAAACCTGGGGGTAGAAGATAACAAATGCATAACATCATTGTAATATGTAAGAGAGAGCCTGGGGCAAGGATAGACTCCTTGCTTTTCTGCCTGCAGGAACACTGAAGCTCAGGGAGCTAACAAAGAGCCCAGGCTGGGAGGTGTTATGCCAGTGCAAGAGGTGAAAGAAGATGTGCCCTCCCAAAGGAGTAGAAGGCTGCTTTCACTATTGTTGTTTATGTTATAGCCTGGGGGCTTATGCTTATGTTGTGTTTACACCAGTGGTTTGGGTTGGGACTGTAAGGGGCAGTATATGGATTCCCACTAGTGTCCAAGGGCCACGCAATTGCCTTGAGCTACTGTTGATCCCAGAGAGGGGCAGAGTGCAAGGCTGCAGAGCCAGACAGGGGCCTGTGCCCATGTAGATTACAGCGAGACAGGGGCAAGGGGCCTGGTGACTGGAAGGGACAAACCAGAGCTAGTCAAAGCCAGGTCTGACGCAGCAGGCCCAGGCCTAGTGAGAGTAGGGGTGGAGGCCAAGAAGGCTGAAGCCCCATAAAAGAACAACAATATAATAACACCCTTGAGGCCTAGGGCATAGTGTAGGGAAGGATTTGGAGCCATGCAACTAGCTCTTAAGGCTTTGGGTGCCCTACAGGGCACAGTTGACCTGAGCAGCCCAGAGAGAGGCCTGAGAACTAGTGAGGCCCAGTAAGGAGCCTGGAGGAATAGGGAGGACCAGTAGGGTGCCAGGGAACCCTGGCAGGGGTTCAGTCAGACTGGGGCTACACAAAGGCCTATGGGCAGCCTCCCTATTTATTATATTTCCATCAAGGCATGGCAGGAAATACGGGAAGGAGCCCTAGGGGTGGAGCAGGGCATTGTTGCAGAGCCACAAGGGGGTCTCGCTGCCACCCCTGGTGTAGCAAAACCCACAGGTTTTCTTTTTATTATTTTAAAATGCATTCCCTCCCATTCCACAACCATTTCTGACTTTTTCCTCTCCCTTTCTATTCCCTATAGATAAGTATAAGTAAGCTAAGATGTAGGATAAGCTTTAACATTTTATTTTAAGTAGTAAGTTTTATTTTTCTCTCCCCTCTTTGCAAATAAGTGCCCTGCTATTTTGGTATAGATACCCACTGTTTCGTAAGTGATAATTATTATATTTGTATTGATTTTTTTTTTTTACTGCTTTTATATTGTGTGATTACTGTTTTAGGCCTACGTATGTAAGTTAGCATAAGTCATGTCAAGTTTCCATCTTGTAATATCAAGCCTCCACCTTGTGTCCCCTGACCTATGACTCATACCTCCCCCTCCTATGTAACTTGGTTCCTGGATGAATGGGGATGAATTTGGGTGCTCGAGAGACAATGGTATTAGGTCTAAAAATACCTCCCTCTGAATGACCAAAACATCAACACCAATACTGGGACCAACAACTCAGCCATTGGAACCACCCTCAGCATTCAAGAAACAAAAGATGAGGCAACTCACCATTGTGCCATGGCTGCGCATGCTCAGTAAGAACATCTGGAACCCTCTGGAACAGAACTGACCTTGTCTGCACAGGCCCTCCCCATAGGAGATCAGAGGTAGTCTGCTCCATAAGAAGAGGTAGTGAAGACTGGCTCCTTGGGACACCCTTTCCATCCGGACCAGCACCATGCCACACCATCTATCCACCCAGAGGCCCTGCCAGTGACCCCCTCTGGACAACACCTGCTGGACAAGGACCCCTTTCCAGCCTGGACAGGTAGCTATTACCCCCCAGCCCCTCTTCAACCAAAGACTTGGAATCTATTTCTTTTCCCTACCTAGACTCCAGCCCTTCAACTGAGTCTCTTTCTCCTGCTGCCATGGTGAGTGCTTGTGTGTGCTTGTGTGTGTGAACCAATAACTCAGATGTGGGCAAAACATGGCCTGTGGGCTGAATCCAGTTCACAAGGCCATTCTATCCAGCCTGCAGGGCCCCTAAAAATTTTGGAAAATTAATATTTCTCTGCCCTTGGTTCCTGTCAAAGATGACAAAGATAATATCAAAGATGACAGGAATCAAGGGCAGTAGGACCCATGGGAAGCCCAGCAGGCTCCTACAACAGAGGGCCCACTCGGCCCTGCCTCCCAGCCTTAAGCCCCAGCTGCAGTTTCTGGGCTGGGAGCACATGATTGCCCGAGCACAGGAAGCTCAGGTAAGTGGGGAGGGTGGGAACCTGGGCAGGGAAGGACTGCAGAGGGGTGGAAGAAGCCCCTCCTTGCCTGTGTTCAGTGCCCTGCACTGCAGCTGCAGACAGCCCCATGCGGGCTGCAAGCATCTGCAGCATGGGGTGGGGGAGGGGCCGCTCCCCCCCACTCACCTTTTCCCTGGGCTCCTTCCCTGAGCAGAGAAAAGCAGCCCCTCCCTGCCTCATGCCCAGCTTCCTGTGCTGCAGGCACCTGCAGCCCACTTGGGGCTGTCCAGAGCAGGCACAGGCCACTCCATGTGGGCTGAAAGCAGCCGCAGTGCGGGGCACTGGGTAGGGAGGGCTGCTTTCTCTCCCCGCCACACTCAGCACCACCTTGTAACCTGGCTTCACTGCCAGGCTGGCAGTGGGACAGGTTACAAGCTGGGGCTGAGCTCAGGGAAAAGTGGACCCTCGCCCACTCCATGGCCAGTGCCCCATGCTGCAGCTGCTCGCAGCCTGCCTGGGGCTGCCTGTGCCTGCTCTGGACAGCCCCAAGTGGGCTGAGAATGCCTGCAACGTGGGGCACCAGCCATGGGGCAGGTGAGGAGCCACTTTTCCCCACGCTCAGCACCAACTTCTCCCCGCTGATGAGCAGGGTAGTCAGGGCTGTGTGCTGGTCCCTACCTGTACAGCTGGGCTGGGGGGCACTGGGAGTGAGTGGGCAGGGAGCCAGTGGGAGCATAGAGCCTGCACCGGTATCCTGGGGCCACTGCCAGTGGGGCCCAGAGCAGGGTGGCGGGAGGCCGGGGTCCCAGCTGGCAGGGGCTCTATGGAGCCGGGCTAGATCCCCCTCCCTGCTGGTGCAGCCCAGCCCAGCTTCACAGACACCTGCCAGCCTGCGCCCTAGTTTGGGTCCCACTGGTGCTGGCCCTGAGACATTGATCCCAAGACATTGGGACATTGGTCCCAAGATGGTGACTAGGGGATGGAGCACCATTCAAGGGGCGGGGCACTTGTTAAGGCACGTGGCTACCCATGCGGCCTTTGACAGACTGCCAAAACTGGGTAAGCGGCCCTCCTCTCAAAATGATTGCCCACCCTTGCAATAACTTCATGGGGCTGTGTAGCGTGTTGTCTGTTTAATAAAACTGTTATTTGGACCCCTGAGTTGGGTTTGCTTTACTGCAGTCTCAGCCTGGTCCAGTCTTTGCTCCTTGTCCCTCTAACTTCTGTCTCATTTCTCCTGCTTTTGGCTCACCGCCACCTCCAACACCTGTCCTGAGCTCCTTTCTGCCTGCGAACCCTGTTTCTTTGCCACCGTCTTATCCCCACTGCCTTTTCCCCTGAACTCCCAGGTTTCTGCTTCAGTTTCTTTCCTCGCTGTCTCTTCCTTGCCACCACTTATCTGCCCCTCTCCCCAGTATCTCAGCTGTCTGCCTCAGTTTGCAGCCCCAAGCTCCCAGGTTTCTGTTTCTCTCTCTTTCCTGGCTGTTTCCTCCTTGCCACCAGGCTTTTTTCCCTCGCACCAGTGACCTCAGGTAATCCTGGGGCCACTTGATCTTAAGTAAACCCAAGCCTCAGTTCCTCAGCCAGCTTCTGTATAGTCCACCACTTCTATTCCTGGTTCTGGCAACTTTCACTCCCTACACTTTAACTCTCTCTCTCACCTTAACCTTCCCCCAAGTATCCCAGGTACCCCAAGCACACACACACACACACACCGTACCATCCAAGTTAGGAACTTACTTGTGTGTATGTGTAGGTGGGTTCTATGTGTGTGAACTGGTGAGTGTGTGGAGTGTCTGTGTATACACACACACATATATGTCATTGTGTGTATGATATATGAATTAGTGATCTCTGTATGTGTACTGAATGTGCGGGTATGGACAATTGATTTTTGTCTAACTTTTGGGGTGTATAGTGTATGTGCTTGAATTGGTGATAGGTATGCATGTGCCTAGGCTAGCTTGGATGTGTATGTGCCTGAGTTGGTAGTGTGTGTGTGTATGCACCTGATTTGTGTGTTTGTATATGTGCAATTGTGTCGTACCCTCCTGTCTAACAGTACAATATTGAGATCCTGAGAGTTGGCCTGACCCCAGAGGGCAACATGTTACAATCATATAGCAATGATTCCAGAGGAAGACAGTAACCCTATCAATCATATCAGAGTTGTCTAAGTGGACATTAATCAAGATATCAGAGCAGGTGTCCTGTTGTTGCTCATAAGCAGTGTCTCTACACATGCTCTGGAGTAGGTGAGGGATGCTTTAATTAGAGCAGCTTTGTGAGCTTCTCTAATTAAAGCCCCTGCAGCATCATGTATATTCAGCATCCTGTCCTTCAAAATGGTGGTGGGGGCTCTTGAACCTAAGCTCATTCAAAGAACTTCAGTTCAAGCACTCCCACTGCCATTTTGAAGTGTGGGGATGCTGAATAGATATGATGTGGAGGCTGCTAGAGAGTGATTAATTGAGTCTGCTCACATGTGTGCTAATTAGCACATGTTGGAGCAGACACCTGGCATGTGTATAGGTGTCTGCAGTCAGAACTTTACCTTTTTTTTTTGGACCAAATGTAAAACAATCACAAGTTGCTGAATACCAATTGTCTGATTGTCTGAGTGATATTCAGTTCAAATATATGGTTGTATATTGATTCAGTTCAAATATACAATTGTAGTTGGCAGGTGAGAGCAGAGGCAATAAACTTCCTGTCCTTACATTTCCCCTACTGAGTTTGATACAAACGTGGCCCCCTATGCATGGGAGACCATTTCATGAAACAAGCATGAAATAAACTTCCCACTCCCCCAGCCAACAAAGATAGTATGGAATTGCCACCACGAGGAAGGACTTCCAGTAAAGAACTCCTGAGAAGCTGTGGTTCTGTCCCATCTGAACATAGGGCTATGGATAATTCATACTGACTGACCTGTGCTCATAATCCTACATCCCATAGGGATTGCATTAACTAGAGCCTTATCCTGCCAAATTCTTATTCCCAGATTCAAACCCCGCATCATTTTGGCACATAGCTGCAGGCAGAGCCATCCCCTGCAAATCAAGGTGACTGCCCAGGGCCCCATGTTTTGGGGGCCCTGCCGAGCCAGGCAGAACAACTGTGGCAACTCCATGCTACCACTGACAGCTTCACGTCTGGCCACTTGCTACCCTCCCGCCCCCCTCATCCGCTGTTGACAGCTTCTTTGCATCCAGGGCTCGCAGGATCAGGGCGGGTGCAGGGTCCTGCACAGACTGATTTGCCCCGGACCCTGCACCCTGCTCAAGTTGGCTAAGGCTGTAGGCTTGATATTACCGATGTATAAAATGAGGCCTGGGAATCTAGGTGCACAGGTTCAAACTGCGAATCTTTAAATCCTTGAAAAACATTTTTGAAATAAGAGATTGGGTCTCAAAACAAAGAAAAAGTACAGGACTTTTAAAACAACATTCACCAAATCAACCTAAGGCAAAATAATGAAACTCATGTTAATACACCAAGTGACTTTTTCATGCATTTTTGTGTTTCTGTACAAAGAGAGATTATACCATAGCATATGGTATAATAAAAGTTTTATTATTCCCAGTCTGAGATGTTTGCAATACTCATAAACATTAAAGCCATGGACAAGTTATTCAGGTCATCCCAGACTCATTGCAATTAAGCCTTTATATGCTTTGCAGTCCATCTGCCTTTTGTTTACATAATGTATTTTTAAGGTAAGCAATTTTAAGAATTATTACAAATAATAACACTTGGTACCTTTCACTGTTACTATTAGCTAATTAAAAACAAAAATATCGTTGTTATTTTCCCCATCTGCTAGACAGGGAACCTATGTGCCATAAATGTTATCTGGCTTACCAAAATCACAGCTTTATTCTTGGGGAAAAGCCTGGAAAGGAGGCCAGTATGATGGCTCTCACTTTAGGATGCTAATTGCAGCACAGTGTTTTCTCTTTTTGGGAGAGTTCAGCATTTTTAATATTGTTTAACATTTCCTCTGGAGCCATTTTTCACATTCTTCCACCTGGAAAGCTTTGCTTCAACTCTACAGGTGTAAAAAGTAAAATGTTCTTTAAGTCTCAAAAGGAAGAAAGAAAAGAACCAAAAAACTTTAACATAGCTTTTCTTTAAAATCACACAGTGTTGGGGTAACCTATTCTGTACCTCAGTGGCAGGCCTGGGATCATGCCTCTCCACTGTGGTAAAACCTGCATCCTTGGCTATAGGAGGCACCAGATGGAACCTTAAGTCTCATGATTCTTCGATTGAATATGGCCAGTGTAATTTCTAGTCAGTCCCTGGTTTTAGAGAGTGCATGCTTGAAGGGAAAAAGAAAAACATTTTTGTGGTAGATTATTTTAGTTTGAAAATGTGTCTGTTTGGAAGCTGCTGAGGAATATGGAATGTCTGGGGTAGATGTGTGGGCGAGGTGCAGGTGTGGAAGCCAAATGGCCCAAATAGCTGCAGGTTTATTCATAGGAGGATAATTGTATATTTGTATGTATACAATACATACTCTGTTCCCTCTAATTAGAATGGTGAATATTTCAAATGATGCAGTAACATTAACTGCAGCAAAGAAGTAAATGTCAGGATTCTAAAGATGCTCAGTTACTCTGAATATAGGTGCACACAGATTGTCTATTACTACATGTTATTTTTTTTGCATATTTTGTCTTATGGGTTTAGAATCTGAATTATCTTCGTAGTCCTGAGGCTGTCTGAATTCACAGCATTTTTGGAAGTTCCAAGGTACTAGAATGTGGCATGCAAAAGCATTTTGTTTGGCATGCACACCTCAGGGTGGATGGCAGGGAAGGGCCCGGGGCTGCGTTGCCACAACCAGGATTGGGCCCCTCATGGTTCCCCTGCCATCTGCCCCTGGCATGCCAACACCTTATCAGTCAAGGTCATGGGTGTTTTTGGCACTCTGCCCAAAAAATTGTTGACCCCTGACCTATGCCATGTCTTGGCACTACCAGAGAGGAACACACTCAAGCATTCCTGCTTGCACCCTTTCCTGCTTACACACACACCAAACACAGAGATTCACCATTAAAGCTGTTCTGAGGGTGCCCTCTGTGGGCCAAGCAGCTTTGTGGGGTGTCCTCCAAATAGTTTCATTGCTGCACTTCTGCAGGCATGTGCTGGGACCAGAAGGGTGGAGCATGCTTGAGAACAGCCCTTGTCAGGGGGAACCAGGGACATAGGATAGACATACCTTCAGTGCCCTGAGGAAGACTGGACAGTAAGGATCAGATCCTCATGTCGGATATTTCAGTCATTTTCAATCAGGTTGTTTCCCAATTCAAACAAGTTATATAAGGAGGGATGCCCTGAATTCAGAAAGACTGAAAACCACTGAGTTACAGTGCACTCAAACTAAGACTAATAGTTAAACCAAAACAAATGGTAGTTTTTGTGATACATGTAAATGTTTAAAATGTCCAACTCAGTGCAAATAAAGATATATTGATAAAGAACTCAGCACATCACTTCAGCATGCCAGGCTCTCCGCCACTATTTACTATCGAAGTCCTATGTGAAAAATAGACCTGCAGGGGAATAACACCTTATCTCTACTTCTATTCTCTTTTCTCCCTCTGCTACCGATTACCATGGCATTAGGATTCTGGAGGGCTTTATATCAACACATATCATCTCTCTTATATTCCTGACTCCTTCCTCTTCTATGCAACAAAACAGCTGTTAGGCTGTCACTTTAAATAACAGAATGTACGGAAGAACCTTGATACTCGATATGGAGTGCTGTAAAAGCCTCTGCTGAGTTGTGACAGATGAGGAAACAGGAAATGGAAAAGTTTTGAAATATTGTCTTGTGTGCTGCCTTTTGTACATATCTGAGTTATTGCTACTGCTCTGTTTGGGACAGTTGTAGAGAACTGAGACAAAGCCAGAATACTAATTCATATAACTTTTAATGGGGAAATATTATTTTATATTTAACTTTTTAATTCTATTCACAGTTCTTGCAAAGCCCTTTCTTTAAGAATTTGGAAAGCTCACTGCTGTTCTGTTGTTATGTTTGCAGTTGCAGAACTGTAAGTTAGCATAGAAATCTGTGGGCACATTCATTTGATTTTTTCAAACCAGTTTGCTATCCTGTTAAGTTTCCACTTTTCTTGATGCTGTCATTCAGCATTTTGCAACCTTTTCGGAGCCCAACCCAATATATCAATAACTGGGCAACCTGCTCTTCCCATTTCCCTAGGGTCCCGATACCATGATTTGATACACTTGCTGCCATAATTTTATGTTCCTGTACCCTGTTCCATCTCCCCCTCTGGTTTCTCTCTTTCTCCACCCCCCCACCCCGGCCACTTTCCTGGTTTTGTTTCTTTTTTGTCTATCTGTCTGTTTTGTTTGTTTGCTTTCCTTGCTAGTGATCTTTTGGATCTGTTTCATTTTGTGCTCCCATCCCACACTAGAGCCCTACTGGTTTTATTTGTTCATTCCCCCATTCGTCTGAAACCTGCATTTTGCTGGTTGGAGGGCCCATGTGAGCAAAGACAAGAAGCCTGGCTCCTGTGGCTAGATACCATTAACTGCCTCCAGGGTCACAGGAGGGGAGTCTGTTTCTTTAAGGGCAGGAACATTCAAAAGAGTTAGAAAATAGTCTTTTATTCTTCTTCTAGCTTTCTAACTTTGACCTGTTTCATGATTGGCCTATATTTCTTGTTGTTCAGTTGCCTTTGAGACGCCATGTAGAAGTTGTCTATAGTCAAGAAAAGATAATGGTGCAGCATCAGGGTGAGAAAAGATAATACTGATTTACTGTGAGAATGGGAATAGACAGTATCAGAAAAACCTGACTTAGGCAAAAAGTGGCCAGCCAGCCAGCATTGCCTCCCCTCCTACTTCCCATATAAAGATAAATTCCCCAGGTTTTACCAGTTCCTGTAACAGTTCTCTTACACAGGAACCTCTAGGTTTACAATAATAATTAACACACATTAAGCTCTCTTTTGCCAGGTTAATTTGTACAAAAACATTCAGACAATGTTAATGAAAAAAATACAATTACTTCAATCATTTGACAGTAATGGGTCTGAGAAGCATTTCATTCTTGTCTCACCAATGCTCTTTTCAGGAAGTTTCTGTTTCTTGTTGCTGGCCAAGTCTAATTAGCTTTAGTTTGAACACTACATTTCCTCACTTAATGGTTTGACTGCAGAGCTCTGTGCTGCACCTCTCTCATAAAAAGCTTTGATATCAGCCTGGCTTGCTTGTTATGTAATGAAGTATGTCTCACTATAACAATCCTGTGAATGTGCACTATAACAGGAATGGATTTGCTTCATTAGAAGCTTATGCAATACATCTCTAATTTGGTTAGTTTATAGGGTGCAAATCTCCCCTGCCTTCTGCCTGGTTTCAGACTAACACAGCTAATTGCCTCTCTTCACTACAACTAACACATCATGCTCTGAGAAGCAATATAATAGAATTGTGACACCTTGTGGTGATTCACATTACAGGTGGAATAAAGCAATCAATAGTAAGAGAATGTACATCTACACCGCAATACAATTTTATCTGATTCAGTAACGCCCTTTTGAATTAATTTAGACTGCAGAAAAATACATGTCATGTTTACTGTTGAAACTGCCAGGTCTAAAAATCTGCCAATAGTTTCCTTTTTAATGCAGGTCACCTGGGAAATCAAATAAATGTCTGACTAAGAAATAGAATGAGAGAAGGAAATACACAAAAAAGAGAGAAGAGGATCTTGGGCTTTCATTTCACAGCCAGAAACAGTAGGCAATGGCTTATTTCTCAGAATAACACTTAGTGCTGCAAAGTCACTGTTGGGTAGCTTTATGCACTAATTATGGATTTAAAACTGGGGACTTAAACCATGGTGAGCAGCTTTATTGCAGCAGTTCCAATTTTCCCCCAAAGAATTAAGACTGATACACCCAGGCATTCTTATGGGGTATAATACTACCCTTAAGGAGCCCACTTGTTTATTACTAAGTAGAGATACTAATGACAGCTCTCTCTCATCTAATATTTCTTATGGCACAGACCAACAGAGAGTATTTCAGCCTTTCCTTTTCTGCCAATTTTTTTCTCCAGCAGGCCCACGTCCTAGAATCCTTTTTACTAGTGACAATGGTACTTCAAAGAAAGGTTTGTTTTTATTTTTTCTGCATTTTACAGTGTTTCTGGCTGCTAGAGGGAGGAACTGAATACTACAAAACATGCTTCCTTTTTTCACCCTCACCCGTAGCTGTTAAGAGGTTTATTTTACTGTCACCTTCACATAGCTCCCTCAAGTTTCTTATACCAGGAGTTCCGCAGTCTTTTTCCTGCTTATGCAAATGTTTCTAGTTTTTCTAGTTAGCTTCAGTAGCTAACAAGTTTGAGCATTTGTTACAATCTGCTCATTCAGATTTAATTTAGGTATCAATGGGCGTGTCTATATGAGACACCAGGGCTAGGGACAGAAGTTGCACATAAACTGGTTTAAGTCATCAGAAACTGATTGAAACCTGTAACAGAATAGAAGTTCAATGCACATAAACCAGTTTCAGAATGGCTGAAACTGGTTTAAGGTAAACCAGGTTAAATGTAGTATCAGGCTTAACTGGTCAAACTGGTTTACGAAACTTCTGTCCCAGACCCCTTCCTAGTTCAAATTAAATTGGAGTGTCCCAGCATCCCGACATGCTTTCCAACCCTGATCTGGGCTGTGCTGTCTGATCCAGAGAGAAGGGATGGCCCCACCCCTCTGCTCACTAGCTGTAGCAGTGAGGGCTGGCTCACTGGCTTGAGTGTATGTGTCCTACCACCATTCCCAGGCAAACTTCTGATGGGATCTGGGGTCAGGGAGAGGGCTTAAACATCCCTTCCCTGGAGTACAGTGCTGGCCTGCCTCCTTAGTGCTGGCTGCAACTGAGGACTACAAATCTCAGAGGCACATAGAAGCAGGAAGAGGAAGTAATGAGCAATCCCTCAGAGTCTTGCTGCTGTGAATATGGACTGCAAATCCCAGAAACCTTGGGGGAAGTAGAATGAGGAAGCAAACACACACCTCATGCTAACACTGTGTTAGAGATCTGTGCTTTAGCACCCTTTGGCTTCTGGCTTGAGCCACTGCAGGCATGTGGCCACATTTCCTGAATCAAAAGTGAATATCTGTTCATTTGCTTATTGGTTCAATCTTTGCAGCTTAGACTAACCCGCAAAAACTGAAACAAGCCAGCCTCAGGTTTTTTAACTGCCTATACTCAGCCTAGAAGTGCTGTAGACTAGTTCTACTGTGCCGTAGTGCATCAAGACGAAAGCTATACTAATGCTCAGAAGAATTAGTCTATTGAGTATTAGCATCACATAAAAAAAGTGCACTGGCGCTACAGAATAGTAGTGTTGATTGCAGCACATTAAGCTAGTACCTGTTATTACAGGTATTAAATGCACTGTAATTAGGGCACATTAATACACATGTAAACGTGCCTAGTTAGTGGCACTTGTCTGTATGCTTCTGACAAGAAAATGACGTTTCAGGATCACCCAAATACCGGGAAGTAATCCCTTTGTTGATATGAACCACAGAGTAAGAAACCCCATGTAACAAAATGCACTGGTACAATTTGGCTGCTATAAAGCAAGAGGTTCACTCCATTTTCCTTTTAATTTCCAATGGTACTAATACATAGAAGGAGATTGTAAAATAGGGCTACCTTGAGAATAAGCACTGAGGACTAGATTCAGAAAGGTTTTTACCTGTTTAATGACATAGACAGGTGTCCAGCAGGATTTACAAAACTGCCCAAGCAGTCAATACAGGTTAGACACCTAGGTTAGGCTCATAAGGGCCAGAACCAACATGACCAAGTAGGCATATACTGAGCTGTCACAACCTAGGGACCTTTCCCAGGATGATTCAGATCAAAAGAAATATACAGCTTAGATGCCTTTAGACCTCCGAAAAGCAATCCAAAGCACCAAGTTACTCAGCAGAGTGCTAACCCATAGGCAGAGTAGAGTATCTGCACTCCTCCAACTGCTCCAAATGTAGATATCTGACTCAGGGCTGCAAGAAATATGTGGCAAGCATTTTGGGAGAAGAGTGCACTGAGAGGCTAAGAAGGGAAAGTACAGGGAGAAGCCTTGAGTTCAGCATAAACCACAGCACTTGCACAGTCATTCTTGAACACATTATGGTGATCACCACCTGTTATCTAATAACTTAGTGCTTAGAGCACTAACCCAGGCAGTGGGAAAGCTTGGTTATACTCTGAGGACTGAACCTCATAGTTCCCACGTCCCAGGAGAGTTCCCTAACTAAAGGGCCATGGGCTGGTGGGGCGTGCTTCTCTATGCCACCTTGTTAAACCTGGCGAACTGAGCAGTCAAGAGAGCAAGCAAGAGAGAGCATGCATCAGTATCCTAATGCTTCTGGCACTCCTTGGGAGAAGGGAGTCCTGGGTTCCTCACAGGATCCCGAGAGGGTGCAGCAGTGTGGTTGCACCCTTCCTTTGGCTGTGAGCTCTGGTGTGGTATGCTTAGAGCCCTTGCTTTTGTGCAGCTTCAGACCTCAGAAAGTGAGCACCACTGTTGCTGCTCATGCTGTTTCTCTTGCTGCTGAATTCATCTGGAAGGAGAGGGGGGGAAGAAAAAGGAAGGGGAAACAGCAGCAGCACTGAACCCCTGGGCTCCAGAGCTGCACAAAAGCAGAGGTTCCAGCCAAACCCCACCCCAATCAGCTGATGATCTCAGAGCTCACTGCTCATGTGAAGCTCAGGCAGGAACTAGTGCTGACAAGATGGTGAGCTCAGAACTCACTGAGCATGAACAGCACAGACAAATTAGCTTCTCTGCCCTGTTCCTGAACCTGCTACTGGATTCTGGCTCCTACTTCCAGGGCCTAGAATACAGGTTTCTTCCTTTGCAAGAAAGTGCTCCAAGAAGCTACTGGGCAAATTTCTTCCTCCTCCCTTTGTAATGAATTCATACTTTCAGTGTCAAACAATTGCTAGTTTGTCCCCATATATGGAATCAATTTGACCCCATCTAAGGAGTCAGTGACATATAGTAAGTATCTAAAAAACTCAACTGGATTACAGCAGAGCTTATGAGAAAATTGCTTCTGAGCATTTGTCGTTGCCATAGTCAACACACCTAATGAATCCAGGTATCTAAGTAGTCTTACAGCTCCTGAGCAGCATGAAATGGGGTCACTTCTTGTGACTTTGGTGCCTACATTCTGCCTAAGTCTTGGCAGGTCCCTACAAGGTAGATTTGGATCTGGCACCAAGTGAATATATGCACTTTTAGGCATATAAATTGTTTTGCAAATCTGCCCCTGTGTGATTGTTGAATGTAAAGTCCAACACCACGATGTTAAAGATTGAGTAGTTCCTTGGCCTTAAAAATCCAGTTTAGCTAACAGAGTGAAGGATGAATTTAGCTAATTAGCAGAGTAAAGCATCTATTTAGTTCATGTCTAGAAAACTTTCATCCTTTTGCTTTCCGTACAGCATCTAGTCTTCAGAATAAGTAGTGTGCATCCTTACTGTTTCTTATGACAACCTTATGGATGGCCATTTTAAAAACAAACTCCTCAGTGGAGGAGAGTCTTCTTCAGATTATAAAAGTCAAGATGACTCAACAGTGGCTGGACCTGTGGTAACCTGTAGCTGCTGCTGCTGTTAGTGATCAGTTATGTTTCACTGATACTTGGTGCTCACCCTGCCTGTGTCATATCCAATTGGTATTTCTCATCCCATATAGACAGACTGTAAACTCATCAGTGCAGGAACTCTCTTTGCTCTGTGTATGAATAGCAGCTTTGAGTACAACAGGACTACCTCTAGGTTAAAGAGGAAGGTAGGTGTAATACAAATAATAAATAACAAAAAGAATGTTGTTACATTCTGGACTTGAAATCCCAAAGTCCTAGTATTGTTAATAAAAGAGAAGGGAACTCCTGGTGGATGGTCAATGAATGCACAGTTAAAAAAGATTTTGGATTCCCACTGCTGGTAGGGTTGGCTTCAATTAAAGAGATTTATGCAGTGATGTATATACCTGACCATTCCTTCCATGGTGTCCTGCATGTCCCAAGATGGTGAGCGACTAGAAAGCTAAAGTGCACAGGCCAAGTACATTACAGCTTAGCCTTATAATTTGTTACAGTGACACAACTGTACCACATCAGGAGTCACTATATAAAATCAAAGAGAGGGGAGAGGGATTTCAAATGTATTGTCATGATTTATGACATGACATTATTCCCAGATTACAATTTAAGAAAACTCGAATGGATTAGTGATTTTGCCAGCAAAGTGTATAATTGTTGAAATGTGTGTTCGTCAGCATTAAAAAACACCAAAAGTCATATCTGTCTTTGCATGTTTCTTCCTATGGAAGCTGATTTTTGGGCAGGGGAGCAGCCAGTGTTCTGTAGAGAGAAATTACTGAATCACTCCATGACAAAAGCATCCTTCTCCTCTTGTTGTGAGTCTTGTGTTGGGGTGGTGATAGGGAGGTTGAGAGACCATGCCACAGCTATCAGAATAATGGCATTTGCTTCTTCATATTATCATTGGTCTTCCAAATGGGGGTGGCCAACCTGTGGCATGGATGCCACAAGTGGCACAGGGAGCTTTTGTGCATTGCATTTGGCAGAACCGGGAGGCAACAGGCAAGACAGCAATAGTTAAGGCAGGGAGCAAAAATGGGGTGGCTGTCTGATTAGGCAGGGAGCAGGGCAGGAAGCAGAAAGCAGAGTAGCTGATTGGGGAGGGAAAGGGGGTCAAAATAGCACTCAGGAAGGGTATGGGGCTAATTTGTGGCACACCTACCAAAACGATCGGCCCCCACTATTCCAGAACATTCCCCAGTCCTGAAAAGCTACTCCTAGTTTTTCATGCAGCAAGAATTCTAGCTACTTAGTTACTTTGCTTGGCAGGAAAAGAATTGCTAGCCTGCTATTGTTTCTAATATACTGTGCTGTCACCACACTCTTAAGCTTCTCTAGTGGTGTGTAATACTGTCTCCTTTTTCCATTCAGGACCTCCAGATTGTTTGTCCTCAGTACATCGTCCAGCCTGGAGGAAAAAAAAAA
>JAGPOW010002742.1:1483449-1496864 GCA_030014935.1 Caiman crocodilus | reverse complement strand
AAAAAAAAAAGAAAGAATGCAGGCTGGTAAAAGAGTCTTTGAATTGCAAGGTTCTCGTCCCTCCCACCCCATAGTATGCCATGCATACATAATTGATATCCACTTAAAGTTAATGAACATTTTAACAAACATTTTTATAAGGGCTGAAGGAGAGGGCAGGGAAGTGGAATCAGCTGTTGTCTCACTAAATGTTCACCTGTAACCTCCAGACAGTCAAGATCACAAATGGGAGGAAAACGGTAAATCAAAAAAGGTATAAACTATGCCCTTGGTACAAGGAAAGCATGTGTAGTGAACTTATCTATTACATTTCTGACAATAAAAAACTAAATAGACACTTCTTCTCATCTTTTATAGGTATGTTGGGAGCCAAGGGGCCAGTCAATTCAGTCACACCGCTGCTTCCACAAATGACATTGTCACAGAGATGCAAAAGAGAGATGCCAGCTTCAGGGTGTTATTGGTGGCGTAGGATGAATGGGAGCACAGTGACTTGAAGAGGAGCATGGAATCAGAGACCTTGTGAATGAGACAAAGACAAGGAGCTTATGGAGTGCTGAATGGTACTGAACACTAGATCTGAGCAGCAATAAGTCTTTTTGCAGTAGACCTGTGCAAAGCAGTTAGTATTCACTTTAGATTCGGATTCAGATTTGACCGATTCAGGGGACAGTGATTCGATTTGGTAATTTGAATCACTGTCCCAAATTTATTGGCTGAATCTGATTCGGGGCAGTCAGGGGCAGTGGGGGGCAACAGGGATCACCCCCCCAACACACCTGGCAGAAGCCGGTGAGTGTAGGGCTTTTTTTTTAAAAGAGCTGGAATGCTGGGGCCAGGTGGGGCAGCCGTTGACAGGGCTGGGAGAGCAGGTGGGGGTTGGGGGGCACTCAGAGGGAATGGGGGAGCAGGCAGGGGATGGGTCCTGGCAGCAGTCCCATGGGTCCCTCCATCAGCCTCATCCCCCCCTTATCAGCATGGAGTCCTGGTCCAGCTCGCTGTGGCAGCGAGTGGGGACTGCCGAAATCTCTGAATCTCTCCAAAGCTTTCTGAATCATTTCAGAGTGCTTGGAATTTATTTGGACCTTTTTATTAGTCTCCCGGTTCGATTTGGATTCAGAGATTTGGCTGATGAATAGACAAATCTCTTCCAAATGAATCAGCACCCTAAGCTTCGCACAGTCCTTCTTTGCAGGCCTGTGATTCTGCAGAGTTCTGGCAGGTCCCTGCAGTTTTCCATTTAGAAGTAGATCTTTGTAATGGTTTCAACACAGGCACACATGCCTTTTGCTACAGAAGGCCTGTTGCAAGTGCTTAATTACACCTGAGGAGTTCTGCAAGCCCCCCCACCCCGCCACACAAACACACATACACACACACTCCTCTACTGTTTGTGTTGCAGCCTGCTTAGGAGATAGAATTGTTAGTGGTTACTGGGACTTGGAGAGGTCTAGCAACTGTGAGATAGGGAGGTGAGAGACATTTGTTTCTTGCTCATAACCATGTCCAACTAACATGTACAAAAAAAGGTGAGTAAGGAAGGGAAAACAAAAGGGGGGCTGTAGGAAAAAACTATGGCTGCTATTAAAGCCACTTGGCTTCATTTATATGTTTGTTGTTTGTTTTTGCACTTCATTTTTAGCAGCCACTTTGTTTTGTATTGTTCACTAGTGAAATCAGCAAGTCCAGCTGTACCAGTCTTAGGTTTTTCTTTCCAGGTATCATGGCAAGCAGGGATAGGTGGTATCCCTAAACTCATGGGGGACACACACTCCCAACTTATGGCATTGCTGTTAGAAAAAAATAAAGCCCCAGCTTGTTCCTGTATGTCAGTGGTAGGCGGTAGATTTCCTCACAGCCTAGTGTGTGGACATTGCTAATGCTTTCCTCAGTGCTATTCATGATTATATCCCAATGGTCCTGCAGAACAAGGAAGCAGAACCCTTAGCAGCTAACACATCTCCTGGTTCCTTCAGGAAGGCAAATAATGGGCACGTATGTTGGCCTAAAACAATTTGGAGACTCTGGACATTTTTACATGTGGTTTGGAATGAAGCAGTGGGCACTTTAATTAGCAAGCTGTGCTAATTAAAGGCGGCAGTGCATCATGTGTATCAGAGTCCCTGCACTGAAAAAATGGTGGTGGGATGCTTTGAACTAAAGCTCATCCAAAGTATTTTATTTCATAGTGCCCCACCACCATTTTTTCAGCATGGGGATGCTGATACACGTGATGTGGAAGGTGCTGGAGCATGTCAATTTCCATGCTCCAGTAGATTTGATTAATTGAATCTGCACTGACACACTGGATTTCTAGCATGTCGGAGCAGGCTCCCTGCACATCTATAGGAGCCTGTTTTTAAAAATCCGGATAGTTTTTCAGGCTCCTTGCTGATGCCAGCAGCCTGTGGATAAATGGTTTTCATCACAGGCTTCTAGCTCCAGAAGCATGATAGGTGGTTGTGAACACAGAAGTGGCTTGTGAACGTTGCCATGGATCTGTAAAAGTCAGGGGCAGTTAGTTTTCAGAGAGCAATAGCAACCTACCTCTGTACAAACTCCAACCATGGACTGTGACATGGTTGAGCTGGGGTTAACTCCTCAGCCAGCCCATGAAGATCTGCTGTCTAATAATGAAGAAGTTCTAGAACTAGTATTGGATATCTCACGTCTGTAAAAATATACAATATGATTCCACCAAATTCTGTTAGTTCTTCTGCTTTGGAAACACTTGAGTACACTTGAGACAGGGCAGTGATCACTGAATTCAGCATGTCTTTCATATCTATCTTGTACACTCCCTTTGTACCCAATATGTATCCAATGCACCTTCATGTTTCTGTAATTCCTGAAAGAGTTTCCAGTATCTCTCTGAACCACTGTCCTATATCCCAGATAGTTTACTTGTGTCCAGGAGAAGCTCATTCAACAAACCTGTGATTCTTACTTAGCAGGCTGTGTGAGAAAATAGGCCAAAACCACTTTCATTGATGCCATGAATATAACATATCCCACAATACACTACAAATCAATTCCTAGAGGGACTCAGTTCTGTTTCGTGTCAGAAGACCATGGATACCCCTCCACAATTGCCAGCATTGCAAATCAAGATACCATTCCTTGGTGCATATTAAGAAAATCAAAGTACACTCGCCTTCCTCCATATGGCTTGTATGTGGTGCATCATGCTATGAGGATACTTAGCCATGAAGATAGATTACAAGGCAAATAGAGTTTTATCATTCCTGGGCCAGTTTAGCAGCACTTTTTAAAATTCATTCAGCTACAAAGCACATTTCCTATCTTTCCACTAGCTGCTTTGCACATCCAGAGCTGAATATCAAATTCTTAATACACGTGATTTTAATCAGTGATATTAGATATAGCACACAGTAAAGGGTAGGGGTGCTTATATGTTTAGTATAAAAATGCAACAGTCATCAATATACTATTATCAGATATAGCAAATACCAGCTCTTACTGCCTGATTTTACATGGACCAATATGTGAAATCAGTGGCATTTCTGTTTTCTCTTGAAATTATCACCAACCCAAATCCAAGGTGAAGTGTGAAAGAATAAACAAGCTATTGAATACAGTCATAGACAAATATTTGAGCTTGTCTGGGACATGAATGGTCTCGCCACAAAGAATTAGGAAGAAAATAATGAGTCAGTTGCCTATTATTTGATCCCTCGTTTTTTAGATAATGTGGAGACCCCATTGCCTTGAGGAGAAAGATCTGTAACTGCAAGTCCTTTGAAAACTGTCATTAAATTTCTGCACAAGGAAATATGTTTGATTATTTAAGGTCTGAATGTGTTTGCATGGTGAATAATATGCTACAGAGATATCACTCCATCACTACACCACTCTCCTTAAATTCAGCATGTATTTCATTTTCAAAAACAAATATTCCTCCCTATAGCCAATCTCAAAGTTTGAAGCTACAGAAAACAAAGGACAGTTAGTCCAAACAAATCTTGTAGAAGAAGGAAATGGAATAATGTTTTCCATTTACATAGGACTTTGACATAAAGAAAAGGAAGAAAGGAACAAAGTGAGAACTGCTACTACTCATTTATTAAATAGGCATGTCATGCATTAAAGCAGACATGATACATAGCCATGTTAGTGCAAATGTGTGATTTATAGTGTTACATTTTAATGATTCAGCATAAATGGTTAAGATCTTTAGAAGAATAGAACTCTTTAATATGTACACAATGGAAAGACGTGCTATTTAGATAAGTACACCTTGACCTTTAGAGCTGTTGGAGATCACTGTGTGAACAAGAAAGCTTTTGTCTGCTGCATACAGCACTGGGCCTATGCCAGGGCTTGCCAGATCTGTGCAAAGAGACTTGTTTATTAAGGCCTTGTAACTGGAGGCTAAATGAATATAGTGCCTCCCCTCCAGGGTCTATCAGTTAAATTCCAGCTTTGCCTAGTCTGCCTCATCTCTATGCAGTTGTCATGGGAAATTGCTATATTTGTTTGAACTTGTCTCAATATTTAGATTAAACACAGAAGTAAAACTTTTGGGCTCCATATCTAGGCTGATTTCTCTCTTTCCAAATCACTTGCAAATGCAGGTGTGGAGCTGTTCATGACTACTGTATCCTATTGGCCTGATTGAAGACCATGAATTTGAGACTTGTCCCCCTATTGCAAATTCTACACTTTTAAATCATTGGCAGCCCAAGGAAGAATGTGACAAAAGCGTACTGGGCTCTTTTGGGTCAATAATATTTTTCTTTTCAGTTGGAAACAAGGAAAAATAATAAACCCTTTCAGGAAAATATGTGACAGCCCCTTTTGAGAAAATTAAACTTCAAGTTTAAGGTTAAGATGATTTGTTATGGTTACCAGCTAAGGCAGAATAGCACGCCATATGAAAGACTGACCAGCCATTTTGTTCTAGGACTTGTTTAGCAGATCGTGTCTATATTTAGGGTTAGGCCTTTAATCTTTAACCTTGGTTTCATGTGATGTCCTAAAATAGATAGCCTTTTCTCTTTAATAAAATACAACCATTCCTTGATGGGTATTTAAATTATTATTTACATTATTATTTAAATTATTATTTAAATGATCTTTTTCTTAGTCTATCCCCATAGAATTAGATCAATAGCTCTACAGTTTTGCTTTACGTAAGTCATATATCAATTTATATTCTTATATTTGTGTACATTTGGGCAAGAATAAGGAGAGAGGGCCACAGAGTTTTGTAAACCAAGCAAACAAGTCACAGGAAGATCTACCCCTCTGCTACATTTGGCACTCATATTATGAGGTTATATATTCCTGACAGTCTGCTTGTAAATGGGATTTTTGCAAGTGTTTTTTCCTCCTTACATACATACCCTGTAGAGTGCACTTGGATCTTTTTCTTTTTTTTTTAACATTCATAACATTTTGAAAAGTAGCCTCCCTAGGTAACAGTGTTATGAGCATTTTAGTCTGTGAACATTATGGCACATGTTAGTCCCACTTGCCATGTATACATTTTATCTCATTGTTACTTGGCTCTATTTCCTTTTGCTATTTCCTCTTATGAACTATAAAATGGAAAGATCAGCTTTAACGTTCAATAATTGATGTTATTTTTCTCTTGTCAGTAGGCATCTGGAATATATTACAAGCACAGCTACTTTCCTAGTGGTGGACATTAAAAACCGAGAAGGGCTTCTCTTTAACTACTGTTAAAATGTAACTTTGGTATGAAGAGCATACTTTATTCCACAGGCATAGTTCCATGTTCTTTTTGCACATGTTTAGCTGATTACGTTTTTAGCTAGATGAATCAAATAGTTATTCCAATGTAAATGTGTTGGTAGATCCTACAACAATATGCCAAACTAGAAGAAAGTTTATCCTCTCTTCACTGAGAAGCTAAGTCCCTTCTCATGCCCCACTGACAGTACTGAAGGCACCTCCAGGTTAATGATCCAAGGAAAGGCCTGGGGAAGATCGTTGTTTAATTGATCCTGGCCAGCTGAAACCTGTTCTGAGGGGTGTTGCCTGGAGCAAGCTTTGGATATAAATGCATACACATAGGAAATATAAGCTTTGAGTTTCTGATTTGAATATAAGCAGGCAGTAGTTTCTGTGCTGCTGAGTATAGGCAGGAATTTCTTTGTTTTTAAATGGATTGCTTTATGGGAAATGATGTACATATTTCATTTGATCTAGGGTGTTTATTCACTGTTTCAGCCCTGCAGTTAGTAAACAAGGTAGCTTTCTATCTAGCCCTAATGCTACAGACAATAGGTATTGCATATTATATAGAGCATTACCTTTCAGATGCATTGAATTCAACACACTTCAGTGTTGGACAGATCTTGCAGGTTTCAGTTTGGCTGCGAAAATTGTATTTTTTGGTACTCATTAGACATTATGAGACTTGAGGTAACAGTGGAGTGGGAAGAAATTTCTAGACAGCTTAGTGTTTTCATTTTAAGAAAACAAAGCAAACCCATGAGTCTCATGTAAGTGAAGGGAGATGAAGATTTGTTTGTGAAATAATCAACTTGTGTTTAATTAGAATAATTGCAAATACTGAAATGACTGAAGCATTCAAGACAGTGAGAGGATACAGGTATGGAAGGAATAAAAGGTTAATATAGAAAACTGGGATATTTCTAAATATTTTACTGTTACCATGGGGTAGGAGGTATAGTAGCAAGATAAGTTTCACGTGGCAACTTTTAAATTCTAGTCCTTAACGTTAGAAAAGGTGAACATATTTGTCTAATATGCAGTTAATCAGATGAGAATGACTGACTTATTTAGAAAAAGCAAAAATGAATTTGTAGGTTGGCAAACTAAAGGACAAGAGAAAAGAGACTTCTTTTGATGTTGAATTTTTTAAAGCTTTCTATGGATAATATACTATAAATTTCATGTAATCCATAAAACATAATAGTACCTGAACAATAGAAGACATTACCAATTACTGTTATATGAATAGTAGCTTCAGAGTAGAGATAAATTGCATGACCCATTTTCAAAAGTATGTGCAACATCCCATATAAAAGCATGGATTCTGCCAGAGGGATCACTTCCTGGTTAAGAACAAAATAAAAGCTTCTAAAAATGCAAAGGCAAATTGCAAATTGAAGCAAATGGATTTATATAATGGACATAATTCCAAAGGCAGGTAAGTTGTTCAGCTCTGGAGCTAGAATTGTTCTGCTTCTAAAATATTAGAATATTATCTCTGACTAACTCAGAGAAAAATGAGAGTAGTGGCTATATTTAAAGTAACTGAAAAACCTTTTCTCCTCCTGTTAAGTTCTGCTTGTTCTACCATGTTCCACTGTTCCTCAGGCTCATAAATGTTGTGCCCTTTTTGTCACTTCCCATTGGCTTATAGAAGAAATAATTATTTTACAGTGCCTCCTGTCCACCCAATTGCTAAAATCCAATCCAGCCCAGATTCTTTCACCAGAGTCCTGTCATGTTTTACTGCCTCCAGTTCAAACATTTTGTCTTTGCCATCAAATTTCCACACAAACCAGAAACAATGCTCTTTTCTTCTTTAAAGCTCCAACTCCCATGAAGCTATCCAGCATCAAATTACCATGCCATCTCTTCATTGTGTTTGGATTACAACAAGGGGCTAGAAGTTGATCCTGGGGTATATTGCTTCCTCTGTGTAGTCTAGGACAAGTTACTCAAACTCTATGTCTGTTTCCTTATCAGTCAGATGGAGATAACACCCAATCTTCATTCAGTAGTTTGAGGCTGGCAGGGGCTGTGAAGTGGTATTTGCATTATTGTGCGTATCTCATCAGTGTGAATTAGTCTGGAAATTACTGGAGGTTGCTTGCAGATTTTAAATTCAACTATACAGAGCTTCCTATAAATGTAACAAATGCTGAATTTGTTCTGTTCCCCAGTTCACAGATTAACAAAAGGAAACTTGTGATTCCCTGCCATCATGTAAATTCTTAAATCTTGGCTTGGACTAGACAGCTATGGGATCATTATTATAGTTCTTAAATTATATAGTATTCCATCTACCTTGACAGACTGGTATAAAAGTCTTAGGAAAGCAACACTTGTACAGCCTTCTTTTGTTTCCTTTTAAAATTCTGTGCTTGCAGATTTGTAGGAAAATGTTTCAAGGCAGTTTGTGAGCTTCCAGTAACATAAAAGGCAGTTTCTGGATCATGGTATTTGAGTGTAATTCCCTTCAGTTTGTTTCCACTTGTCTCCCAAGAGCACACAATGAGATGAGATTCTTCTCCTGAACACAAGAGTAGAAAAATACTGTTTTTAAACTTCCATTTTTTTCAGGGGTCTAAATTTAGTGATGTTGAAGGCAGGAAAATATCCTCCTGTTAAATAACTAATAATTATATAGGATGAATGCCTGGAGGAAAGAAGCAATTTGACTTTGAAAGAGATTGAGACAGTAAGCTATGTGCTAGAGTCAGTGCATTACCATTCATATCTTTAGATACAATCCAACAATACAGAAAGACTTTGTAGAAAATATAACAATATACCACACTGAAAAGGTACAAGAGTACATGACAAGGACATAGTCACCTAGGTGACATAAGGAGATGCATTTAATGGTGATAATATGCAAATAATTCTATAGTTTTAATAATTTTACTTATGGGCTGCACATTTCAAAGATAACTTAAAGCAAATACAAGTTTCCATACCCAGAAACACAAAAGTCTTGCTATACAGGTACTAGTAATCTTTTGAGCAACAAAAAATTGGCTGGGGTGATGTGTTAGTAGCAGTTCCAGTGTATGTACCTCTCATGTCTATTGAAATCTCACATTTCCAACTGCAAGGAAAGAGGGAAGCTGTTTGCAAAGTAAACTCAGTTTAGCAGTGGGGAGCCAGTACTTGGTTTTTTTTAAACAAAATAGGTATCATAAATTTGTAAACGAAACTACAGTGTCCTGGTCTGGAAATCAGAAGCTGCAGGTGGCAATCTGTTGCCTAAGATCCCCATTGATTAGGAAATCAAACCACCAACAGCCATGCTGTTTTAAAGGGAGACTGGAAAAAAATCTGTTCTCATATACTCCAGTACCACTCTATCGCCAATTCACTCCAGCACTTTGGCTCTTGAATAACGGTATGTAGGTGATACTCTAATGACAAAGCAAGAGTACTTTTCCTGCTCGCCTCAAGAACTCCCTGGTTGCCTCTTTTATAGATGTAGCAGATCTCCCCCCATGCTCATTGCATGAGAATTGCTGAGACAGCATCTTAAACTGTTTTTCAAAACAATAAATGGAATACAAAAAGGTGTCCCACAAAGGAAGATTTAAGAACTAAAATAGCATCTACATTCTTCAACATACATGTATGTTAAGCCTAAAAACTTCTGTGAGGATTTTGTGTCTGGGACTCGATGTAAGCCTGTGTGGAGAATGATCCTTCTACATGACATCATATTCAACTCCATAATTTAGTATGCCCCAGTGTATAAAACAGTATAGTATTTTGTGGTGGGAGCTCCTTAATGTTCAAGAAAGAGCTGCTGCAAGGGCAGAAATGATAATTAAAAGCAAGACTTAAAGGGAGCATGAAGTAGGACCTGCCATTTATGTCCCCAAGCCATCCTTACATATATCATCAAGTCCAAGAACGTTCATCTTTTCAGGAAGCCACTGTCTTGTATAAAACACTTCTCCTTCCCCCGTAAAAACAACAGTATGAGGAGAGTCCCCTTTGACAATGTAGAAAAAAACAATATCACCAATGAAAGTGTTTCAGAGGAAGATGGATGCAAATTATAACTAGTTTGCCTGTAAGGATCTTTTTTAGCACAAGTTTGCCTTCTGCTGTACGATTTCATGTGTCTGTGTAAATGACATGACAAATCAGTGGTAATTTTCAGATCATTATACCTTTTATTAAAAGGGAGTGAGGATAATTTTTCACTCATCTGGC
The DNA here is from genome assembly GCA_030014935.1 of Caiman crocodilus. NCBI lineage: Eukaryota > Metazoa > Chordata > Crocodylia > Alligatoridae > Caiman > Caiman crocodilus. The sequence continues at coordinate 1,486,934 of JAGPOW010002742.1, read as the reverse complement.
CTGAAGAACTGAACAATTCTGGTGAATTTTGATGGCATGTTATAAATGAGAGCTAAAAATACAGCTCTATGTCTGTTTATCAAATATGAGAGTTAGTAAGGATCTCTCTCTCTTTTTTTTTTTTTACTTATAATGACAGGCTTTGATTTTGACTGAGTTAATACAAGTCTGCCTCAGCTATGTACTCATTAAAATAAAAGCCCTCTTTTACCACATGTAAAGAATAGCTGCATGAACTAGAAAAGTAACAACCACTTCAGCTATTCCTGAGCTTAATACATGGCTAGAGGAAGGACTGAATGATCACAAGACTTGGAAATTGGAACTGCTAATTACCAGGCATTAAAGCCACAAGGCTTATTTATATTAAAGCACTTGGCAATGCAGCCCTAACTGCAGTCCCCTATGCACCTGTAAATCTCTTTCATCCAGACACACAAGATCTGTCATCAGTGCACAAAACGTTCACACCATTCTTCTGATGCACTCACTCTGAACAAATCCCCTAGCACTGCATCTTGTTCCAAGTCAGTCTGTGCTTTTGCAGAGACAGTGTACAGGAAATGCCAGTATTGCAACTGCAGGTTTTCAATTGACCCTGCCAACTGCAGTCCTGTAAGGCTTCTTTCCACCCTCCAGTAACAGCTTTGACAGCTGAGAGCAAAGGCCCTTTTCACCTGTCAAACCACTCAGTTGAACAGAAGACTGAGAGCAGCCAATGTGGTATCCTTATTCCTTTCTGCCCTTCCCATTCAGCCTTTGGAAGAGAAATAAACTAGACAAAGATAACTGCATTAAAACTACTGCATTAAACTTGAGTGAGGGTCCTTGAAGTCCTTGACTGGTCCTTGAAGTCCTTTCTGTAAGACCATAATCAGGGTGCAAGAGGTTAATCCAACCCCCTAAATTTCAAGAATTCTGCCTCCTACCTTTTACAATTCTGATCTACAGCAATGACTTTTTATCTCCAGTTTTCACTTTAGGTTCAGAGGATCTGTCTTTTGTTTATCAGATTCAATGATTAGCATCCCCAGCCCTGCATGCTCCCAAGGCATCCATAACTATTATGGTCATCTGAAGTATTTGAAGCTTGCTTTTTTGGAAACTACATTTAAGTAATCTGTGCATGTCAGAAAGCCACCTAGGATGCCAGCCTAGGCAGTGTCCTAATGCCAATGTAAAATATGTTAGAAACACAGGAGATGCCTCACAAGAGAGGGTGAAGAGTTCTGCTGCTACAGTTACTGAAATGTAGACACATTTTAACCTTAATTACAACAATGCATTAGAGATTTTCAGCTCCGAGACCTCGCAAAGACACATATTTCTTGTAGTACCATTAATGATGCACCTGATTCAAATGGCCACAAACATCAGTTGGCTCTGCTATGCTGAACAGTATGCAGCCTTCCAGGAAGATTAACATGCACAGTAATGCAGTTTGTTAAAATAATGACACCCACAAGAGACAGATATGACAAGCTAATTTTATTTTTCTGTTTGCACTGGGAAGTGAGCATGAGCCATCTGCCCAAGGGTATAAGCAGTCACTGTGATTCTCACCAGACAAAAGGGGTAGCTGATCTCTAAGGTACTTGATCTCCCTGCAGGGAGAAACTTGAGCTATTTTTCTTCAGGAAAGCTCAAAGAGAAGTGATGGAAATCAAAGCAGTTTTCTGATAACTCAGGTGTTACCTTGAATAGCTCTGTTCTGCTGTGTTACAGAGAGCCTTTATGACAAAGGGGAAAAAAATCTTCCACTGTAGACTGTGCATACTTTCCATTTCACAGTCCAGAGACATTAACTTTTTCCTACTACAAGCCTAAGAAATATAAAATAGAATGGCATAACACACTGTGTCATGCTACAGAAAGAGGTGTAGTCACTGAGCAGTGCTCAAGTGAAGTTAAAAAGTCTGAATTTTTAAAAAGTGAAAAATATGTCAGTGAAAGCGCTTGATCTCATGTGAGGTAATGCTAATCTTTCAGGTTAGGCCCTGGACTAGGATTTAAAGCATTTGGCTTTGTTGCAGGGTTCCTCTGCAATTTTGGACAAGTCATTTATCTACTCTGTGCCTCAATTTTCTGTAAAATGAGAAAAATAATATCTTTCTTATTCCCCTTCCACCCCCTGAGATCAAATTCTGGCCTCCAATGATGCCTATGGGAGTTTTGCAATTAATGCCAATAGGGATTTTCTCTTTAGACTTGGGCTGGGTCTGTGTCTTAAGGTGAAGCTACAAATTATACTTAACACTCCACAGATCTAGTCTAGTCTAAGTGGTGGTAAAGTTAAATCATGCACAGCTTTGATTTGCCACTAGAGGGCTAGTGAGCAGGGGCATGGCTAAGAGCCTAGACACTTGGGGGGCTTTATCCCTGCAGTGAGTGGGAGAGCAAGGAACAGTGCATGCTGGGATTATGGGGGACTACAAGTCACGCCTTTTATCTTTGTGTAGCAGACTGAAGTTACCTTAACACAAACTACGTAGCAGAGGCCAGGGTTAACTCTTGCCTGAAGTGCTATAACTTTGAGCTGCTCAGGAGGCACATAGCATGAGTTAACAAGTCTTAACATGTAGACATTTTCATTTTAAGTGTTGTTAGTGTAGCCGGCAAATTGAGTTGTGGTAAGGCTCTTATCCATAGTCCAGGCCTTCCCAGAACTGAGCAATACAATTAAAAAAAGCAACTTATGTGGCTCTGGGAGATGTGAGTGCTGTGATTGGTGTGCTAGAGGTGCAAGGAACAACATTTTCCATATAAGGAATGTGCCTGGCACAGTGCCAGGGGACTGGTGCCCCATATAAAGAATGCTTGGCACGGTGCCATGGGATTGGACAATTTGGGATGAGAAAGTTACAAAAGTAATCAACGGACAAAGAAAAATCTGCATGTTCATGTTGTATCTCTGTCTTGTATCTCTGTCTCTGGGGAGACAGAGGGAACCATGGACTTTTTGATCAAAGAGTTGAAAAGCCAGAAACAAACATCCCACATGCCCAGTGGAGGACCTGAGACTGGTACCACTAAAGGTCACTGCTGAAACATTGAAAGGAGCCACTTGCCAGGTCATATTATGGGCAGGAAACCTGTAATATTGCGTAGGGGTTACTATTAAAGCTCACGTGATACCGCATCAGATGAGTTATGTTAATTAGGGCTGTGTGAAAATTCAGGTGCTGATTTGATTTGGAGGAGATTCAGCCTGATTTGGAATCTCTGAACCCAAACTGAACCAGGAGACCAGTAAAAAGGTCTGACTCGATTCAACGCTCTCCAGGTCAATTTAGAAAAGAACAGCTGCAGAGGCCATTGGGGCTTCTGGGGGCTCCCCCATGCAGAGCCCCCCATGCAGCATGGAGCAGTGGGGATTACCCACCTGCCTGGCAGCAGCCGCTGAGTGCAGGGCTTTTTTTTTATAAAAGAGACAGGAGTCGGGGCCAGGCAGAGTAGCCATGGTGGGGCTGAGCGAGTGGGGGGGG
>JAGPOW010002742.1:1453028-1483349 GCA_030014935.1 Caiman crocodilus | reverse complement strand
GGGGGGGGCTGTGGGGAGCATGGCAGAGCCCTCCCACACATTGTGGGGCAGTGAGGGGCAGCGGGAATCACCCTCCTGCCTGGCAGCAGCCAGTGAATGTGAGGGGTTTTTTGGATTTTTTTAAAGAGCGGGGAGCTGGGGATTGGCAGAGGATGGGGGTCATGACAGAGCCCCCCATGCGGTGTGAGTTAGTGGGGGGCAGTGGAGATCAGCCTCCCCACCCTCGCCTGGCAGCAGCCAGTGAATAGGGCCTTTTTTAAAGAGCTAGGAGGCTGGGAATGGGCACAGCAGCTATTGATGGGGCTGGGAGAGCAGGTGAGGGGATGGGGCTTTTTTGATTTGGAAATTCGGCAGGACCACATCTCCAAATCAGATTTGGCCAAATCAGTTTGGAACAGTGATTTGAATTGCCGAATCAAATCACTGTCCCCTGAATCGGCCGAATCTGAATCCAAAGCGTATACTAGTCACTTTGCACAGGCCTAGTGTCAATCCTTTGGGGCTCTGGCAAAAAGAAATCCTATTGGTAACAGTTGGTGAGGCAGGCAGGAGCCAGAGATGGATTGACAATATCAAATTGGGAACTACAGCTGAGTGGGCTCAGTAACCTTTAGAGATTGGAGAATGAAGATACCCAGTTGGCATCCTGATTACCCCCTTTCTTGTACCCATTTTTAGGATAGTAGGACGGACTAGTTCTTGAGAGTGATAGTTCTGGACAAGTTGTAAAAGTGAGCATCATGACTGATACTGTTGATACCCCACAACCAGTGCCTGTAGTACTGCAGCCCTTTGTTCCTGATGCATGGTTAACTTCTGTAAGTCTTGGAAAGTCCTTGCCAGGACAATTGAGCCTCAGGTTGGTAGAAAGGAAAAAAGAAAGGCATTGCTGGAGGGAATGTTTCCAGTGTGTGAAGTGTTGCATAAGGAGGTTGTTTGGCTACAGACAGAGGTTGAAAACTGGGAACTGGGGGTTGTGAAAAAGGAAGGAGAAAGATGGAAGGAAGCAGAGAAACAGGTTAAACAGTTGAAAATTCCTCACTGTCAGATGGCTGTTAAAGCTTTGCAAACAGCTGTTATACAAGAGACAACTGCAGGAGGGAAGAATGAGTTAGGAAATGAATGTAGGAAAGTAGAAAGCAAGGTAGTGCAGAGATTAACAGAGTTCATTTGGATGCAAGAGCTGGTAGGAGTGGCAGAATCGGATCCAAATTGGTCAACTTGACCTTTAGTACCTCCCAGCCTACAATAGGGAAGGGATGCCCTACTTCCCAAGCACCCAGGAGGCTAGTAGGATGAGTTTGTTTTGACTACAAGGGTTGTCCAACCATTCAAGCTTTAGTGGGGGAAAAGGGGAAATATGACCCCCCCCCGACCGGTGATTGATACTGGGAGCCTCGATCAGCATTTTTGTAACAGTGACAGGGTCCAGAAGGGGTTAGCATGCACCTCAAAGCATTTGCCAGGAGGAGAGAGTGAGAATGGAATTTAAGGAATGACTGCTTTACAAGTTGCAACCTGATCTCAGAGAGTGCCTGAAGTCAGTGATTTAGACAAGGGTATGTGTTATGGTCTGTTTGGGTTAAGTAAAATAAGCATCATGGGTACAATAGGAAACCAGTAGCAGAGAGAATTAACCTCTGTGCTAAAAACGCTGAATGTTTGTAATAGAAGTTGATCTGAATGACTGGGCTACTTTGCAGATTGTTAACATGTTTATGTGACACAGAAAGTGTCAGAAGTAGTGTTTGTTCTGTGTTTGCTCTGTGCTTGTATTGCAAAGTAGGGACTGCTGGAAGTGTAGGTGTGTGCACTCTCATTAGTAACGGGGAGGCGAGAAATGTTTTTGCTTTCTTCCCCTGCTCTCCAGGAACAGTGTAGATAGCCTAGAAAGGATAATGTTAACAATTTTTGAAGGTAAAAAAAAAGAAAAGAAAAAGGTGTTTATAAAGACACCATGTGGAGCTAGTCAAGTTTTTGCTGTATATATTAATTATATTATATTAATGAAGACAAGGAACTGAGGACATTTCTGAAGACGCAGGCAGAAATTAAGTTAAAATGTGGCAAGATACAGGCGTGTCTCTTGTTTGAGGGACCAAACCCTCCCCCACAAAGGCAGTGTAAACATTCACTAGAAGTTGAAATAGGATTATAACGCAAAGTAAATAGTTTGTTTAGAAGCCCTGATTTAACTCCCTGATTTGGTCTGTTCTGAAGGCAAAGGGGAAACCTGAAAACTGACAATATACTTCAGAGCTCTGAATTCAGTAATAGCTGTTATAGCAAAGTTCCCTGAAATGTGAGCAGCCATAGCAGGAGGGGTGGATTGGTTTTCAGGATTGGATTTGGCTAATATAGGGGGAGGTTATTGTTGTTTTTTGTCTGTTTTTTTGTTTTGTCCTTGCTACGGAAGTGCTGGTATTATTTTAAATTTATATTCAAGGGAAAACCAATATTGTTTTATCCAAGTATCCTAAAGATTTCACAATGCCTAGCAATAAGAATGTGGAAAAAACTTTTCCAGTAAAAAAAAAAGAAAAAGTAAAAATTCTGTAGGCAAAATAGTTCCTCTAAAGAAAAAAATAATCTTTAAAGTGGTAATGTGGTCAAAATTATAACAGGGGTATTGACAACCCACAATCTCAGATTTTAAAAAAATTGTAAGGGCCCCAATTCCAATTGCCAAAATGGTGCAGTGGGCCATTGAAAATAATAAATAAATATGAATGATCCTTGTCATTCGATATATGTGTGTGTATGTATATTAAATGTATATATGCATATATATTAAATGTATATTAAAAAATCTGGAAAATTTCAGTAATGTGTACATCGCCACTGTACATGTCAGCATTGTAAATATGAATGATATTTCACTGTGAGGCATTTTCTTCGACAGATTTGTGTGTGTTTGGGGGTTTTTTTGCAGAAATCATAGTGTAAAATTCAATCCAGTAACAAAGGTGATTAATAGACCACAAAGCCTCATTACTATCAGTAGAATCAATAGCATCTTCCTTACCTATGCACTGGCTTTATTACTACAACAAAAATTTTCTTGTCTGTTTTATGTTATTTGGTTTGAAATTTATTTGTTTGTTTTGTTTGGTTCATTTAAGTTGTTAAATGCCTATAAATATAATCATAAATGTGATAAAAATTGTTAGTAAAACACCCTCTAAAAATTGAATTTGTCTGTGGATTCCAGACAAGAATACTTCCATCCAGCTTGGAATGGAAAGTTGTTTTAATATTTGAAACAAAGGGCAGCAATTCATATGAAAGTTTCAAGTTGTAAATTTTACTTGTTTTGCAAAATGGCATTTATTAAAAGGTAATGTGTGTTTTTTAGCAAACACCATGATGAAATGTTTTCAAGGCTATAAAGAGAATCTCATTGGTATTTAGATGCTATTTATAACACCAGTATAGCAGGATCTGTGTACCCCTCCACCTCGACTGCATTAAGCCATTGTTTTAAAGGAAACAAGAACCTGCAGAGTTGATGCTTCCCTAAACCAGGGACCTATGTGTTTAAAAGATGGTTAAAATGAAGCTAAATTTGGCTCAACAATGGCGTAGTGTTACATGAGTAACCACAACTAAAAGGTAGGTCTACCTGTTGCAATGTAAATTATAAAAGGATTTATTTATTATAAATTAGCCGGCATGTGGCATGCAGGAAAGAAACCCCTTGATGGTATATATCCCATCTGAAACGGCACACAAGTTCTATGGTAAATGTCAAACAGAATCTTGGTGGTGGCAAAAAGCTCTAAATGTGTATGAACCCATAATATGCTCTGTAATCTGAAGAGGGTCCTGTTCAAGAGGATCAAGCAAAATAAACCTAAGTCATATGTAATTGGGGCGATGTTATTGTGATGGGTAAAAAAAGCAGGGGGAGGGATTATATCATTAACTGTTTAAAGTAATTTTGTCATCTAATTTTGTTATTTTCTCTCTCTCCAAAGTTAGTCTTCTAATTTTTCTGACTGCTGAGTTTTTATTCGACTTCAGGAGCAGCTAAAGGTAGCATACTTCTATAATCTCTCATGCCTTTCACCTGGATGTTAAGTATAGGGGTTCCTCTCTGACCTCACCATTGTTTTTGGGAAGAAAGTTCTGTTAGTAGGGTGACTGAGTCGGTTGCCCAGGGGGTCTCCTGTCATATCTTTGATGAAAAATAATTTTAATTGGGAGGAAGATGTTCAGTCCCATCCCTTCTGGTGCCTCCCTCTGGTCGTACCAGCTGTTCTTCCTGTTTGGGGCTCTGACTTCCTTACACCCTGCCTAATGTCAACCAAAGATGTCGTCACTTGTATTGTCAGAGTTGGTATGCCATACACTTTGGTGCTCTGGCTCTCTGAATTTATGGTTGTAGGATTGGGATGGTTTTTTTAACCTGAGTACTCCTTACTGCCCACTTTTCCTCATCAATGCATCACCCTGATTCAATGCCATTCTGTCCCCTGGTGTGTCGCCCTTTCCTCAGGCTTGGTACTTGCCATGGGTCAGTCGTGTATGGATTCTTGTCCTACTTGGCCCTGCTGGGCTCCAGTCCACGGTGTATTCGTCCATTGTCCACAGATACTCTATGGGTAAGTCCTTAGGCCCTCTTTGGCCCTGACCTGTCACAGAAACCCCTTCCTGGGATAACCACCAGGTCCCCTCACTGGGACTGGGTTCTTGCTCTGGCCCCTCTGGGCTGGTTGGAGACCTCACTTCCAGTCTCCCCCGCTGGTCTTCTGCTGGATCTTTTATCCCTGCTCCAGGGGCCTGACCAACCAATCAGTCCTGGCACACCACCATAAAGTGTGCCCATGCCGACAGGAAAGCCTTTTCTTTTTTTCCTTTCCTGTCCCCAACAGGGGACCCACCTGCTTCCTGTGTGGCGTCCCACCATCTCTGCTCCTTGTCCAGCAGAGGTAAGTTTTTTTCACAACCTCCTTTCTGTGAAGCAGGACCATGGTGTTCAGTAGTGTTTTGGAAATCACATTTAATTTCCTTATTATAAAAATATGTTTCCATCCAGACAGTTCAAATAATAAGGTGTAATTTTAATTTTACCCAACCATTGCTACATCAACCAACCAACTAGAGCTTCAAAATGTTTGATGAAAAGGACTTTTAACAAAATAGTTACAAATGGTGCATGATGATTTACTCTGTGCTGTACAAGATCCAACCCTACAGCAAAAAGTCAAGGATGCTCACAATACAGCTGACAGGACCTCTGTTGTGATTGAACAATCAAAAGAGACTATTACTTTAGTCGTACAAGATATTAAAGAAGTCACTTAACACGGTTGGTGAGAAACTTTGTTGGGCTGGTCGCCTACCTTTACCCATATCCTTAATGTAGCTTTACATTCCCTTGAGGTGGTCTTAGCTCTGGGAATCTTGTTATCAAACATACAGTGTGTGCTCATGTGCCATATGCAAAAGCTGGAGAGAGAGAGTAAGAGTTGAATGCTGTCCTCTGAAACTCCCCATAAAGTAATTCACACAGGGCACAGTGGCATACTTGTGAGACAATCAATGTCTTGGATGTGGTTGCAACCCATAAGTCTTGAGTCACATGCAAGAGGTTAACCAATGTCTGTGTGATACCACTGTATTTCAGGGCATCAAGGATGGCAGTGTATCAGACAAATTCAGTTATACTAAGGCTATTAGCTGTGGTTCAGGCCTTCCAGAACTAAGCAATAAAATTGAACAGAGCACCTTCTGTGGCTCTGGGAGATGTGAGTGTTGTGATAGGCAAGCAAGGAACAACAATTTCCTTATAAGGAATGCTGGCAAAGTGCCAGGGGATTGGACAATTTGTGATGAGAAAGTTACACAAGTAATCAACAAACAAAGGAAAAGCTGTTGTACCTCTGAGGAGACAGGCAACTGTGGACTTTTCTCTCGAATAGCTGAAAAGCCAGAAACAAATATCCCACATGCCTAGCGGGGGATCCAAGGCCAGTGCCACTGAAGGTCACTGCTGAAAGGTTGCATTATGGGGAGGAAACCCGTAATATTGCCTAGAGGTTACTATTAAAGTTCAACTGATGTTACATCAGACAAGTTGTCATGTCAGTCCTTTGAGGTTCTGGCAAACCCTTAATATGGTGTGAGTGTAACATGTAATTTCACTCTTACTATGTGTTTGTACAATAGCACAATGGAACCAGATTTGTAATAGTTATTTTCTCTTGGATCCCTCCTGTTTACAATCATGCAACTTTCCTGTGGTAACTAGAGAAATTGTTTGCACATGACAAAAACATTTTTTGGGAAAGGGCTTGTTTATTTTTAGCATTCTTTAATGAAATAATTGGGTGTCTCCAGATGAGCGCGCACGTGCCTCTTGCCCTGTCTCAAACCCCTTTTGGATGGGGCAAGAGGCATGCACGAGAACAAAAATGTGTTCCCCAGGCTGCAAACTTGCAGTTCAGGGAGAAAATTAGACCTTTAGATATCCAGGGGTCTAAAAGAAACAGAGTTTAAAAAAGCAGGGCAGGACGTGGGACCATGCCCTGAGGCAACCAGAGGATGGGTCCTCCACAGAGATGCTCTGGCCCCTCACCCCACTGAAGTACAGGCAATATACTGTACTTTCGACTGATGATTGTCCTTCTTTAATTCTGTGATACCATTACAAAAATTTGCATGGCTCAGTGTCATCACCAAATGCTATTTTAAGTGGTCTTTTGTTTTAATTGTGAAGGAGCATGGATTTTGGGGTATTTTACAGAGTGACTTTGGGATTTTTTTTTATCAGGGATTTTTCAGTTTTCCAATAGGGAACACCAGAATTCCTGCTAGGGTGGCCAGTGGCAGAACCTGCCTGCTCAGAGCTGGCACCTTGGACCCAGCTGACTCTGGCTGACCTCCTGGCCAAATGGGGAAGTTCAAAGCAGACCACTGCACCCAGAACATCTTCCAGATGATAGCTGCCCAAATGGCACAGCAGAGTGCACACATGGCAGTAGTGCCACACAAATGCCAATTCTGCAACCGCAGCCCAGTGGCAGCTGGCCCAGAGGGACAGATGCCTCTACTGGCTGTGCAGTCCCCATTCAGGTCTGGCAGGTGCACAGCAGGTCACAGCCAGGCAGCAGCCCCCACTGCCAGACTGCTGCAGTGGGTAAAGGGTGCAGGGAACTCTCAGGGCTACTTCAGCAGGCCAGCTGGCACAAGTGATAGTGTCCACAGGTACCAAGTGGCTGGGCCCCAGAAGGTCCTGAGAGCAAGTAGCCCTGAGCTACTTGCCAGGGCAGCTTTTTGTACTGATGGGGCCAGAACAGGGCAGCTTTTTATACTGCTGGGCACAGCACAGGTGCTGGCCCTGGGCTCTAGCTCCCCTTGCCTGCAGTTCCAGGAGGAGCCAGGCAGAGTTATTTTGCCCAAGTGGCACAACTTGCTCCACAACAAAGTGCATGTCTGAGCATGTGCGCCAAGGCAAAAAGCCCTGGCTCAGATTTCTACTGCTTCTATTTGAGCTGCTGCAAGCACACATGCTTGCATGTATAGATGCACCCATTGAGTTTTGTTCCTTTTTGGAAACACAACAAATCATGCTGTCAAATTGGCTTATTTCCTCTCCCTTCAGATCTGTTCAATTTGGGAACTTCTGTCCTAAAGGATCTCCTCCTTTACCTATATAAAACAGTTGTGAAATCTTCCTTCTTTCCATATTGTTCTAATTTATGTGCTTGCAACACTGATGTTTACATAAACCATATGGTTGTGAAGACATGTACTTCAAGGCTTTGGATTTTTCAGAGTCCTTCTATGAAACAACATCCAATTCAAAATCCATTTTTGCATATTAGTCTGTGACTACAGAAATGCATATTTCTTATAAAAGTCATTGAGTATATGCAATCCACTGCTCCTCTGCACTTTACATATTTGATAGACTACACACTGATATTGTTCCCGATTTAATCAACAGAAAAAATGGGCTCACTATGAATGGGAATATGAAAATATAAATAACCTTCTGAATCAGATATATCATTTCTTGAGTTGTGATTGGTGCTTTTCCAACTGGCCTGTAGTATATGATGTTATATATAGCACCACAAGTTTCAATTCTGATTTATAGCTATGTATGTAATAATACAACCATATTCCCTGACCAAAACAATGTAGAAAGTAGCTAAGGCAGTAGTTCAGAAATTCACTCCCACTAAATTAGATTTCATAAACAATTTTTTTAACTATTGTAGGTGCATATCCTATAAGTGCAGCTCCTGGTAAATCTGGTATACATCTTTTATTGAAAGATTACATTGGAAGTATCATCTGCTACTTCGGATTTCAAGCAACTCAGTCTCATTATAGTGTCTTATGAACATCAAAAAAGATTTAATCTTTTCTGGACATTTCAGAGACAGAAGATAGTAAGAATGTGTTTAACTAGACAACAACTTTACTAAATAACAGATCTGAGAAATGTCAGCAGCAGTTTGTCTAGTGCCCATCAACAGCACAGAACCAGAGGTGTAACTAGTAATGTTGGCACCTTCGACACAGATGCTGTTGAAAGCTCTTGCTTTCTGTCAGTATAAAAAAATTTCACCAATGCCTCCAACATACAAGTTCTATTAAAAAAGTATCAAGACTGTACCACAAATACACATTCAAAGTTGTTACGGCGGCATGCCGCCATTAGGGACCCAGGGCAGATTAGAAGAAAGTTCTAGGGGACCGACAGACCCAAGGGAGGAGGAAAGGAAAATGCACTTACTGGCAGGAGAGACGATGAGACGGGAAGCAGGAACACAGCCACGGCAGCAGCAACCTCAGCCATTACAGCCGCGCAAGCCGCTCCTGCGCCACGCCTTTAAACGGCTGTTCCTGGCAAGGGGAACAGCTGAGCCAATCGCGGCAGCCGCACCGGCTGCCACAGGAGAGTTTAAAAACCCCGGCAGGCCTTGCAGCCGGGGAGAGAGAGAGAGAGAGAGAGAGAGAGAGAGGAGGAGCAGGCAGGCAGCAGGAAGGGATTGCTGTAGCTCCTCGGGAGACTGTCTCTCCGATAGACAGTACTCCCTCAGTACAGAGTCTGAGAGAGGCTAGTGAAGCACAGGGTGCTGCGGCTGGGCTTGCTTCCAGGCATCACCTGGAGCAAGACTCAGCCTCAGGAAGTCCCTCAGGGGAAGAAGAGTATTTCTTCCAAAGAGATAAGAAGGGAGAAAGTCCCACGACAGTAGAAATTTACGGCCAGGTCTAAGGGGGCACGAACAGGGCACCAGCATCAACCCACAATCAAGAATCTACAAGTGCCTATGGACCAACGGACCAGGATCCTTCATCAATGAACCAGCAAGTGACCGGTAGGTGAGTGGATGGGGTGTAGGAGTGGCAGAGCCCCATGGAACATCGGACCTTGCAATCGTGAGTACCCCTCAGCGGGAGACCCCTCTGGTGATTAAGATCTCCACTGAACTCCTCCTTTAAATAACAGGTTCCATCAAAGTCGTGGCAGGCGAGATGAGGGAGAGGGGCGACCCATGAGAGAGTATCATTGAACACAACCCACCAACGTCACAAAAGTATTGGGTAGGGGGCATGGCTTTGTTGAACATGTCGGGGCATTGTTGGGACTCCTCTGGACAGGTTTGCAGCTCGTGGTGTTTCCTTAGTTTTCTGTGGCCCACAGTTACTGATGATTCTAAAAGAAACGGAGAAGTATCATGTTCCATCCACATCCATGTTCCTCCACAATTCCTCCAAAATCCATGTTCCTCCACAATTAAAACAAAAGACCAATATAAAGATAGAGACAGAGAGTGAGATAGAGACAGTGATCAGTTGGGCAATGTATTATGGATATAGCTACAGTGTTAAAGCAGTGTGGAATCCTACCCATGTCTCTATCATAATAATAAACTGAACTCTAAATATATGTTTCCTTAATCCATGAATACATGAATATATAATTGGCTGCCCTCCCACAGGGGCTATGGCCCCTACTCAGGGGTTACTACCCCCCATTAGGGGCTATGGCCCCCACACAAGGGCTACAGCCCCCCAGCAGGTATTATGGCCACCCAACAGGGGCCATTACTAAAAGAAACGGAGTTTTTTTAGTAATCTAAGATCATTTGTGTCTTGTGTCCCCTTTCACTATATCAGAGTGTCCAAAACAATGCATGTGCATTGAATTTTACATGAAAATTGGGAAAATGGCAAGTGAAACATTAGAATTACTTAAAATAGCATTTGGTGATGACACTGAGCCATGCAAATTTTTGTAATGGTATCACAGAATTAAAGAAGGACAATCATCAGTCGAAAGTGATGATCATTCCAGATGCCCTTCAACATCATGAATGATGAAAATGTGGTGGTGGATCACAATTTCATTCAAAATGATTGGCAACTGATTGTCCAAGAGGATAGCAGAAGAAGTTGGAATTTCTGTTGATTCATGTCATTCAATTCTAACTAGTGGTTTGGGAATAAAACAACCATAAAAAAGACCAGAAAGGTGGGTGTCCAACTCTTGGATGCTTCACCACGACAATGTGCCTGCTCACTCAGCACAGCTTGTATACTACTTTTTAGCTAAATTTTAGCTAAACACTGCATCCCACAGGTGCCGCAGCCTCCATATTCACCTGATATGGCCCCATGTGACTTTTTTCTGTTCCCGCAACTAAACAAACCTTGAAAGGAAGAAGATTTTATGATGTGGAAACCATAAAACAAAATGTGACTAAGCAGATTTAGCAGTTCCACAAATTGCTCATCGGAGGTGCTTCCAACAGTGGCAAAAATGTTGCGACAAGTATGTGGCTGCTGAAGGAGCATACTTCAAAGGAGATTAAGCTGAAATCCCTGTAAATAAACTATTTTGTTTCCTACAGCATCAGTCTTGATACTTTTTGAACAGCCCTTGTATATGCTTAACCATGTAGTACAGAAGGGAATGAAATTACTCCTTGCAACTTGTGAAGTATAGAGCAAATGCCACCCTGTTGGGTGGCCACCTCTAAGCAAATGCTCTATACTTCACAAGCAAAAGCAAAAGCTCCTCGAGATGTAATGGAAACTTGGGCTGAGAATTCCCAGCAGCTGTACTTGATAAAGGAATGGAGATGACTTCACAATTACAAGGAATCGAATAGTGGGGGCCAATCTTTTTGGCAGGGGTGCCACAAATTAGTCCCACACCCTTCCTGAGTACCACTCCAATCCCTTTCCTCTGCCCAAGCTTTACCTGTGCTTTCTGCTTTCTACTCAGTGCTCCCTGCCCCATCTCCTACTCTACCTTCTGCTTCCTGCCCTATCTACTTCTGTGCTGCCTTCCCCTCCGCGATGTACCATGTGCCACACACAGAGGTTGATTGAATCACTTATGACATGTGGGCTGCAGGTTGGCCAGTAGGGTGGCCATCATGGAGGACAGTCCAGTTGTCCTCTGTCCTCTATTGATACAAAGCTAGACACCTGTATGTCCTCTATTTTTCTCTGGAATGTCACCATCCTGATCTGATAATGTTCTACAGCCACAAAGCCCTAGGCAGCAGGAATCCGACCATTTGTGTTGTATTAACAGAAAAGATGTCAGACAACACTCATCAGATGATAATGAACTTCTTTAATCACATAAAGTGCATCCAGATCAACACCCGACCTAAAATATGATGCAGTCCTAACACCTATAGAGCAGATAATATCTGGCTTAAATCTATGGTGATCCCTTGCAATGAGTGACTCGAATTGCTAAATCCTATTTGGAAAAGGTTAAAAGGAAAGGAGTACCGCCCACCAGGAAAACAATGGTCAAGCAAAATAGAGCTTTGAAACAATAAAATAAACTACTTACACCTCAGATAATACAGAATACTCTGAAGAGAGAGCCGACCAGGTAAATCTCGAGAAGCTGAGGGGGGTTAGCAGGTTGTCAGGTGCTTACTATGGCCATTACTTTCAGTAGTCAGTGCACATACATTTAGTCTAGAGCATAGTGTCAGTACAGCTGTATGGCACCCTTTAACCATCTGTCACTACAAGCAGGTTTTAAATGATGAAAAAGAGTGCTAACTGCACTTCTTTATTTGTACTACAGATTGATTTATGTGACTTCCAACATATATTTCAGACTCATGGGCAAAACAGTCACTATTGGGATTTTTGGTGCTGGAACAGTCATGTAAGAGACCTTTTCCATTGTTAGAATGACATTCATGAATACAGCTGGTCAGTCATCTTCTGATGAAAACAGTTTTCTCATCAGAAAATGCTAAATCATCACAATTGGAACACTTCAGTTAATTGAAGTGTTTCAATGAATGAAACAGCACAAGGGATTCCTGCCTGATTACCTGCCAACTTATGTGGCAGGCGGCTGAGAGCCAGGGAGTCCAGGGCCCAAGGGTAGGACAAGCTACTGGGAATAGGGACAGTAGGATTTCCATTTCAAAATATTTGAACAACATATTTTGATTTCAGAATTATTATTATTTTGTATTTCCCTGCCATAAAGAGTGCCACAGTTCCCTATTTTGTCCCAAAACAGAACATTTGCAGAAATTGCAGTTTTGCCTGGCTTTACTCATAATACCAGCGTCCTTTCTAGATAGATAGAAACCTCTGCCTTCACCAGTGTACCTCTTCCTTCACAAACTGAAAAACAAAATCCTTGTATGAAGAAAGATTGTAACTCCAAAAAGAAATGCCAGACACTCCATTAATCCACTTTGGGGTTTGCTGTTGCTAATGATTTTATAAGGCATGTTTATTAGGATGGTGTGTGGCTCCCTCTCCTCAGTCTCAGCAGTCTCAGACTCCTAGCCACAAACCTCCTTGTTCCCTGCTTGCACCTGAATTTTCTGTTACTGCTGCTTTCTCCTGGGGAAGGCTCCATGTTGGCCAAGAAGCTGCAGCCAGTATCCACTGGTTCCCAGTTGCCACAGGAGGAGTGCAGCTTCTAGCTACAGATCAGCTAAGTTCCTCAGATTTGGCCTGATCTTTGGGCAGGTAGAAAGCAAGGATGACATGCACCTTATAGACTAACTTAATTAGAGATGCCTAAGCCTTTTCTGCTCATGTGGGCAGGTGTGCGTGCACTGTGTTGAATGAATGGCATATGGCTCTCCTGCCTCCTTTGAGTACACTTGGAACACTGCAGTTAGAAACAGCAGGCTGAGATTGTACTGACAAAAATGGAAGTTTTAGCTTAATTTTATTGAAGACTTTGAAAGCCTGAGGCTCTCTGCAAAAGGTCTTAGGCTCATATAGGAAGGTGCATAGTCCTCCTACTTAGGTCCCACTTATCCTCTTCGGTTCTCACTTGCCGTGCTTTGGATGTTAAAGAAAATCCAAAGGGAAATCTCAATTGGGAGGTAGCCTACTGTATCTTAATGCAATTCCTCCAGCTGTCCAGCCTCTTTGCAGGGTTCCTGTATCCCCCTACCCTGCTCTTACCACACGAGATGCTTAGGGGTGCAATTTCTGGATTACAGTTCATGCTTAATGCACTCACAAAGTCTTTGGAGTGCCTCTAGTTGCACCTTGCATGGGCTCTACCCTTGGCGCCCCACACGGGCGATTAGCCTCTCACCCAGCTCTAAGTCCATACTCAAGCGTATTTTTCTTCAACATTTCAAAAAAGTGCTGCTTTCCCCCACCTTGTGGTTATCTTCCCCTCTCTCTCTGATCAATGTTCAAAACAGGAACAGAGCTTGAATAGCTCTGTCCTATTTCAGGTGTCCCAATTGGTCATCATAGTCAGCTTACTCAGTCCCCTGCCTGGCTCCATGTTCTGTCCCTGTCGCAGGGGCAAGCCCCTTCCCTTCACAGGGAAAATCTCTCTAGCTGGTCCTTTATTCTTCTTCCCCCAGGTTATGAACCTGACATGCCTCTCTCATCAGTTGAACCCCTTGCGAAACCTCCAACATGATGCCCTTCCACCAGCTCTCACTCAGGTAAGTTTTCGTCTCTGCAGATCCTCCTTTGCCAGCTCCATTGATCCACAGGTGCACGAGCTCCTGCCCCCATGGCTCTTCCCTGTCCAGGGAAAATACCACTCGCTCAGCTCCAGCTTTATCTTCTGAGTTAGCAGTTAGAGCCTATCTGGTGGTTTCCCCTCTGCCTGTTCTTCCTTCTGTGGGACTCGGCACAATCAATTAGAGCTGCATCCTTGCTTCCCATGCTTTATTAGAGATCTCAACCTGCACGTGAGGCACTCCCTATCTGCCAGCCCTTTGCCCTCTTGTACTTTGGGGCAGGGCATGCCTTCTACCACGTCACAAAGACTTTGGTAGAGGTACACGTTTTTAATGGAACACATGATTGCCTAATTGTTTCATATAAGTTACAGTTAATGCAAAACAGGTTTAGTTATGATAAAAACGTAATGTCCCTTTAGTAAATTTATATTAGAAGTGTTACAGCAACAGTCTTAGAAACCTTTACCCACCAGTGCAGAACATAGATAGTGCTCCTGGTTACCTTCTCCAGCTAACCCATTACAGTGCTTCAGCCTCAAAATAAATAGATATGGGTACTATTCTGCTTCTAGTCCCATTCACTTCCACATCTCTTTAAAGCACATAGAGCTCCTGTTGAAGTCCAATGGAGTTTTTCCACTGACTTAAATAGGAGGTGACTAAGGGGTTGACTGAAGCTATAAAATAGAGGTCTGTTTGCTAGTAACAGTTATAGTGGTTGTGTACAGTGGCCTCTTGTTCATTAGGAACTGGACCAAGATTATTAATGAATTTAGTATATGACACCTAATAGCTCTTGAAATGTGGTAAGGACTTTCAACCATTCATGATCTGAGTATAAGTTTGAACCAGTTACCAGCTCACTACCTTTTTGCCAGTAGTTTTGGCACAGATAAGATCTGTTTAATTTTTTCTTTAATTTGCAAGAAATATTATGCTAGAGCCAGATGGAAAAGCATTTGTATAAACATTTATCACTTTAAGGAGTAAAACTTCTCCTTACATTTATCAAAATACATTGCCAAGTTATTTGTGTATAGAACGTTCATCCTGTGTGAAAAGAAAACATTTTCTCAAGATCATTTTATTTGACATTATAGTAGTAGCAAAGAGGAAATATGTGAAACCACAGACATGTCTTGCAATGTTATGACTAAAATGACAATGCATATTAAAGGATGTTTTTTTTTATTTGGCTAATTGCCCTGATTAATTGGCCAAGACCTAACCTTCAGTATTCACCTTTATGATGTGTACAAAACACCAAAAATTAGGAAACAAATTCGAGTTTAAAATATCACAGGAGTCATTTTCTGTATATAGTTTTACTGTGAAGTTGAAATTCTTCATGCGTCACCCTTTCTGATACCAGTAATGCACAATGAATCATCAAAGTTCTGCTGTATGACATGACAGTGGCTATTTAGAAAGGAAATGAAAGACAAATATCACAGTGAAGTGAAATATAATGGAGAAAAATGGACAGATAATCTGAAATACCAGAAAAGGAGTATGATTGAAACAATGCAGACCAGGGAATCCAGAAGCAATTAGTGAAAACTGAAGTTACAGACTCAGAAATCATTAGCTATAGCAAATCATATACTGTATTACCCTTCTTTGTCAAGCACATGGTATAGTTATCTGGTGAATTGTGCTTTTTTGAACTCCTCTTATTCCCTCCTGAGCATTTCCCTCGCTCTTCTGAAGGGCTGGAACCTCATGATCCAAACACTGGATCTGTGGGTGGTAGGTTTCCTATTTCCCAGTCACTGTAGCCCACTAGGCCCAGATGTGATAAATTCCTATATGTATATTTCCTCTTATTTAGACTGTAATTTGTGCTTTCAAAGTCCAGTAAGCTCAGTTACCTCTATCTCTGTGAGAGAAATGATCCCTGCAACATTTTCTTAGTGTCTTTTTGTCAGAGCTTCCCATCTATCACTGCTGACAACCCACCTAACCTCCTTCCTGTGTATCAGAGGTGAGTTTTTAAAAAAACCCAACTATTTATGGTCTTTTTGATCTCTAGGCTTTCAGTCCTTCAGCCCACCTGCATAACTCTGTCTGTTGCGTGGAAAATAGCATCTTTTCACTTAATAACCCCAGCTATTGCAATCTTAAATCTTTTTATTTTCAATCATCCTCTAATGCCTTAAATGTCTTGAAATTGTTTGCTACAGGTGTCTAATCTTCATCAGTATTTAATTTCTTCTTTGTGGTCTTTTAAAAACTTCCTTTGACTTCATGCGGTAAAACAAGAAATTAGACAGACATTCTTATCATAGTTGTGAATATAATACAGACATCTCTATCCTTCTCCATAACAGGTAAAATTGAAATCAGGGGCTAAATATAATAGTGGCAGTTTGCAGTACTGGTAAACTGGCTAGGAAAAAAAAGAAAGCTTGAACCTTCACCTGAAATTTAAAGCAAAATAATTTTTTGGATTAATTATTGGGCACTTAAATCTGGTTGGTTTTAAATCTCTGGCTCTCACAACTAGAGACAGAAGTACTGAAATATCTTCCGAAAAATCTGAAGAGATTCAGAAAGTATTAGATCTCCAGAAAGACCTGTTTTTCATAGTAAAATTTACCTTTTGGTTTAGCAGACGAGTTAGTTGGGGAAGTTTATAAAACTTGAATTGTAGGGTACTTATCAACATCGCTTCTCTACAATTTTGTAATTGGTTTAGAAGCATAAACTGCCCTCTTGTAGCAATGCTTACAAGACGGGAATAGAGGAACTGACTTATCATGCTTCATCTCACTCATAGGCTAGGGACAGAAGTTACACACAAACTGGTTTAAGTGATCAGAAACTGGTTTAAACCTGTAGCAGAATGTAAGTTCAGTGCACATAAACCAGTTTGAAAATGGCTGAAACTGGTATAAGATAAATCTGGATGAATATAGTATTAGACTTAACTGATTCAGGTCAAACCTGTTTATAAAACTTCTGTCCCAGACCCCTTCCTGGTTCAAGGTACATCAAAGCCCCCAGCATCCCAGCATGCTTTTCATCCCTGAGCTGGGCTACGCTGTCTGCTCCAGAGAGCAGGGCAGACCCCACCTCTCTGCTCCCTAGCTGGAGCAGTGAGGGCTGGCTCATTGGCCTTACTGGCTGGCTCACTGCCCCTGCCCAGGCAAACCCCATTTGGGTTCTGGGGCCAAGGAAGGGAGTTACACTCACCTTCCCTCAAGTACAGAGCTGCCCTGCCCTGCTAAAACTTAGTGCTGGCTGTGACTGTGGACTACAAATCCCAGAGGCACCTGGAAGCAGGAAGAGGAAGTGATGAGCAACCTTGAGAGTCCTGCTGCTGTTATTGCGCACTGCAAATCCCAGAGACCTCAGGGCAGCAAGAAGAGTAAGCAAATGCACAGCCCAGGCTGAGTTTATAGTTCTTTAGTTTCTAGCTTTTTAGAGAAAGAACTATTCTTGTTCAAGCTTTTATAAATTCAATACCACTCCATTCATTCATTCCTCCCCTCACACTCCCTACCCAGGAAGAGCATGGGCTAGGACCAGCCCTTGCCCCCTCCTCTCCCTCTCTTCCCTCCCCTTTTGCAGTGGATGGCAGGCATGCTCTAGCACCCACTGGCCTCTGGCTTGAGCCACTGCAGGGATATGGCTACATTTCCTGGATCAAAAGTAAATGTGTCTGTATTTGCTTATGGGTTCAATCTCTGCAGTTTAGACTAACCTGCAGAGGCTGAATCAATTCAGCCTTGGGCTTTTTGATGGTCTGTACTGAGCCCTAATGTGTCCCTGATGGTGTACAGTCTTCCATCCTCATTCTTTGCCTTTGCAGAAGGGGGGAATGTTTCTTGGATAGCTTGCTTAGGCAATATTGGTAATCTGTATGAATATTTACTCCCACTTTAGACAAACACCTGTATCAACATTTGCAGAGCACTAACTTCATAGAACTGGATTGAAGGTTTTCGGGGAGGGATGTCATGTGACTAAGCCGCTGTTGTACCTTTCTCTACAAGCCATCTGTGCCCCTACTGCTTGCATGTTCTGACTAGTGACAACAGGCTGCTAATCCTTTGGTGTGATTAATAATTATTGGAAGGCTGTATATTTCACAATTCACAGTAAGAGTTAGTTCTAAATAGACCCATTGCAAAAATCGCAACTTTTACATTTGGGAAAAGCAAAAATCAGGCCCATGATAGTTTGTGTTACTGTCAGAGGGCATATGTGATATTCTAAGTTCACAGAGTTGTGTTCAGAAACTGAGAACAGGGCCATTGCCCAGTTAAGATCATATCTCATTGAGTCAGAACGATAACAATTTTTTAAATTTCCAGTAACGTTGCAACACATTCTGCCACATGCTATTTTAAGGTCATATCCTCTTCTGTTCAGCACTGTGTTTCCCTGTACTAAAAGCTCCCCATTGTAATTTTCCACTGCCACATGCAATTTTGTGTAGAAAGGACTTTAGAGCAGATAGAGGAAAAGATTAGGACAGGAAAGAGCATATGTTTCAAAGACATGTATTGTTTAAAACACATGTAAGTGATAAATTGTGACATAGTGGACTTGCTAAGCAGCATTTACAAATTGTTTGACATCAGAACAGTTTAGAACCAATCACTCCTTCCGTCCCAGTGTACATCAAGCTCTGGAAAACATTTCTGCTGCTAGATATATATCCAAACATTGAAGCTTTCATACTTTAGAACATCTTAAGAATGACTTTCCACACTCCGTAGAAAAGGAGCTTGGAAGCTGATAATCTATCTCTATCAGTACAGACTTTAAGTCTTCAGATTAGGAAACAGCCACTTCAGGATATATAGTATGTTGTATTTATTTTATGCTACATGAACTATCTTGTTCTAAAGTGTAATGTATGTAGTAACAGGCTCCAAATAAGTATTGCCCCTGACTGTCCCTCATCTAGGAATAGTTTTGTATTAGTTGATTGATTCTTTGTCCCCACCCCACCCTATGGCCTTGTCACACATTAATTTTAGGTAGTTCCTGTAGCTCTTAACTCCTGAAGTGTCCCCACAGTAATACCTGAAACTAGTTTTAAGCATGCTTTAAGCAGCTTAAAGTTATGCCACTCCAGGGCAAGTTTATCTCTGGTTCATGTTACCCAGCTTGTGTTCCATGACTGTGTGGCCACTCCCCAAAAATGAGCCACCCAAGTTGCAGTCCAGTATCTCAGGATGCAGTGTCCCTGCCTTCACCCTCCTCCTCTGTATGCACAATCTTTCTGTATGAATTCTACTGCCCAGAGGGTAGATATGGCACCAAGCCAATTCCACCTCCAGCATTTCCACTCTCAAGGGTACAACCCTGTACAAACAGTCTGCAGTGCTAGCTATGTTACAGGGCATGGATGGGTCCAGGAGTGGGGCCTCAGGGGCTTGGCAGGGAACAAGGTAGGAGAATGGACTGGGTCCCCATGAGCTGGGGCTTCCTTCCTGAAGCAGCGGTAGTGGCCCCCCCCAAAAGTGCCTTACCTCACTGCTCCCACCTTCCAGATACCTCCAGGAAGTATGAGTAGCAATGCTTATACCCCAATCCAAAATCCCAATTTATTAAAATATGAGACTTTCTTTAATTTACTATTTCTTTGTTTCTCTTTCAATTTTTTAACTTCTTTTTATTTTATTCTTCATTTGCTTACTTCCTTCATCAGACCACTCTTCATCCACCTCTATTTCATTACCCACCCCATCCCATTAACTCTCTGCCTAGTAGCTTCATGTTCCCTCCCACCCCCAAACCATCTCTGCAATACGCTTGCACCTAGAGCATGGATAGGAGCCTGCCCTGACATATTATCCTTGTAGTAGCATCTCATAGTTATTGCTCCTACTCAGGCCCCTGCTCAACAGCCCTAGAGTGGCAAATCACATCTGTGCAAATGAGGGACAATCAGAGAGATTTTTTAGCCTTAAGTTGTAACTTCTCCAAACTCGAGCTAGCACTAACACCAATCAACATTTAAGCAGCTCAAAGTGCAACATATAACAAGGCCCTAATTTCCTGAAATTAAAATCGGCAACTTTTTTTATTCTTGCTATAATAGTCACACCACAGTAATTTTACTTGAGATTAATTACATGGGTATTATTTACTTGGCCCATTTGTACTGTTTAGATCTTTACAGAAAGTTTAAAGACCAAGTCCCTGCCTAGAAGAGCTTATCATTAGATGAAATGCGGTCATGGACATGGTCAGGGAAAACTGAGAGTAAAATTTGGCTGCTTTTCAGTCAGTGAGTTAAGGTAGCAGCTCTTTTAGGTTGCCCAGAAGAGGGAGCCTTCTATACATACATATGAGCAGATCTAAGTCTGTCCAGCAGAGTTTTATATCACAAGAGAACACTCTTGAGTTCTACTGCAGATCTTTTCATTAGTAAAGCAGTCTTTAGGATTTTCAGCTTTCTTTTATGAACTCATTACTTCGTCCTAATACTCCCTGTGACTTGAAGCTAGGACTTAGATGGCATGTCTACATGTTTATTAATGTGCCTTAGGTACTGAGAATTTAGCTTAGTATTTGCTTAATAAAGTACTAACTAAATGCACAGTGACTAGAGTTACTGGGCAGTAACATGGATGCACAGGGTTTTTTGTGATGCTTACTGTGCATTAGCCTAATAACGCTGCACAGTAGACTATTAGCTCAGTTTTAAATGCCACGCTACTGTGCAGTATTATTAGGCTAATGCACAGTAAGCACCTTGGGTAGACATGCCTACTGACTACTTTATTCTGCTGTCAGCAAGGTATTTATGGTTTCTTTTTCTTTATTGGGAAAGATTTTTAGAATATTTTAAAAATAAAAAAAAAGAGAGGGAGAGAAATCCAAAATCCATCAGGTAATTTAGGACTTCAAACTACTTAAAAGGGCTTGTCATTTGAAGGATGTTTTGCACGTCTGAGAATAAGAATGGTATGACAAGTCATTTATCTATGATATAGAAATGAATCTGCTTGCCAATGCTGGAAATAGGAGCATGGAAGTTGTCAGATCACTGGTATGATTCTATGTAGTCTGGCTTTGTCTTTGGTAATGGTCAGGAACTAGGTGAACTCAGAACTTCAGAAGTAGGTGAAGAAAGCCAGTGGTTAAGAAACAGAGAGATTTTTCAGTTTTTTAAAACAAGGTATGACACGCGCACAAGACATTCTATTACACATCATTTCTTCTAACTTTTGAGATTCTGTTTATTAACTTGGCCAAACCCCTCTGGTTCCTGAGGGACTTCATTCACATTTGAGGATGTGGGATCTTAACTATACATGGGCTGACTGAAATAGCAGCAGCTGTCTAGAGTAGGGCCTAAGGGGGGCCTGAAGGACTGCATGTGGGCTGACTGGAGTAGTCAGAGTTGAGGCCCCACTGAGGGTATAGGAGGCCCAAGTACATCTGAGGACACCTGAAGAGAAGTTGGGCCAGAGGTTGAGAGCAGCCCATGAGAGTAATAGTGGAATTAAATGCCAACAGTAAGGCATGGGACACAGTATAAGGGAAGGTTCGGAGCAGTGTATTACACCCTTGCATTCAGGCATTAAGTGGGCAGCCGCCTGCCTTATAAGCCAACTGCTAATGAGTTGCATCAAAGGCACGGCAGACAAGGCAGGTGAGCAGACTGCCCTAGACAGGTAGGAAGGCCAATGATTTGACCAGCTGAGAGACAGCTCCTTGTCAGAAAAAGTGACAAGAGTGAGGGAAACGCACCAAAAATTGAGAAATGGCTGTTTGAGAGCTGCAAGTCTTCTTGTGGGTGACCTAATGAGAATGTACTGCATTCAAAACCTTGTCTAAATTTATTCCAATTATGTAAATGGTCTAATAAATAATCATCTGCAAATATCATGCCTCCCACATACTTCCTGGATTATCGTGGCTAAAACATCACTCCAAGACTACCAAAAATGGACAAAATGCCATTTTTGCAGTTTTAATGTTATGACTTCTTTTGAAAAATAATTTCAATAAATTAGTAGACTGAACAGTTTATAGCTGCTGTATCTCACTTCATCTCTTGAAGATATAATTCTATGTCAGTTGTAAGACCATTGGTTTATTATTTTATGACGTTAGGATTTCTGTGGGACGCAGCGTACAATACAGTTTTTGCTTCAAGAAACACACTGGCCAGAAGCCAAATTGTGCTATTAAGTGAACAAGGTATTTGTTGAAGTGGAAGAGCACTTGTCACTTTTCACAACAGTTAGTATTAATCAGTAGTGTAATTGGGGAACAGGAGTGAGAGATGAGGAAGGGGGCACCAGTATGGCCTTCTTGCCCCAGAAATTTTTGCCATGGCAACCCTGCCCCTGTGGAGGAGAACAAACAGGGCACCTAGAATAGTCACTGATACATCCTCACAATACAGGACATTCTCTTGGCAGTGGGACAGATGGACTACCAGCTTCTTTGGCCAATCAGCAGTGAGGGGCAGGGCCACTGCCTCCTTCGCCAATCAGCAGCAAGGGTAAGGGCCACTGGGCCCTTTGGCCAATCAACAACAAGAGGTGGGGTCACCACAAAAAGACCACCTCTCTCCCTCCCTGACTGGCTGTAAATCCTGTAAATCCTGCTCTTCCTGGCTGTGCACCCTATACCTAGGCAGAGCCAAGAGAACCATGAGGATAAATGATTGACATGTATGTCCACCAATGAACTGAAAAACAGGACTTTCTACAGTATTTTGCATACTGAATGCTATTTAGAATCCCTGTCACTCCAGCGGCATTAAAGGAAAAGAATAAATTAGGCAGAAAATGATGCAATTATGTATAGATTAACAGGTTCTAAGCCAGAAGTGACCATCTAGTCTGGATTTCTGTATAATGCAATTTATAGGTTTTCTGTGATTTAACTTTTATTTTGTGGAGTTTTTCCCCATCCCCATCCCCGTCCCCATCCCCGTGTTGTGTGTCCCCTCCCCCCTCCCTAGAAAAAGCCTCCAATCTTGATTTTATAAATTCCTATGATGAAGAATAACCCAGGCAGAACTGGTCAATCAAATAATGTATTACTCTTAGTTTTAATATTGGCACCATATTTTGAGTTCGAACTTACTTAGTTTCAACATGTGTATAATGCATCTTGTTATACCTTTGTCCACTAAATGTAATAGGCCACTAATTATCAAATTTTTGTTCCATATGTAGTTCCTTACAGAAAACGATTAAACAACCCCTTTACCTTCCCTTTTAAGCTAAAAAATTTGAACTCTGAGTTTTTCACTATAATGCATATTTTCTGATCCTTTAATAGGTTTTCCAATTTATAAAAATGTTTCTTGAATTTGGACATCAGGACACAGTATTTTAGTAGCAGTTGTGCTAAAGTCACACACAGACATATACATGTATATTAAGGGCTGTATGAAATGCCTATGTTTCATTTTGGTTTTGGATTCAGTGTTTCAACAGGACAGCAATTTGTTTTGCTGGTTTGAATTGCTGTTTCATTTTGTTTCATCTGAAACAGTTTTGAGTTTTGACACTGTTTTGACAGTGTTTCGGCTGTAGGCTATAATGAGGAATGACTAAAATGCCTATAACTTTGTCATTTTTTCCCTGATTCTGATGAAAATTGCAGAAATGGTAGCCCCTTCTGAGGCCATGAAGCTTACCATAGTTCAAGGATATAGGTATAGCAGTTTCTTGGAAACTGCACCTTAAGGTGCTGAGAGCAAAACTCATGTCCTATGTGTGTTAAGGCAGAGTGGGGTGAAAACAGCAAGAATGGTAGCCCCTGCTGAGGCCATGAAGCCTGCTAAGTTTCAAGGAGATACAATGCAGTTTCCCAGAAACCCCTGCACCTGTCACAGAGTAGGGTCCTTAGAGATAGCCATGGTATCCCTAGAGCCCTATAATCATGCCAGCTCTGACCTGTGGGTACCTTGTCTTCTCGCCTGCTGCCACATCTTGTTGGAAAAGATAATAGTTAGGGAGGCTGCACTCAAGCTTCAGCTCAGTCACCATCCTAATGGACCCCACTAAACTTCTTCTCCTCTATAGCCTCATTCTGGTCCACCACTTTAAATAACAACAGGCAAGCAGCACTGTAGCACTAGCACCTCAGTCATCAAACTGTCACAGAGATATTCTTACCTTTCCTGCAGGAGCTTCTTCAGCAGCTGCCAGAGAACTCTCTCTGCCACCCCCAGTCCTGCGGCTTAGATATGCCCAGGGATCTGCATCCTTACAGTCATTTGGCTGGGGGCAGGTGCTAGAGGTGTAGGTTGTAGCCATGTTGGTCTAAGGACGTGGCAGACAAGGTTCTTTGGGTCAATCTGATATCTTTTAGTACACCAACTGAATAGTTGGAGAAATATATTTTACCAAGCTTTTGGGTTGAAAATGCTTCATCAGGCTGAGAAAGCATCTGCAGTTGGTGTGTGTGCTGTTCCTGGATGGAAAGAATAGTAAAGAAGCCAGAAGCTGGCATGCAGTGCAGGCAAGAAAGCCAGTCAGTGAAAATGAAAATGGAGGTGTCAGGGGGTGAGGGACAGGCTGCTGTGGGGAGGGAAGGGAGATGTAGCAGGTAAAAGTGGAGAGGTACCTAGGGAGTCAGATATCTGGCAGGTTGTAGCGTGTCAGAATTCCAATTCTATATTGAGTCCATGAGTCCACTATATTGACTTCGTGAGTTTCTGTACCTAGGATGTTGATGCCATGCAGTTCATAGGCTTGTCTGTGAAAAGAGGAGACTAACTGGTGGATGGTGTGCTGGCACGTGACAGTGGATGCCACTCTTCCATGTCCCTTTGCCTGTGCCCTTCTGCCTGCCTGACTCTGTTCACCAGCACCTCTGTTCACTGATCCAGAGTTTTGCTGCCACATACACTCCCCTTCACCCTCAGGTCACACATGGAGGCCAGCATGTGGACCACAAGGGATCAAGCCATTTCCTGATGCCCTCCTTCAGCTGCCTCACCAGTACCTGCACATCTAGTGACAGCGGCTTGACTCAGCCAGGAACATCAATCCCCTGGAATTTCTCCATTTGGTTCTGAAGTTCCCTCACTACAGGGATCACCTGGCTAAGGAGGGCATCACCAGTGCTGAGGCTCTCAGTGGCCTTAAGGAAGGCCTTGAGGACAACCAAGACCTGGGAGATGGTATCCAATTCAGCTCTGGTAAGGGGGCCGCTGATCCTAATATCCCTGAGCAATTCTGTTGCTCCACCAGCCTCTCAAGCATCAAGTATGTGGAGTTCCACTGAGTCTACATCCTGCATGATTTTGTGCTGTGGGATGTTCATCTCTGCCTGTTTGTTCCACAGCATTTTGTCTCCCTTGATTCTCCAGTGGAAGTAGCCTGCCACCTTCCTGCATTTGGAAATGAGCTTGCTGGTGGTGCTGGTGCTCTCACTGGCAGCCCTGTCCCTCTCCAAGGCATCTTTGACAATGAGGTGGAACTTGTGTGGCATCACACACCACCTTGACCTTGACCATATTGACTCCATTGTCAGTGATCATGAACCTGCAGGTGAGCTCACCCTGTCCAATGAGCCACCCCTGCACCAAGCAGTTCATGGTCCCCGTGATCTTGGCTGCTGTGTAGGACTCATCCACTACCTCAGCTTGAAAGAGAGTCCACTGACAGTCTGACTGGTTGCACCAGTGCCCTGTGAGGGAGAGGTAGGCATGATCTCCACCCTGACTGCTTCAGATGTCTGATGTGACGTGTAAGGCCACCTGCAGACCTGCCTTGCACACCTTCTCCCTCAGGTACTCCCTGCATGCTTCATACAAGGAGGGCACCCCTGTCCTGCTGAAGGTATTGCATTTGGGCACTTTGTGTGATGGGGCCATGAGCATCATGAGCCGCCTGAACCCTAGCCACTTAACAAAGGAGAAGGGCTGGCCATCCACAGCAAGCATCTCCCCAAACTCTGGCTGACCTTGCTGGCCTTGAGAACATGCCCCCCTGTGTGACCACCTTTCTCACACTGTTCCATGGTGGCCTGCCTCTGCTTTGGGGGGACAGGGATTTTCAAGCAAGAGGGTGACTTCTTTTTGGGCATGCTCCCACTGGTGCCAGGCTGGGGAAGAGCAAGGGCAAGGGGGTGGTGCCTGTGGAGATACATGAGCATCCCTGTGGTGCTCATGTGTTTCACCCCCTTGCCCCGGTTGGTGTTGGCTTGGCAGTGCAGGCAGGTAATATATATGGGATCATCTGCCTCCTCAAAATGATCCCAGACCACACTACCCCCTCACTTTTGGGGTGCATGTGAGGCTCCTACCTTATTCTCCTCTTCAGCAGGCAGAGTCACAACAACAGGAGGAGCTAAGCCAGCTGTCCCCCACAACCTCCTCCACAGTCCATTCCGGGGAAGGGGACCTGGCTCTAGGGGAACTTTGAGGGGGTGAACCACAAACTCTGCTTTACCCTCCTGCCCCAGAATTTCTTGTGCTATCAAGCTGAGGTCCCCTACTTCAAGATTGAGCTCCTCTAAGACTGGGAGTGGGAGGCTTATGCTGGGACCTGCAATTGGGGTGGAGGAGACTATTGCTGGTGCTGCTTGTTGTTATGCTGCTGGTGCTGGGGTTTATTATCTCAGCTGGTGTCAGAGGGGGTGCAGTGGCAGGCACTGCTGCGACCTCCTTGCTCCCGGTCCCAGCAGAAGCCTCATGGCTGGTTGAGAAGAGGCTGCATCTCAGCTTGTGTGGCAGGGAACTGACACCTCTCCCTCTGCCCCCTCTCACTTCCCTCCCAGACTTGGCAGCACCAGCCTTTCTAGCACGCTTCATGTTTTCCTGTGCTGGAAAAGGTATCTGACTATGTGTAGTGTGTGTATATGTAGGAGTCTGTGTGTGCAATCTATCTAATCTATGCTGTGCCTTCCTGAACAGTGCCCAGTGATCACGCTATCAGGCAAAACTCAAATTTCTTTTTCTTCAGGTAAAAAAAAAAAAAGAATGTATAATTTCAAAGGAATGGATATAGGGGAAAAAAAAGAAATGATAACAATATAGGGATAACAATACTAGTATTGAAGTTAGGTTAGTAGAGCTAAGCTGTCTGTGTAAGCTATATCTTATCCAATCTTTTGCAAGTAGAAGACACACTTTCTAGCAGTAGCAGCTAGGAAGCAATCAGAGTCAGATGTTGCTCTCTGGTAAGAGACAGGCTGACAAAGACTGACAGCTTAGGCACTCATAGACTTATATGCTTTTTAAACTTTTTAGGCCCCTCCCACAGAGCACTGGATTGGAAGGGACCTCAGGGACAGTTGGCAGACTCTGGTCAGCTACAGATTGTCAGTCTGTTCTCCCCTTTTCCTCCTCCCTCTCTATACTTCCTATTTCCCTGCAAGCTCAGCTTCGAAACACCTCCAAATCGCTGATATGCCTTCAAAGTTTTTTGACTTATTTCATTTCATTTCAAACGTTTCACTATGTATCCTGTTTCATCTTGGATTCAGAGTTACATGCATTGAAATGCTCGAAACACTGCTGAAATGAAATGACAGTCAAAATTTTGCACAGACCTAGTATATACGTATGCTTCCAATTTACCAGTTAGTCCAAATTCAATCACAAATCTTTTCAAAATATCTAGTCAAAAAAATTTTGATGGAATAATTTGGGGGCAGAAAATGTCACTTCATCAAAATCTAAAGATTTGGTACAATGTGTTAATTTGATAAAACTTTAGATGGAAAAGAGTGAAAAGAAATAGCTGTGACTTTATTTCAGTTCCCATCTGACCTTATCATTTTAATATTAAATGACATGCATACATAAAGTAAAATATTAAATATTTTATGTAGTTATCCAAATATTTTTATATAAATTATTTTGATGTGAGCAAAATAAACTATTTAATGGCTCAGAATCAACATTTTGAAAAACGGTAATGTATTGTGTGACACACTGTGTTGATGACATATGAGAAAAGGCTAAAATTTGTTCTGATCTTACAGCTGAACATTTGCAATATACATACAAAATGTTGGTATGATGACTTTTATAATGATTAATGAATGCTGTCTATTGAATTAAAGCCCATATGGCATTTTCCAGATGGAAATGCCCATGTTTTCCCCAATATTTGGAGCATTCTACAATGTTGCATTGTTCCACTGTAGTCCATTAAAGAGAATCTAGCTTTTTCCATAGCATAACAAAAAAAAAGAAAGAAATATTAACTATGTATAAAAAACCTAAAATGTTTTAAAACATCTTTCAATGTATAATTTTAATTATTGTATTTACCAGAAGCAATTGAATAAGAAATAAAATAAAACTGTACTCTCTTTTAATTTGACATTTATGAAAAATGTTTCTAGAAGTCAGCTAATAAATTTGATGAATGTGCTCAATGGTAATTGATCATTTATTTGAAAAAAAAAAATTCCTGGCAACATTTAATTCTGTAATTCATTAAAATGTTGCCCTTGTGAGACACATTCCATAAAAATGATGTATCTAATAATTATGATGTCAGTGTACTGAGACAAAGGGTGAAGGTAAATTTGGTTTCCTAGAAGAAAAAGGGACAATTTTTGTTCTTATTAGGGTTAACTTAAGGAAGAGTTAATCCTTCCTTCACCCTCCAAGTCACATGCAATTATTATTTATTTTCCCCTTGATCAAGCTCTGCTTCATAGCTTTTTAATTATAAAATTTTAGTTATAAAATTTTCAGTCTCATGGACCAGCTAACTTACACACACAATTGTTTAAGATCCCCAAAATAACTACCTTTCTTTCCAAAGAAGGATGTTTGTGCCTGAAAGCTTCCAAAGAACAATTTTTCCAACTATTTACTTGGTCTAATAAAAGATATCACATCTACCATAAGAAACTTGTCTGCTTATGTCCTTAGATGAACATGGCTACAACCAACAACCCCAAAATAACTACTACATTTGTTTGCACAAGAAAACAATATGAGGTAAGTGTTTGTAATTAAGTCAGAAACTATTTCTGAAAAAAAATATTTATTGCTCTTGCAATTTTTAAAAATTTGATCTTTTTAAAAAAGGATAGGTGTGGCCACTGGCCAATATTTGGGGAAGAATGGTACTTAGTTTAAAAAGTGAGGTGGTTAACCTACTTCTCATGTGAGGCTCCTTATAGATCTGGAAAGGGGAGGATTTTTATTTTTGCTTGTAAAGGAAGTTAATGCAAATATTAGGTTTTGTATTGGGTGTGGAGTGTTTGCACTGCTGAGGAGAAAGAGCCCGTGCTGTAACAGACCTCTCTTTAGCATCCAAATCTATCTAATTAAATAATATTTTAAACAATTTGTATCCACCCTATAAAATGGGAATAGAAAAATCTATTCTGATTTTGTACTGAAAACAAATCTATTAACAAAACTGCCCTTCTTGGGAATAATACAGTTTTTCCCATCATAGATTCATAGCTAGTTAGGGGCTGGAAGGGACCTTGTAGATTCTTGGGTCCAGTCCCCCATAGATGCTTCTCAAACAAATCCCGGGACCTCATTCTCCCCTTGTACTCGGCCTTAGTGAGGCCGCAGCTGGAGTACTGCGTCCAGTTTTGGGCTACACAATTCAAAAAGGATGTGGAGAAGCTTGAGAGAGTGCAGAGAAGAGCCACGTGTGTGATCAGAGGTCAGGGAATCAGACCATACGATGACAGGCTGAGAGCCCTGAGGCTCTTTAGCCTGGAAAAGCGCAGGCTCAGGGGTGATCTCATGGCCACTTATAAGTTTATCGGGGTGACCATCAGTATCCGGGGGAATGTTTGTTCATCAGAGCGCCCCAAGGGATGACAACTAAGTCATATGGTCATAAACTATGACAAGACCATTTCAGGCTGGACATAAGGAAGAATTTCTTTACTGTCCGAGACCCCAAGGTCTGGAACAGCGTGCCACCGGAGGTGGTTCAAGTGCCTACATTGAACACCTTCAAGAGCAAACTGGATGCTTATCTTGCTGGGATCCTATGACCCCCACTGACTTCCTGCCCCTTGGGCAGGGGGCTGGACTCAAAGATCTTCCAAGGTTCCTTCCAGCCCTAATGTCTATGAAATCTATGAAGCCTAGGAGAGCAGTACCTCTGGTTGGCCCGTGTACTTCCTGGGTCAAAAAGAGCTTCTTGATTACAGTTAAGACGCTACATGACTGATCTCACCTACCTGAGTGTTCTTCCCAATCTATGCACGAACAGCCCCTCGAGAGGGGTTCTCCTCAGGACCAGGGCTGCATACCTGTTTCCAAGTGGCACTTCAGGTACATGCTTTGCAGCAGCATGGGCTGCCCTGGGTCCAGGGGGAACTTGCTATCACTGACGAGTCGCTCTTCTGGGTCTGGGGGGCTCCTCAGTAGGTTTCTGGCCCTGCAGAGAACAGAAGTACATGTCAATTTCATCCTCTGCCTCCCGGATCC
>JAGPOW010002742.1:1405255-1425731 GCA_030014935.1 Caiman crocodilus | reverse complement strand
AAAAAAGCATTGCTGCAGCCAAATATGTACTAGGACTTTCTGTAATAGCATATTTTATATTGGGAAAGAGTCTTTCTCTGTCATTTAATTTTGTAACTTGTTGGCAGTTATTAAAGCAAGCCTTTCTGCTATTAATCAACCAAGTGTTGTGTCAATTCTTAAAGCACTAGGTTTAAAAGCTCACTCTCTAAGTGCAACAAGCTATATTATTTGGTGGATTCTCACTTAACTTTATGGCAGGAATTGTAAAAGTTTCTTCTGACCTTTCTGCGTCCTGGCCCTCTCTGGCAGTGTTCTTCCTCGCTGTTCACATTTACCATTAATGTATTTCCAAATATCATTTTTTACCTTTTTTCGCTAAGTCATTATTTAGCCTTTGATTTTTAGGCTACTTTAAAATGCAACTTGACATTTCTTGAAACCCAAGGAGATACTCAGAGTCTCCTTTTGTTCACTTGTATTTCCAGTCTCAATCTGGCAGTAACACAGAATCTCAGGACATATCCCCACATCAGGAGAGATTTCAATTTTACAATGACATCAGAAGAGTCTAGATTTCTTTGTAGAACTGGAGATGTGCTTATATTGCCTTCAGCACATTTTAGTGCTCCCTTTTCTTTAGCTTTCATTTTCCTTTGCAAGTAGTCTCTCTGAGATGATTTTTCTTACTAAATAATCCCATTTTATTCTTTTTCCTGGTCTAAAGAAGGTCTCATCATCAAACTGTCTTCTTTGTATTTTTTTTTTACATTTATTACGGACTAATATTTTTTAGCTTGCAGGTCTAATGGAGCTTCATTCTTATGTCAATGTGCAAAGGCAAGCAATCAGGGCCCTATTTTTTTGGAGGCTGTAATATTTTAATGTTTTGAGTGTCACAAAATGAAAATAACTAATTTAGTTTCATTGAAGTGCAACAAAATAAGTAGCAAAAGTACAATAGATTTGAAAAATTATTTTAGTCTTTGACCTTTTTAGTACCACAAGGAAGAATCTTTTCATCATAATTTTATTTTGCAAGTCTCTCTTCCAAACACAAAATGAAACAACAAACTGAAGTGTGAGTCTCAGTTTTAAATTTAATAAATAGATTATACAGCTTATTCAAAATGGAATAAGCAAAGTGCCAGGATAAAGGAAAACATAAGACAAATGCTATGTATTATTTCCAGACTGGTAATCTAAAAAGGAAGGTTTTCTCTCACTTGTTTGCAATCCACATTGGGCACTGGGATTTTTGTTTTAAATATTCAGCCTGTCATATTTCATAACAAACCATCAATCTTGAAGGTATAGCTTTATATCATATGCCCTGGCTAGTGGTTTTCTACTATTAGTAGGAACTGTTAAACTTCCTTCTGCAATCTTAATTTCTCCTCCTGCCACAAAACTGTCACTACTAGCAGCTGTGTCCATCATTTCATTTAGGGGTTGTTGAGCATGTCATCTATGCCATACCGTTTGCTCAAAGAAAAATAGAAGGCAGTGTAAACAGGTCAATTTGTCATTGCTTCAGTCTTTGGTTGCTGCTTATAGTGATGTCTGACAGCTTAATTATTATCAATCAATTTCTAGCTTTTGTAAGTGGCCGTGTGCAAGCAAGCTGAAGTAGAATAATAAAATGGGAATGGATGAGATGTAAACCTCTACAGTAATAATTTGCAAACCATTTTTGGAAGGGAGAACAGATGATCTTATTCCTGAAGCAAATGGGGAGAAAGATAAAGGTCACATATATCTGATAATGCCACAATTAGAAGCAATGACAGAGGTTTCATTAAAAATGCATGCAGATTAAAGGAAGGAGAGGGCTATTTTAGTGAGCAGAGAAAACTTAACTTGGTTCAAATTCAGATGCAGCTTATTAAATTGTATCTTAATGCAAATCGTCATGCCTGAATGGAAACACTCTTACGGTTCTGTGCTTTGTCTTCCTCTCTTCTTGCTCGCATGGTCTCCAGTCTTGCATTACTCATCACAGAACTGACAACAGTGAAAATTGCCAAAGGGAAAAACAATAAAAAATCATCAAGTTGTACTCTGGTTTAGCAGTTCTCACACTTATCATAAAGTTGAGGACAAAATACAGGGCTTTTTCACCAAGTAACTGGGTTTAAACCTATCTTGTTTTCTTTTCACTCTGAGACTGTACTTCAACTAACTCCTTTTGTAATTAATATTTCTCTATGTGCCAACTAAGCCTTAAATGTATATTCTAATACACATGTACACATGCTGAGAGCTCCTATTAAAATCACTAGTAGTTGTTCATATTAGAGGGAAAACAACTGCTCTTAGAGCGGATTTCCAGAGTTTGAAAATTCTAGAGTTATTTTCCTCAATTTAGAGGCCAAGAAATATGAACAATAAGCTTAGTCTCCATTAATTAATAAGACATTCAAAATGTAAAACTATGTAAACAAAGAATGCCACTGAATATTCAGTGAAGGAGAGCCAGTTCTGAACTTGTTCTGGTTTTGAACTAGGTTGTATGGTAGGGGGTTACCTGTTTTTGTATTATGTGTAGCGGACTAATGTGTTCTCTGTATTGGTAGTACTGAAAAAAACATTTTAGACTTTGAATGTCTTAAGTTAACTTCGTATTACACATGTGCAAAATGAAGCCAACAGGGCTTCAGGGTAAAAGGAAGAATTTGGCCATTTTGCAAATTCTCTTTGCAGCTGAATTTTACATGACGTACTGAACCTTTATACTTATTCACATCATATGTTCTGACTCAGCAGACTTTATTCATCCAAAATTCACATTGGTTTCAAGAGAGTAAGTACATTAAGTTTATTTATATATCTGGCTTCCATTTATAGTGGTTTTAATAATATATTTGGTATGCCAGGGATACTGTGTTAAATATACAATATTCAAGTTCTGCATATAAGGCATTCTACTGCACAGCTCAGGCTCATTAATTTGGTTAGGCAGGGATTACTTTCCACAGTTTAGAAATTGCCGTGTTTCATAAAAGTTAAGTTTATTTCGCCTTCTCCCATTGCTTGGACTTGTTTTAAATCATATATCTCAGTAAACTTTGTCTTCCTTTTATATACATTTCTGTTCATGATCCTTTAAACTTTTTCCCTTCCATTAGTTAGTGAGTTCATCCTCCCCTAATAAGATATTTATTTGATCCGCACCTTTCCATTTAATCAAAGCTGATGACATCTCTGCTACTTAAAATCAATCACAGTACATTTCATTACCACAGTATCTTTGGAAAAGTATAGCTTAAAATAGCCTTTGTCATACTGATAATTTAAATACTTTTGTACTGACTTCAGTAGTGTAGGAATGGATTACACCGGCCAATTAAATTGTTCAAATTTCCCCAGTTGCTTTAGCAAGCCCCCAAAAGGGTGAACCCATTGTGGTTCTGCTATGAAAAATAAAGGGAAAGCTAGTAAGTATCCTGTGGTAAGAGGCTTAATATCTCCTGTATGTTGCTCTAAAGGCAGCTCTTTCTGCAGAAGCTTTAAAAGGCTAAAGAAGCATTGGGATATGACTAGTCAGTGGATGTGCAACCATGCAGATCAGTGCTTCTCAACCTTTTTACACTCCAGGCACCAGTGAACAGATGCAAGGCATCCCGTGGAAAATGCCAGTTCTTGGTTTTCATTTGTTTTTTGACTACAGAAAAATAGCAGAGCAATTCTCTTGCAAAGAACTCAGAAAGACCACAACATGTCAGAATGTTTTTAACAGTATGATCCTTATTCAAAATTTTTTGGGGTGTTTTGTGAATCATGTTTGCACACTTAACAGCTAACATTGTGTGGCACCCCACATCCCTCTTGAAACCTTGGTTGAGAACTGCTGGTGTAGATTCACTGGCCAAAACAGGAAGTGCCAATATCATTTTTAAGCTATGGACTTCAGCCTGCAATGACTGCTCAGTTACTGAGTTACTCAACAAGTAAAATAGCTCAGGCAAGATACCATGATAATGTATTTATACTAGGGGTGCACCGATAGATATTTTGGGGGCCAATACCGATAGCCAATATTTAACGAGGGATATCAGCCAATACTGATCTAATATCCAATACAGCTGCCTCCTGGTGATAAGTCTAGTATGGTGGAAGGGGAGGGGGTAGGAAGGGGCATGGGGGGGCAGATCAATGTTTATGGTGAGGGAGGGGGCAGGCGGCATCCAGGGAGGGTTGGGGGGTTGCAGGACAGAGTCGCAGCTCATGGGGCAGGGGCAGCTCCCACCTCAACTTGCACCCCAGGAGGGCAGGGGCAGGGGTATGCCCCTGGATCTGAATGGGGTGGAGCAGGCAGAAGCTGTGGGGTGGAGCTGGAGCCAGTGCTGCATGGGGTTTTTCTTGCCAGGGGCTGGGCTTGGAGCAGGCTCCAGCACTTGGACGAGGAAGCATCCACCCCAAATTTCACTGCAGGTCTGCTCCCAGCCCCATTCCACAGCCAGCCACCCAGCACAGCCCCTACTGAACACCCCTCCTCCACCCAAGTGATGGGAAAAACTATGGCTATGCTGAGCCACGGTGTGGAGCTGCGAGTGGAGCTCTGGCAAAATTTGGGGTGGCTGCAACCTCCTCCCAAGGCCAGGAGAGTCCACTCCAAGACCAGGCCCCAGCAAGAAAAGCCACGCAGCACCAGCTATGGCTCCACCCCACAGCTGCAGCCTGCCCTGCGCCACACAGATCCAGAGGCACACGCTCCCTCCACCCTCCCGGGGTGCAAGCAGCTGTGGGAGCCACCCCCACCTCACCAGCCATGGCTCCATCCCACAACCCTCCATGCCCCCTGGGCAGTGCCTGCCCCTGTCCTCTCCCTCACTATGGGGGGCATTGATTGGCATCCC
Organism: Caiman crocodilus; assembly: GCA_030014935.1. NCBI lineage: Eukaryota > Metazoa > Chordata > Crocodylia > Alligatoridae > Caiman > Caiman crocodilus. The sequence goes on along the minus strand of JAGPOW010002742.1, from coordinate 1,420,893 downwards.
AACACCCCTTCCCTCCCCTCCCAACTTACCAGCTGGAGGCAGTTCTCCATGCTGCTGGCTCTGCTCCATGCTGCGCTGCAACTGCACACAGTACGGGCATTTATCAGCCAAATTACTGGCCCCATAGGGCCAATATCTGATATAGATAATTTTCTTCATATTTGGTACTGATCCAATATTGGACCGATGTATTGGTTCACCTCTAGTTTATAGTCCTTCTAGTACCAGAGCTAGTAGGATTCTAGGCCCTGACAAAACATCCAGGCACTTCCTACCTCAGAAAGTACAGTGCTCCCTTGCACCTGGTCCAGAATTTCTCTCCAGGTCAGGATGACTAGGATCCAGAAACATTTCAGAATCAAGTACTGCAGCATGGTCCTTGGCATGCTGATGCTGAAGCACAGCACTTACTGTACTTTGTGAAATAACATCGAACTTTTTATATGGTCCATAATAGTTCTAAAGCCTTAGGAAAAGATGTTCACTCAGGTTATTTATGAATAGTTTATCACATCTGCAACAAATGATAAAAGCCTTGGAAATTAATCTAAATCTACAGAATGATGATGTTGTCAAACCAGAGATTGATTTTTTAGAAGATCACTTTGCTTTTATAGCCATGATGATCCAAAAATTATGTGAAGCAAAAATGTTTTAGGGTGATATCTTTTATTGGATCAACTATATAGCCGAGATAAAATTAGACAAGCTTTCAAATGCAAAACACTGTTTGTCAGGTTTCTGATCACAGGAACTAGGCACAGCACAATGAAACACAGCAAAAGGGAGGGAGTGGCTGAAAGAAATTCTCAGGAGTAGCAGACACAATTAGCAGCTGATTAGTGGGAAATCATGGCCTATTAAAAGGGAGGAGGGTCAACCTCACCTTCCTTGTGTAAAAAGAATTCAGGAGTTGGACTAATGAGAGTAGATAAATTATAATGTGCCATAAACCCGGTATAAGGTTTAGCCCGTAGTTTTTAGGCTAAGTACAGACAGTCAAAAAGCCCGAAAAGAAATCAATTCAGTCTTCACAGGTTTCTCTAACCAGCATAGATTGGGCCATTAACAAACAGAGCTCATGTTCACTCTTCAGTGGGAAAAGACAAGCAAATGCATGCTCTGGCTGAGGCCAGAAGGTGAGGGGTGCTCTTGCGTGCCTCCCAGTGTACAAGACATTACCAAGGGGACACCAGTGCAGCTGAGTGGCAGGGGAAATGGGGGAAACTGAGCCCCACTGCCATGGTCTGTCCATCTGGGGGGAGCCCCATACCATAGAGGCATTTCCCCATCCCCACCTGGCCAGGCCAGGCTGGCTGCATAGCCTTGCCCCTGAGAGTCTCTGCCTCTGACATGAAGTGAGGAGGGGGAACTGAAGCCCTCCACCTTGGTCTTGGCCCACTCCAACTGTGGTTTTTCCAGCTGGGGGGGCTGCCCTATGTGGGAGTTTCCCCTCACCCTAACCTGCTGGGCCTGCTGCACAGCACTGACCCCATGCAAGTTAATATCTCTGACATAGCACCCCCTCCCTGGGCTTCAGGAAGGAGTGAGGGACAAAGTCCCCTGCCCCAGCCTCAGCCCCATTGAACTGAGGGGCTGAAACTGGGACGGGGGCTTTGTTCCCCCAACCCCCCTGCAAGTCAGAACTAGAGACTCACAGGAAGCAGGGCTGTGCAGCCAGCCCTGTCGTGGGGGTTGGGCAGGGGGTCCCCCCAGCTGAACAGACCCCAGCTTGGGGAGCTCTGCTCCTCTGCTGCCCCACAGGACTGCCAGGCACAGGCAGGATGCAGGCCTGGGGCACAAAGGCTTTGCTGCCTCTGCTCTGTGACAAGCCAGAGGCAGGGCCCGTCTGGCTCAGCTGGAGCAGGGGAGCATTGGTGGTGGCTAGCCCACCTGCCTTGTGAGGTGGGACTAGTGGGGGGCTACAAAATATCCAGGGATGCTGGGGGACTGTGATCTTACTCGAGTCAGGAGGGGATCTGGAACAGACTGTTGATAGATCATGCTAACCTAAGCTGATTAAATCTGATACTAAAACCTTCCATGCCTTAAACTGGGTTCCACCAGTTTGAAACTGGTCTATGTGCACTGAACTTCTGTTCTGTTACAGGTTTAGATTGTTTTTTCTATCATTTATACCAGTTTATGTGTAATTTCTGTCCTAAGCCTTTTTTCTGTCTAGCCAGCTTATGATTTTTTGTTTCTGTTTGCCTTTTAAAGGTACTAGATAGATTTCCCCAAGTATAACCAGAGTGGGAGTGGTTGTTCTGTGAGAAATGTGCTCCTAATGCTGTATGTATGTCTCTGTTCTTCATATTTTTTCTGGGAGAGTTCATTCTGGTGCACAGCTGCTGTTTAGTTTCACCTACATTGTTGCCATGAGGGTACTTGGTGCATTGGATCAAGTATATTGCTGCTTTTATATGCGTGCAGGGGTCACCTCCGTACAGCATGTGGGAATAGAATGATATTTCCTTTCTTGTAGCCTTTGGAAGTGTGAATTGAAAAGTTAATGATAATGGAGAACAGTCTTGCCTGATAAAGTGTAAATCCTGAATAACCCTTTCCTGTAGGCAGAGGGAATCAGAGATGGTAGTAATGGCCTTCGTGAAGTTGATGTTCGATTTATTGGCTTTCCCCCTGGTTTTAAGGCAATGAATATTAGAGCTGGGTCTTGGTATAGCTATATATAATGTGCTTACATACTGTTGTGAGACATACTGTTGTGACAGTGATGTGATACATGTTTTCTTTCTGATCTTGAAATGGATTCCTAGATATATTAAAAAGTATGGATATTATGAACAAATATACACAAGTTGAACACTGTACTACACTATCAGTATGTCCAGTTTAGTGTTGAGAAGAAAGAACGAGCGTTTCTATCAAATCTACAGAATCTAAATTTCTTTGCCAAGTGGAGCTGCCTCATTCCTTGACTATGGTTTTAAATGTATTTGAATAAGAAAACAAATACATAAGATTCCCTCCTCGCACTCCACTTTCCCCTAGAGTTTATCAAAAACAAACCTGAATGTTTTGTGGGAATCTCTGGTTCTTGCCCTTCACAAGTATCTTTCTTGTGTTTCTCCATCCTGTCTGAACCAGACTTGCTGTTCAGCAACATTGTGCCCAGGGCCTTGGTTCATAGATAACCCTATCAAAACTCTGCAACATTCTCCAAAACTGCCCTGTGCTCCCACACTGCCAGCTACAGATTCAGCCATCTCCCACTCTCTTTCTATATCTCCAACCTACTTTTCATTCTGCGTCACTTAGCTCTTCACAGCTCCTTGCTTCACTGCTTGAGTCAGCACAATCCCAACAGTCTCAAAATCACCAGTGTGACAAAATTTTTAAGTCTCCCCATTTTTTCCTTTCCTTTTTTTTTGTCTTTTTTTCTATTGCAAGTGGAAAGGCACAAATGACTTTCTTGAACTGATTTAAAGCCTAATTCTTCACTCTGTGAATTATTCAGGGTTGACTAATGAAAGCAGAGACAATGCTGCCTAGAGTCACAGTAGATTTAACTTAATGTCACGGACTGCTCTGGAGAGAAGTTTGGGAAGCAAATGGTCCTCTGCATCTCCTAATCCCCAAAGATTAGTTTCTATCTTATTCCTTCTGAGCATCTGGCTGTATTTCAAGAGTTTTAATTTACTTTTGTAATTGGTTAAACTGGAACCTGAATGCAAAAACACACTCAAACTATTTTTGGAAGGGAGCAAGTCTACATTTTATGAGTTGAGCCCTTTCCAAGTTTAGTCATAGGTAATATGAATGTGTTAACAAAGTGTTCCTAAAATAAATTTCATCTCCACGTAGATAATTTTAATTTCTTCAAACATGGTCAAAAGGTCTAATTTCCCACTTCGTCGTGTCCGAAAAGCACCTAAAACTCTGTAAATTTTTCCTCATGATTTTAGAAGCCACCTCTGGGCATGCTCTAATTAATTGATGCAAACAACTAGGGGAATTATTTTTTTACCCATAAAATATAGCACATTCCATGTAAAGACCTCAAAGCACTCTAAAATGAAAATAAATCAAAGCACATGGCACTATTTAGAGAGAGTTAGGCATTGTTTTTCTCCTTTTTACTAATGACGCAGTTAAAGTATAGGTAGAGATTGGATAAAATTTGGCTCCATGGATTTTAAACTAATACCACTGAGTTAGGATTTCCCTTGCTGATTTACCAGAATTGGGCATAAAACTCAGATATACTGAGTTCCATAGTTGGCCATATAACTAACCATTGATGATTTACGTAGGTTATATGGTTCTTATGTTTCTGCTTTCTGTGGAAAACACTGTAAAAGGTAGATTACTGTCAGTGTTGACAAGTTTTAAAATATTTCCACGGAGCCTCTAAATCTTTATAGCTGCCTGCACCATACATTTTTCTCTATAATACTCAAGCAGTCAATCAGCTAATCTAGGTCTTCTAACAAGAGTCTTATGCACTGTAGTTCAATGTTACAGATCAGCGGTTCCCAAACTCTGATAGATTATACACCACCAATTTAAAACAATATAATCTTAAGTACCACCAGCAGATTTTTCAATTCAAACATAAGTTAACGCATACCACAGACAAGTTGTCTGCATACTACTGGTGGTACACGTACTACAAATTGGGAAGTGCTGCTATAGATAGATGTTTTCAGGTTGCACTTAGCACTGAAGTATCCAAGTCCCTTCTATTAAACAAAGTGATTAACATCTGTTACACATGACTCATTTGCTCATCTTCTCATCAGGAAAGAAAAGTGTGCATTTAGTGTTGTAGTTTGGCAGGGACATGTGTTATACACAGATAGATGGATATTGTATACACACTGCTTTGTGTTTGTTACAAGATCAAAATAGCATACCTCACACTCTGAGCAGAATGTGGGGTGCTTCTAAGAGGAGTTCATCTCAGTGTCTCAGCCTCTCCTCCTATCCCACCCCACCCCTGAGAAAGCTCTGTTTCCCACACTGATTACTTTAAGCTTATTTTGGAGAGTCTGATATTACTAGAGAATCACAATTATTGGTAATATTCTTCATCCCAAAGATACAGAAAGGGGAGTACAGGGTACAGTTATAACAAGCCCTGAAGATTAGGGGGTCCCCCAAAATCAGACCACTCTATATCTTATTTTCAAAATGGGAGGTGGGTGGTCCCCCTCACTAGGATGTACTGATCCCCCAAATTTCTTTCACAGGCCCTGGCAACAGGTTATCTACTAGATAGTTTGGGCCTAGGAAACAAAATAGGCACCTAACTGTATTCTTAGGCACCTAATTGCATTTTAAAAATCTGGGCTCAAAACCTCCAATTTGTAGTGATTGGGAGAGGTCCCAGACAATTGGGAAAGAACAAATATAGTGCCCATCTTCAAGAAAGGGAAGAAGGAGGATCTGGGGATCTATCAACAGGTCAGCCTCACCTCAGTTCCTGGAAAAATCAAGGAACAAGTTCTCAAGGAATCCATATCTAAGCACTTGGAGGAGAAGAAGGGGATTAGGAACAGTCAGCATGGATTCACCAATGGCAAGTCATGCCTAACCAACTTGGCTGCCTTCTATGACAAGATGACTGGCTCTGTAGATGCAGGGAGAGCAGTGATATACCCGGCAAGCCAGACTTTTGATACCGTATCCCACAACATTCTCACAAGCAAGCTAAGGAAGTACAGGTTGGATGAACAGACTGCATGGTAGATAGACTGGATGGAATACTGGCTGGATCACTGGGCTAAAAGTACAGTGATTGGCGGTCTGATGTCTAGTTGGCAGGTGCCCCAAGTGGAGTGGAGTGCCCAAGGGGACAGTCCTGGGGGCATTTTTCTTCAATATCTTCATTAAGAATCTGGAAGGTAGTTTGAAGTACACCCTCAGCAAGTTTGTGGATGACACCAATCTGGATGGAGTAGTAGATACCGTGGGATTCAGAGAGACCTTGACAAATTGGAGGATTGGACCAAAAGAAATCTTGTGAGATTCAATAAGAACAAGTGCAAAGTCCTGCACTTAGGTTGCAAAAATGCTATACACAGGTAGAGGCTGGGGCCCGACTAAGCAACATCTCTGCAGAAAAGGACCTGGGGGTTACAGTGGTATAAAAAGTTGTGGCCGTGCCCAGTCGATTATGCCTGTTAGAAACCCCTATTAGGAAGTTATAGCTGATCTCCAACTTGCCCACCATGACTTGATGTTAAATTGTAGAATTATTTTGCTGGGGTCCTCCTGCTCTTCTGGGGTGGTAGTGCTGGCCAACCTGACCCACTTCAACTTGTATGGCAACCCCTGTCATACCAGCACAGCATTGCCATCTTTACAACAACCAGTCCATCATTCATGTACCCTCTCCACTTGTGTGTGATAGCCACCAGGGGATGGCCCAGTCTCCTCTGTTGATGGACACCATCCTGATTGAGGACCACAGGGCCTATTGGGAGCTCCTTCATCCCTACAAACCTCTGAATCTTTTAGTCAGTCCTTGAGCCACAGTTCAAGCTGGGAGTACTTCAGACTGGACCCAATCTCTCAGCTGGAGTTGGAGTGCTTTCCTAAAGTCTTCTTGCTCAGGATTCCTAAAAGTGCATTTGGAATAAATAAACAAAAATGCAGGCAGAATTGCTGCCCCTCACCAGTTCTCTGTGGTCACTCAGCTCCTCGTTCAGGACAACTCACTCTCTCACTTGTCCTGCTCTTATGGCCACCTCTGTGGTGCTCCAGCTGGCCAGGGCTGGGTACTTCCAATGCAGCCACGTTCTCAGCTCCTGCAGGTGTGGGGAAATCTTCTAGCTGGGGAAAGCCTTCAGTGGAGTCAGAACTCTCAGGGTTCCCCAATGTCCCGCACAGTGTTTCCCCTATGCTATCAGTGGGGCTCCTCCCCTCGTCTCCAGTGGAGTTAAAAATGAGGGTGGACTGGCCCCCTGTTTGCCCCAGAAGGGAACAACCTCCACTCTAAGCCAGCCAGCTCAGGGATGTGCTCCAATGGGCCCTGGAGTGATAGTGTCAGCTCCCATCTCCCACTGCAGAGGGGAAAAGGACCTGCTCTGTACCTGCTTGAGTAGTGACCCTGCATGACTGGCAGGCTCTGGTGTTTGCTCCAGTAAGGGTGAGGGTGTGAGCAATCTTGTTCCCTTCCCTTTTTCTCTTACCCTGTTACAAGTGGACAACAAGCTAACTATGAGCCAAAAGTGTACCCTTACGAGAAAAGACTAACAGCATATTTGGTTGCATTAGCAGGAGTGTTGCCAGCAGATCAAGGAAGTGATTATTCCCCTCTATTCAGTGCTAGTGAGGGCCTAGCTGGAGTGCTGTGTCCAGGTTTGAGCTCCCCATTACAGAAAGGTTGTAGACAAGTTGGAGAGAATCCAGTGGAGGGCAACAAACGTGTTTTGAGGGCTGGGGGAAATGATTTCATAGACCTTAGGGCGGGAGGGGACCTTGTAAAATCATCAGGTCCAGCCGCCTACTGAAGAGGCAGGAAGTTTGCTGTGGTCAAATGAGCCCAGCAAGGTAAGCATCCAAGTGAGTTTTAAAGGTGTCCAGAATAGGTCCTTGTACAACTTCTGGGGGGAGTCTATTCCAGACTCTGGGGAATTGGACAGTAAAGAGGTTTTTTCTTATGTCCAGCCTAAAATGGAGTTTGTGACTGTTAGACCTTGCCTTCCCTTGGGCTGCCCTGGTGAACAGATATTCTACCAGTTCCTGGTGCACACCCCCAATATACTTACAGGCCACCACCAAGACCCCCCGAGCCTTTGCTTTTCCAGGATAAAAAGTCCCATGCCTCTCAGCCTTTCCTAATGAGACTTGTTCTCTTGCCCTCTGATCATGCACCTGGCTCCAAAGAGGATGGAGCTACACTGTTTTCAGTGGTAGCAGGTGATAGAACAAGAAGCAATGATCTCAAGTTGCAGCAAGGGAAGTTTAAGTTAGTCATTAAGAAAAAATTTCTCACAAGGAGGGTATTAAAGCACTGGAATAAGCAACCCTGTGGTTGTGGAATCTCCATCTTTAAAGATTTTTAAGACCCCACTAGTCAAAGTCTTAGATGGGATAAAATAGTTGGGGGTGGTCCTGCTTTGAGCAGGGAGTTGAACTAGATGGTTTCTTGAGGTCCCTTACAACCCTGTTTTTCAGTGATTCTATGATTTGATATTCTGTGGGAAGCTAGTGTGGAGAGAAGAGGAAAGATATGATAATTCCATAGTTTCCTGCATTGATAGGAGTTATGCTGAGTGTTCTGTATTGGTTGGAGTTCCCTAAGTACTAAAGGTTTCCAGATCAGGCATATTGCATTGCCATAGTTTAGCTGAGGAATTATAAACATCTGTATAACTGAGACCAGGACATCATTGCCTAGAATTTGATGGTGTCTATTAGCCAACTGTACATGATAGAATAAATTACAAATGCTGCCATATAAGAGCTTAGTGACAGCAAGGAACTCAGGTGCAGTATTTAACTACAGATTGATATACCTTTAATTAAAAATAAACAGATTTTTTTCAAATGTTTTCCAACCATCAGAATCACTTTTCCTTGTTGATTTCATTTTCAGCTAATGTATCCATCCAGAAGCTTGTCTAATCCAAGCTCCAGGCTCCTAGTACCCTGCATCTTGTTGATAGTAATGTGGTCCTATATGGTCTGGCAGATACGACCATTGAGTCCATTGCCCAACACCCTGAAAGGGGATCCCTCACCAACACTCCTATCCTAGAAGAAGTCTGGCATGCCATCAAGGAAACCAAGACCAATAAGTCTACTGAAATGGAAACCTACAAGGTTGCTGAAATCTACAAGGCTGGCAGTGGCTGGAGAAACTGAGACTAGATTCCACTGAGAGTATTCTTTGAATTTGGAACAATAAAGAGGTCCCCGGGGACTGAGGAATGCCAACATTGTGACTGTCTTCAAGAAAGGAGAGAAGTCTGTGTGTGGGAACTATCAACATATCACCTTCACTCTCTAAATTGTCTTCTCCCTCTTGCTGAGGAAGTCCTGCCAGAATCTCAGTGTGGTTTGAGACCACCCAGTAAGGCAGTTGACCTGGTCTTTGTTGCCTACCAGGTCCAAGAAAAAGCATGGGACAACATCAGGACTTGTTTATGGGCTTCATTGACTGCAAAGGCCTTTGATTCCATCAATCATGAAGCCTTGTGGAAAATACTAATCAGATTTGGATGTTCTGAAAATACATCAAAGTCCTGAATCTTCTCCATGACCAGATGAATATGACCATTCTGTGTAGTGGATTGGAGACAGGTCTATTTGTCATCTGAACTGGGGTCAAACAAGGGCATGTGATCATCCCAACTCTTTTCTCCATTTTTTTGATAGTCATCCTGGTTCTCATTAAGGAATTGACACAGAATAATAAAGAGATGAAAGGCTCTTCAATCTGGGTCATTTTCACTCAAAGACCAAAATAGTCAAAACAACCATCCTTGACCTACAGTATGCCTGCACTGTCTTGTGCACACTGAGGAAAACCTCCAGACCACGCTGGATCTTTTTTGGAGAAGACTACTAGACTTTGGGCCTCTCTCTCAACATCAAGAAGACTCAAGTGCTTTATCAGTCTGCCCTAGGTCAAAAAGCATCCCCCTCCACCATTACCATTGAGGAAAAGACCCTGGAGATAGCTAAGCACTTCCCCTATCTTGGTAGTCACCTCTCTCAGAGAGTAAACATTAAGAAGTTCCAGCACTGGATCCAGTGCACAAGGGCCTTCTTTGGTAAATTGCTTTGCTATGTCTTTATCCATCACAATCTCCAGAATGACACTAAGATCCAAGTCTGCAATGCAGTCATCATCCCCACCCTGCTCTATGGATGTAAAATGTGGGTGGACAATCGAGATACCTAAAGATGTATCACCAACAGTGCCTTCAGAAAATCCTTCATGTCAAGTGGGAAGATCACTACACAAATGCCAACATCCTTGCTGAAGCCAATGTTACCAGCATTGAGTCAGTGATTCTCAAGCACCAACATTGCTGGACTGAACATTGTGTGCAGATGCCTGATTCTCAACTCCCAAAACAAGTGCTCTATTCCTAGCTTAGTAATAGCCTGAGATCTTACACTGCAAAAAGGAAATACTACAAGGACAAATTGAAGGCATACGTCAGGAAAATGGATGTCAGCATCAAGAGTTGAGAGGAGCTGGCTGCTGACTGATTCCAATGGCACAACCTCAACCAAGTGGCAGCCCATTTCAAGGTAAAGCATCTTGACCTCCAAACAGGGAAGAGTGATTGGAGGGGAAAAAAGGAGAAGAATGCTAGCCTGCAGCCTAGCTTGATTTGACTTTTGTTTAGTTTCACTCTGAATTTCCTTAGGAATAGGAGGTGTGACAGTAGGGAGGAGTTACTTGAACTGATATGTCCATAGTGTGTTTCTACAGTTTGAAAGAGGAACATAAGATTCCTTCCCTGAATAAAACGGTAGCTATTTCAGCACCAATTAACACAGCCAAAAAAAAGAAATTTATACATCAGATTCACACGTCTTGGGTCAAAAATCCTTTAAGAGGTCTCAGATATCTCAATGAGTGACTATACTGAACTCTGGAAAAGCAGGTCAACTGCTGGTTAGCTGGCAGCAGCAGAACAGAGCCATACTGTTTGAAAAAACATTCCAAATGTGCATGAACTGTTTAGCAAAGCAGAATGATTGTTCTCAGCTCTGTTTGGCTCTCCCCTATGGCTCAGGCTCTAGGCACACATGCTATATGATTCAGTTTACCATTCTGGTTATCTTTTTGGAAACTTCAATGGAGCTTGGTACAAAGAATCTGTAATACAGCCTCAGTATAGGCCTAAAGGAATTGGTTCTATCTGCTACGTCTGAAGGAAACTTCGTTCTATCTGTATTAGCCTTTATTTTCCTGATTGTTCTGTCCTTTCCTCTTGCACTAGAGCAAGGGGTCAGAAAACTCACATGATATGTGTGGGTATTGGGGAGAAAAAAGTTTGTTTAGGGGCATGATGATTTACCTGATTCTCATCTTTGGGTGCAGCACTGCTTTCCTTATTCAAAACTGAAGTCAGTTCCCTCCATTTCATAGTATTGTTAGATGCATTACTTCGTAAAAGGTATGCTATAAAGTCTTGAGACTGGTTTTGTTTGTTTCTTTTTTTTTTTAAGTATCACCTGTTTTTTTCAGGTTTGATATCTTTAGTTCCATTTCAAGAAAGGTTATATGTCCATTAAGTTGAGACTCAACCTTATTTTGTAGACTGTGAGCAAAATTAATTTAAAATATATACATTTCATATAAAGATCCCACAATTATCACACCAGCCCTGCTTGGTGGAGATTTTTCAAATGGATAGTTTCTTAGTTCTCAAGCACTCTTGTGTTTATTTCACAAAAAGAGTATTTTTGCCTGTTTTTGCAATTGCTATCTACACTTTTCTCCTTTCTTGATAAGCAGTGTACTTGGGCAGATGACACAACTGAAAGCCATTCAAAGGGCATTAGATCTAGTGCTTGCACAACTGATTCAAGTTTTCAATACCAAGCTCAACCCTATTTACAAATACTTTGAAGTCTGATGGGAAATAAATAACCTATCACTGTCTCCCATTCAGAAGATCCTAATTTCAAGCTGCTGAATGGATTCCAATGGAATCAGACAGGCTACATTTCTTTAAGTCGTGCGGTGTGAAATCAGATCTGTGTCAACTTTCTTCTCGGCTGTGATTCCCACAGTTGAAGCAAAGACAGCTGGAATCTAAACAACGGAAGTGCTAGGTAAAGTACAGATTGTTACATTTAAGTTAAAGGATCCTATGGTTTAAATACATACTTAGGAACTAGACCCGGTTCTGTTTTTGGCTCTCTGCCTATTGTCTTCATATTTGTAGATACTCAGTGCTGGAAACAAACAGGCTTTTAACCTCCTGATGCCTCTGCAGCCCAGAGGGAGGTCCCAGAGATAATCAGTCCTTGTTTGGGAAAAAACATGAAATCCTGCATTTGGACTTTGCTTTAAGTATAACAAATTCCATATGAGTTCATTCGCATTGAAATAGATTGAGGATACATAGCACATGTACCAGACCACTAATTTAAAATCCATTGATTTAATTCAGAAAAAAAAATAAAACTAATGTGAAACTAGCCACACTGAAACTGGTTGAAGAAATTCTGATGTGTTTAATAATATCACAAGTGATATAATGTGTTTCAAAATTAATACTTCAGGGCCACCTTAAGGCTGTACCTACTTGAAGGCATAAATTATTGCAATGAAGGTCCCTTATAAGTTGATCTTGATTGCATTTCAAATCAATTCAGGATTTCTAAGTGACCTAAACTACATATGAAGGGCAAGGATTCATATGGATGATATCTTTGGTTGTATGCACTGTATAGCTGGGAAAGACATAGATGAGCTTTAAGGTACTACCATATTCAGGTGGCACCTGAATATCACCCATAAAATCCTTGCCCTTTGCATTTTACTGGACCGTCAGAGCTACATCACCCCACAACCATCTAATCTGCATACAGAATTGTTTGTACTAACAAACGGGGACTAGTGGAACTTTCCAGACTTTGGAACTTAGTTAACTGTATCCCTAGAGAATTAATTAAGTCTATGTGGGTGCCTCTACAAATGCTGTTAATTCACAGTAGGCTTACTGCACAGTAACGTACTGCACAGTAAGTCTTCCTGAGAGCACCTCTACACATGCTCCCTCTTAGGAGCAGATTTTCTATGGCCCTATGCTGCCCCCCTGCAGCAGCCAGGGGGAGTTCCTATGGCAAGGGGCATGGGGCTGGTCCCAGTAGGCGTGGAGCCAGGAGGGCTCTGCCAGTTGCAGAGGAAGCTGTCTCCTGGCCCTGTGCACATCGGGAGGGGACCCAATGTGTACAGGATCAGAAGAGACCTGCTCTTATAAGACCTGCAGCAGGCAGAGCTCTCCTGGCCCTGGACCCATTGGGGGACACAGCTGCCAGAAAGCCTCCTGCCAGACAGGGCTTCCCTGGGAGTTGTTCTGGGCATGGGGCAGCTGCCAGTGAACCTCCTGCTGGGCCAAGGTGCACGCGGCTTGCCAGAAATTGCCCTGCTTGGCATGGAGCTGGCTGCTCCAGGAAGCAGGCAGGGACTAGGAATCCAGCCCTCACTTGTCCCCAAAAGCAGCCAGGCAAGCTGTTTTGGGGGACAGGCAAGGGATGGATTCCCAGCCCCCGCTCATCCTCCAGAGCTGCCAGCTCCATACTGCGAGTAAATTTGCTCCTGGTCAGCATCTACATGAGTGTTACTGGGTAGTATGTACTGCACAGTTAGTTTACTACCTATATTTACAGGTAGCAGCTAACTGTGTAGTAGACTAATTTAGTGTGCAGTAAATTTGCTCATGTGTAGATAGTAGTGCTTTCCTGCACAGTAGATTAGTCTATTGCACAGTAAAATGTCTCATGTAGATGCACTTTATATGAATCAGTGGGATTTATAGAATATTGAATGTAGGTCATTGCCCTCTTACAATGATACATTTCTAAATTGCTCTTGTAAATGAGAAATGGTTTTGAACAGATTTCATTTAGTAAAGTCAAGCCTTTGATTTGTTATATGTTTTTTTCCAGCTAATTTTTGAAGTAGTCTAATAGTGTATTTTTAGTTTGTTGGGTTTTTTTAATGTAACATATTGTTTTAGGATTTGGATCACCGGAGAGTCAGGAAGTAACATCAGACACACATCTTTTTAGAGTATGAAGCAAGTAGCTTTTTAGCCAACACCTACTGGTCTTGTCCTATAGCTTATCAAGAAATAATCAGTGAGAGGCTGTCCACAATACAGCATGGGCTTTCACAGAAATTATTTCTTTTAGCTCTCAATAGATTCTATATAACTAGGATGTGTGTGCTGAACAGTGGAATGGAAAAAGAATAGGAAATGTATTAATTTCTCACTTAAATACCACCTTTTCTCATAACCATAGTAAAAAGGGAGGCAACTGCACTTGGCAAAAAAACTTACATTGAAGTGCATGTACTGGAAATGTCTGTGCTTGATACCTGAAACTCACCCAAGGGTTTCTACATGCCCAGAGTAAGTTAGTGTTTTCCCAAACCAAAAATTCAATCTTTAGAACCAGTTTCACAGAGCTCACTGATAAGTCCCCCTCTGTAGGAAAATGTTAGCATTATGCAGAGATAGAGAATATCATCACAAGCAGAAGCATCATCATATCTTTCTTTTCTGTTTGCTAATTAAATTTTAATGAAGGGTATCTCAGAAGGCCTCTCAACACAAATCTGTAGTTAAGTGGCACATAAATTCATAGATGCCAGGGTTGGAAGGGACATCAACAGATCATCAAGTCAGACCCCCTGCATTGGCAGGAAAGAGTGCTGGGTCTAGATGACCACAGCTAGATGCCTGTCTAAGCTCCTCTTGAAGAACCCCAGGGTAGGGGAGAGCACCACCTCCCTTCGGAGCCCATTCCAGACCTTGGCCACTCGAACTGTGAAGTTCTTCCTAATGTCTAGTCTAAATCTGCTCTCTGCTAGCTCATGGCCATTATCTCTTGTAACCCCCAGGGGTGCCTTGATGAATAAAACCTCATCAATTCCCTTCTGTGCCCCCGTGATGAACTTATAGGCAGCCACAAGGTCGCCTCTCAACCTTGTCTTGCAGAGGCTGAAGAGGTCCAAGTGCCCCAGTCTCTCCTCATAGGGCTTGGCCTGAAAGCCCTTGACCATACAAGTGGCCCTTCTCTGGATCCTCTCCATGTTATCCACATCCCTCTTGAAGTGCAGTGCCCAAAATTGCATGCAGTACTCCAACTGCGGTCTGACCAGCGCCCGATAGAGGGGAAGTAGCACCTCCTTGGTTCTGTTCGTCATGCATCTGCTGATGCACGATAAAGTGCCATTAGCTTTTCTGATGGCTTTGTCACACTGATGACTCATGTTCATCTTGGAGTCCATCCACTAGGACTCCAAGATCCCTTTCTGCTTCCATGCCACCAAACAGGTCATTCCCTAGGCAGTAGGTATGCTGGACATTTGTCCTCCCTAGGTGCAGCACTTTGCATTTCTCCTTGTTGAGTTGCATTCTGTTGTTTTCTGCCCATTTGTCCAACCTGTCCAGGTCTGATTGTAACTGTTCCCTGCCCTCCAGTGTGTCTACCTCTCCCCACATTTTTGTGTCATTTGCAAACTTGGACGGAGTACGCTTCACTCCCTTGTCCAAGTTGCTGATGAAGACATTGAAGAGTATCAGTCCAAGGACCAAGCCCTACGGGACCCCACTGCCCAAACCCTTCCAGGTTGATACCAACCCATTGACTACAACTCTCTGGGTGCAACCCTCTAGCCAATTCTCCACCCACTGGACTGTGTAGTCATCTTAACTTGTTCACCAGTATGAGGTGGGATACCGATATCGAAGGCCTTCCTGAAGTCTAAGTAAACGACGTCAACCCCTACTCCTACGTTCAGGCATTTTGTAACCTGGTCATAAAAAGAGACTAGATTAGTCAGGCATGATCTACCTGTTACAAACCCGTGCTGGTTTCCCCTCAGCATAATTTTTCCTGCCAGGCTCTCGCAAATGTGAGCCTTGATAATTTTTTCAAAGATTTTGCCAAGGATGGAGGTGAGACTG
>JAGPOW010002742.1:1378159-1405155 GCA_030014935.1 Caiman crocodilus | reverse complement strand
GCTCTCGCAAATGTGAGCCTTGATAATTTTTTCAAAGATTTTGCCAAGGATGGAGGTGAGACTGACTGGCCTATAGTTGCCTGGGCCCTCCTTCCTCCCTTTCTTGAAAATAGGGAACACATTGGCCCTTTTCCAGTCCTGCAGGACCTGGCCTGTGCACCACAAGTGTTCAAATATTCCCACCAGTGGCTGTGCAATGACATCAGCCAGTGCCATCAGTACCCTCAGATGGAGCTCATCCAGGCCTGCTGACTTAAACGCATCTAGTTCCTCCAAGTGACTCTGCACCATCTCAGGGTCTATGCACCGTAGTCTGGCGCCATGCTGCTGCCTCTCTACAATCCCAGTGACAGCCTTGTATTGCCCCTCACTTAGGAACACTGAGGCAAATAACTCATTGAGGAGTTCAGCCTTGTCCCCTCTGCCCATCACCAATTGCTTCTGCCCATTTAGTAGGGGTCCTATTCCACCCTGGGTCTTCCTTTTACTCCCTATATAGCTGAAAAACAATTTATTTTATCCTTAAATTGGGATACCATCCTCAGCTTCATGGTAGCTTTGGCCCACCTAACTGCCTCCCTACAAGCGCGAGAAAAGGAGGTATACTCCTCTTTGAAAACTTCTCCCTGTTTCCATTACAACATTACAGTTGTAATGTTTATGTGCTCCCCTTTTAGCCCGTTCTGGATTTCTCTGGTCAGCCAGAGAAGCTTTCTGGCCCCTTTCCCTCTTTTTCCTCATATCGGGATTGTCTCCCTTTGTGCCCAAAGGATCATTTCCTTAAGGCACAGCCACCCTTCCTGGGCTCCCATCCCTTCAAAACTCCTACTCTGCAGTGTGTCCTTGACTAAACACCTGAGTTCATTGAAATCAGCTTTCCTAAAGTCTAGCACTTTCACCCTACTGGTTACCTTACCCACTCGACATCTTATGGTGAATTCTATTATTAGGTGATCACTGTCCCCCTGGTGACCACTGATATGTAGGTCTCCTACCATGTTATCCCCTGTTGCCAATACCAGGTCCAGTAAGGCATTCCCCCTAGTGGGACCGTGTACCTCCTGCGTCAGGTGGAGGTCCTGTACGCAGGTTAGGAACCTGCGTGAATGGTGGGACTTTGTTGTCTGCGTCTCCCAGCAGATGTCTGGGTAGTTTAGGTCCCCCATGACTACCGCCTCCTTAGTTTTTATGATCTCTGACAGCTGCCTCAGGAGCCCCAAATCTAGCTCTTCCTCTTGGTGTGGGGGTCTGTAGCAGACCCCTACCACCAAATCCCTTTCTCCTTGCCCCCCATGTAACCTAACTCACAATCCTTCTACTTTCTCCTCCTTTGATTCCTTCTTGATAAGGGTTGATGTATATTGCTCATTGACATAGAGCCCTCCCCCTTTCTTCCCCACCCCGTCCTTTCTGTACAGTTTATAACCCTCAATATGTACTGCCCAGTTGTGGGAAGAATCCCACCAGGTTTCTGTTAGCCCTACTATGTCGTAGGTGTTTTCTGCAAGAAGGAGTGCTATTTCACCCTGCTTGCTCCCCATGCTCCTAGCATTAGTATATAGGCACTTGAGCCCTGTGACTGGCACCTTTGCTGCCCCCCAGCTCTGATGCCCAAAGGGCCTGTTATTGCTTACCTGCTTATTGCTTACCTGTGGTGTACTGCTGGCTGCCCCATGGCTTGCAGGTTCCCAATGTTCTACATCTTCAGGCTGGGCTGTCCTTATAGGTGCCACATGGTTTGGTGGTCCACAGCTTCCCCTGCCCTCATCTTCCCCACCCCCCGATTAGCCTAGTTTAAAGCCTGCTGGAGGAGATCCGCCAACCTAGAAGAGAACACATGCTTACCTTTGGGGGACAGGTGAAGCCCATCCCAACTGAGCATGTCCCTCATCGTGATGTGCGGGTCATTGTTAGGGAAGCTGAAGCCAGCCTCAAAACATCATTGTCGAAGCCACCAGTTGGTCTCTCTGATGCAGTTCTCGTGTTGTCTTCCATGTCCGCTCACTGGTAGAACAGAAGAGAATACCACCTGTGCACCAATCTCCCTCAGCACACTGCCCAGAGCATGGTAGTCCGTCATCAGGTGATCAAGGCTTCTCCTGGCTGCATCATTAGTAGCCACATGGACAAGGACCATGGGGAAGTAATTGGTGGGCTGAATTCTAACCTGGATTATTCCCGTTACGTTTCAAATCTTTGCTCTGGGCAGGCAGTATACCTCTCGTGTTGAGGGGTCCTGGTGACAAATGGACCCTTCCATACCTCTCAGGATGGAGTCGCCTATGACGATCACTCAACACCTCCTCCTCTGGGTCCGCTTGGTTCTCTTGACCTGTTCGGAGTGCAGAGAATGTGGCATTGCTTCCTGCCCAGAGATTTCCTCCTCTCCTTCCATCTTCTGCAGGGTCGCCAGGGCCTCATACCTGTTCTCCAGTTGGACTTGAGGAACTGGTACTGGTTTACTGTGAGCAGCTCCAGTCCTGCCTCTATGCTGTGAAGGGCATTCCCTGGGGTGCTTCTTTCTTGGGTGCCTGGTCCTGCAGGGAAAGGAAATAACTGTCAATTTCATCCTCCACCTCCCTGATACCCCTCAGCCTGCTAACCTCCTCCCGGAGCTCCCTCACCTGTGCCTCCAGAGCCCTAAGATGGGGACCTACTGGACAGGTGTGGGGGCCCCCAATCTCTGCCCCCCCTGGCCCTCCTGCGGATCCCCCCCAGGCCAGGAGGCAGGGGGACACCAGCTACCCCATGGGCTCATTCTGGGTGGTGGCCTCAGACCAGCCCCAGGTAGGCACGGCCCCCTGGGCAGAGGCCCTAGCAGCACTAACATATCAGGTTAGTTGCAGGATGCTTTTCCCACAGCTGTCTGTGGGATGGTGTAACTGCTAGATCTTGGGAGTTCTTTAAGAGAAGTAATCCAGACTGGTTCAAATAGGCAAACTATTTCCTTCATTTGTAGCAACTGTACAGAAAGGTAGGTGTTTTAAGGCTGGCTCTACCCTTGGATCCCTCTGTTACCATATACAGGTCACCCACCTTATTTACTTCAGTTTCCAGATCCATGAACAAGGAAAATACAAACATTACTCCACAGGGCAATTATGAATTATGAATAACATTTCTAACTATAATATTTATAAATTGCATTGTAGATGGAAAGTGCTATACAAAGTATTACTAAGAATAATTTCCATTCATCAAATATGTATACCTTTGATGTATCAGACTTTAAAGTATATAATTTTTATATGTAATTTACTGTGATTTACATATTCTCTTTCATTTTGGAAACATGTAGTATGCTACCTGTGTTATCCCTAAACCTAGCTTTCTCCACAATAGAAAGAAATATAGGGCCAGATATTTGGTGAAAATTTGCTGTATTGACCTCAATAGACTTCTGCCAAATTGTACTGGTAAAAGTCTGTCAATTTTCACAACAGAAAGAAATTTAGGGTTTGAAATGAGAAATGTAAGGCACATGGTATCATATTATTAAACAAATATAATGTGATGATTTTTTAAAATATTTTTATGATAACCTCTACAGACTATAGATGATGGAAAACACTTAGAAACACTTCCTATCTTGATAAAAGTAACCCAACTTTCATATAGCACTTTGTCAGCACGATAATACAGAAATCTATTCCAAAATTATTTTGTTTACAGTAGTTTGTACATAAAGCTGAATAGCATGATCCTGGCTGATGCACAGTTATATACTGCAGTACTGACTACATTGCAGTTTTACAGATACAAATATCATTAAGAAAAGAATTGGGAATACATTGAATTGACCATACAGTTGTAATAGGAAGATGAATGCAGCAAATCCTTCATTCACATTCTCTGATTCAAGTCCCATACACCACATGAATGATAAACTTTTTGTTCCAGTTCTGATAAACTGTAAAAAGTAGACAACGCTTAAAGAGACAGTTTCTTCAGCCAAGAAGGTCAGCACCACCTTGAATGTGTGAGCACATGTACTGCATTTTAATATTTAACTGCATAAGGAGGAAGCATAATGTGAAGAGGAGCAGAAAGGAAAACAGTCTGATATTCTCAATCCTGAATCAGCATTACAGGGAATGGGTGACTGGTGGTGAATGTTTAGGAGCATATCCAGGTACTGTATATATTTGCAGTATATTCTGGCTTCATAGAAGGAGTTCATAAGAAAGGCTAGATTTGCAGCCTATCCAAATAAGCTGAAAATAGGAGATTTTCTTCTATGGAAGGAGACCTGTGCCAACTCATATCAAAAGGCATTAACATCACTGGAAATCCATGTTTATTTGTTTGTTTATGCTTTAGCTTTATATCCAAAAGGCTCATAGCAGCTATCCACTTTAACTTCCTTCCATCTAATTTTGCCCACTAATCCGTATTTCTGAGGAACCACTTGAATTTACATCCATTTTCCCTATACTTGTTACCCATCTTGCAAGATACTGGATGTATCATTTGCAAGATACATGTGATGCTTTACTGCACTGTAGACTAATCTACTGCACAGTAAAGCATCCACATCTACATGTGTGCACCATTTACTGTATGGTAAATTAATCTGTTATGCAGTTATCTGCTACTTCTAAATAGAGGTAGTAAATGAACTGTTCAGTAGATTCTGCACAGTAGCACATGTGTAGATGCTGACCAGGAGGAAACTTGCTCCAGGCCAGCCCCAACACTAGGAGTCCACAGGGGACAGGGAACTCCCCTGGTCATGATGTGACTCAGCTCCTAGCTCCCCTCTCAAACTGGGAGCTTCGCAGTGCTGAGGTTTGGGAGCTCCCTGCATCCGCATGCAGACAGGGGCTGGCCAAGAGCTTCTGGGGCAGTTTCCAGCCATCTCTAGACTCTATGGGAATCTCCATTCAGCCTGGAGCTGACTGAGAGCTGCCCCAGAAGTGGGACAGCTTTTGGCCAGCCCTGGGCTGTGCAGTGCCAGGAGAGCTCTGCAGAGGTAGCTGTCACCCAACCCCATGCACATCAGGACCCCTGCAGATGTTTACAGGGCAAGGAGACAAACAGATGCTGCTGCAACCAACAGAGCTCTCCTGGTCTCATGCACAAGGGGACCCAGCCCATGCTCCATGCCAACGCTGAGGCTAACACCCCAGGGAAGCCTGGAGCTCCATCTGGCTGCTTCATGAAGCCAGAGAAGGGTAGGAGCAGTACTGAATCCTGTGCCTAGTACTGAATCTTATCATGGAGGTCTTTATTATTTTCCAGGGGAACCATTACAATAGAATGGTTTGTGAGATCTTATAGCAAGAATCAGCATGATTGAATGCCTGACACCTAGCCTCATCTAAAGCTTGGATGAACTGACACCTATCCTAGATCTTATAGCAAGAATCAGTATGATTGAGTGCCTGACACCTAGCCACATCTAAAGCTTGGATGGCCAAGCTTTAGTTTAAGTGCCACCATTAAGTGCCCCCAGCACTATTTTTAAGCATAGGGACACTGATACATGAGATGTGGCATTACTCAAAAGCCACTGTAATTAAAGCTCCACCCTGCCACCCCAGAGCACGTTTAAAAGTGCCATTGTGACCAAGAGAAGCAAATGCGTTACACTGTCTTTAGTTGTGTTCATGCAGCTTTACCACATATGAAAACATATCCATAATATCCCAAGAAAAGAGATAAAATTCTATGGCAAAAATTTTATCAGGATTTTATATATCATATGGTTTCTGTAGGATTCATGATTACATAGAGTAGTAAAACCTATCTGGAAATACCGGCAAAGAAGACTTAAATGCAAGTCATACCTTAGTGTCATTTTTCTGTCAATATTTCTGTTAATCTGTCTCAGCAGACTAATCTGATTGATGTCTATTAATTTCATACTGGCACATTGAAGGAAAAGATTATGTCATAGATCTATTGTCTCTCACTTTGAAGAATATTTTCTCATTTATATCTTCTGATTGATATTGTTTCAAATGCCATAATATACTACTTGGTTTATCACACTGGACCTGATCCAACTACCATGGAAGTCCACGGAAAGCTCTCCTAGAATTAAATTTGTAAAGCTGGCCCACTGTGATACTGCTAAGTGGATGTGGTTCCTCTTAAATTAATTTTTTTTCAGATTGTCTCTCAGCATACAATTAGGATATTCTGGACAAGGTCATATTTCTTTAAAAAAAAAAAAGCCTTGGTATTCTTTACATTAGGTAGGAACAGACACTGCATTTGTCCCTGGATAAATTGTGCCCACGTTTGTCCTGGAATAAAAATATTCTGGGATTGGCATGTACACACATCACCCTTATAGTCAGGGTTTAGTAGATGGTTAAATGCACAGCACCTTTCTGCCATTGATTCAATGATGTAGTCCTGGGACAACTCTGTAGATATACTTGCAATATTGGAAAGTAAATTGTTACTACCTCATAGCCAAGAAAAAATGTTAGGATATATGCTAGACAATGGACATGGACATCCATACAATTGCACTTTGCCCTAGGATAGAACAGCTATCCTGGGACAGATACAACATCTGTTTGCAGCCATAGAGTATAATTCAGAAATAAAGAGCTCATAGTGTTCGTCTACATGGGCCATTAAGATAATGTGATAAACTCCAGTGTGAAAACTGCTCCTGGATATAGCATTTTCACATGTGCCCAGGACTGCAGCAGTTTGATCTGGGGCAGAGCATCCCCAGGCTGGCAGGAAGCCAAGGTCTGGGTGGCGGCTTTGTGCAGCTGAGGGGCTGGCTGGGGCAGAAGGGTGCTAAAGTGCAGGGTAGGTGTTAGGCAGCCCCCACACTTTAGCACTCTTCTGCTCCACCCAGCCCCTGTCATTGTCTACATGTGTGTTTCAGCAGAGTAAATTACTCCACCATAGGATAGTAGTGTCGGGGAGGAGTTAATCAATTTACTGCACCCTAATATTGGTGCACATGTAGACTGTGATACTTTACTCCATAGCTAATTAAAGTATAAATGTACTCGCTTTGTGCATCAGAATCCTGATTGATACCATCTACTCCTACCTATAACTGTGGGTAAGTCAGGAATATTTCATAATCAGTAGTACCAGGAGCAGTTGATAGATATAATAGTATTGGAATTAACACGTAATCATTCTCTCTTGTCTAGAGGAGTTCTTTGGACAAATCAGCAGGTTCATTCTGTGTACCATATGCAGGTTTACAACCAAATCAGCCAAGATCAAAATGATCTGAGGCAGTGAGGTAGTAGGAAAGTTGTTGCCCCAGCCTTTTCAATCGTTGACCCAAAAAAGATAGATTTATACTCTCCAGATTGTCATGTTACAACAATGGTGTCTTGAGAAAAGAGTTTTCGTAAGAAGCCTTCAAACTCAAAAGCATCATGGCCTATTTCATGAAGTCTCCACTATTAACAGATTAGGTTTTTCCCCACTGGATTACAGGAATCAGGAAGGACATAGATCTGAAACACAAATTGTACTTCAAGGTATAGCTAATAGTAACAGCTCTAATAGTGAGTGACAGAGAATAGGCTGAAAATCAGAGAAGACTGTATATTTGTCTCCTATGACTCTATGATATATAATCAACTCAAAAAAATTGATTGAATCAATCCCTCAAGTATTATTATTACACATTGTAACAACAAAGCTTAAATCATACCACACTGATAGGTTACAAATGAGTCATTAGTTAGTTGAAAAACATGCTTTCTGCACTGAAGTAGAGTGACACTTATCTTAGCAGCAGGTCTTTAGAACTAATAAGGAGACCACAAATTAGTCCTGAAGTCAGTGGCAAGTCCCTGAAGCCCTGCCATGTGCCCCTAGTGGCTGGGCAGACCCAGCACTAAAGCTAGTACCCGGTCACGTCTACATGCATGTCTACACACATGTGCGTTAATGCGCTCTAATTGCCGATTAGTAGCCGAATTTTGCCATTTTTAATGTGCATTAAGGGCACACACATGTAAATGTGCACCCATAATGCACATTAAATTTAGCTAATATGCATTAACGCATCTCATGTAGACATGCCCTCTTTCTCCTGTTTTCTCTTTTTAAATAGATACTAGTGGGATATAAACAATATCAAGGAGAAAATAAAGATTAGGCACTTCCATTTAGAGTGATACCCCATTTTTAATGCTTACTATAATTATAAAAGCAGTTCCATGAAGTGGCTTGAGGACCATCAGCCTGAACTTAAAGTCTTTTAAAATCTTTTTGTTTTGTCTCATTCTGTTACCTAAATATAGTGTTCATTATTTGGGAGGAGAGACTGTGAAACCATGAAATGAAAGAAAATTATATAAAGAGACTTTTGACACTGTAATTTGTAAAATAATTACTGCCTACAAACAGCCTTGGGGTTATTCTAGTCTCTACTAAACACATATTTAGGTAGTTAAACACTAATTCTCTGTAAAATTATATATTAGCTTTGCAGAGGTCCCTTTAAATATTAATTGAATTTCTTTCTTATCAAAGCCACTTTAAAACAACTGGATTTGCTCAAGATTTTATAAATTCAGTGTTATATTTCTTCCCAATGTAAACCCTTACTGTTAATTTCAGGCTGAAGCAAATTGTAAGGGGAAGCTGCAAACTCTATTTTTAATATAGTTCATAATGTAAACACTAACAAATTTTATGACCACGATTCCTTTTTGGCAGTACAACAAATTAAGAGTTAATTTTCTCCTAGTCAAGTAGACTTTTCAAACAAGATATCCAAAACCAATGTGAGTAATGTAACTGCACTGTTATTGGTTTTTCTGGCAAGTTTTTGGATGTTGGGATGATATCCTAAATAGGTAAGATAAAGAAGATTAGAGGACTAATCCTCATGATTTTAAAATTGTTTCTGTTGTTCTGCATTGAAATAGTGTTATTTTAAGGAAAAAATGCTGCTACATCTGAGTAACACTTCTCGTTCCAAGCATCATTATTTAGCATGGCATGAGCCATGGAACATTTTCCTTGCTTCTTATATTAAGTATCTTCATGTTGGAAACCAATTCTTAGATGAATACGGAACTGACAAGTAGCCAGGTTAGTGGAATATTTACCGTATGAACATAATGGGTTAGGTCAGTAAGTGTTAAGGCTGGAAAATCATATGGGGATGTAAAAAATGGCTCAAATTGGCCACCTCTCAGCAAATGGTTTAGTTAAGCTGATCACTGCAATTGCTACTTTTAGTTAATTATCAAATATTTATACACTACAACTGTCAAATGAATATACGTTGTTAAAAACATCCCATTATGTTTGTTACCTGATATACTTGGTCAGCTTGTCTTATCCAAGTTGTATTAACATGTAATATGTTAGAAGCAGAGATTACCATTATCACTGTAATGCAACACCAAGCATGACGGGATTGTGTGGAAAAATAGTATGTGATCATGTAATTTATCTTATATTGCATATGATCAAGAGTATCAAATTAAGACTGCAGGGATACAAAAGGACCTCAAAGTGTCTGAGGCCCCTACGTACTGCTTCAGTATAAAAAATATTACTAGGATGGGTGACAAACTTCACCTCTCCGTGGAGCTGCTCATCATCTAAGGTCAGTAATGAAGCAATGTGGTAGCTGCTCTGAAGAGTATTAGTGTAAGACAGTAGGTGTGAGCTATTTCACTTGTACGGTACCCTGTAAGCATCCATCAAGAAGGAGGTGCAGGAACCTTCCTGTTCCTCCAGTCACAACCACTAATTTTGTGTAGTAGATCCTGTGCTGTGCCCTCTCAGAGCAGCTTTTGGAATGTGTGTAGGATTCACCTGGTATTGGAAATGTTTTCTGTAGACTTAGTAGGGTTGTTAGTTGTAGCCATGTTGGTTGAAGGACATAGGCAAACAATGTTCTTTGGGTAGATGTGATATCTTTTATTAGAAAAACTAAACTGTTGGAAAAATTGTTCTTTGCAAGTTTTCAGGCACAAATACCCTTCTTCAGGCATAGGGAAAGTCTCCCTGTGTAATATATATATGATGAAAATACAGAGAATACATGAAAAGTGAATGTTGGCTGCAGACTCAGTAAACAGCCTGTAAAACCGTTGTCTAAAAGAGAAGTGAGTAAAGTAGCCAAGGAAAAGCATTAAAACTATAGAAGCAGCATTAACAGGTAAAGGGGTGACAAGAAAAAAAGTACTGGAGGGAGCCTACAAAAAATTTAATATAATAAAAAATGGAAGAAACTCATTACTTGAGGAAATAGCAAAACTATTCATGTTCTACATCAGAAGGAAAAAAATACTCAGGCTGTGAGAATGCCATTATCATGATGCCTTTACAGGAAAAGTGAGGAAATACAGACCTGTCAGCCTGTAGCCTATAAAATTTTCACCACTTGCTGCACTGCTGGATTTCAGCCATCAAAGAGTACTGGCACTTTCAGTCTGGATGCTTTTCAATAAACTACATGCATCTATGTGATAGATAAACTGCGAGAGAACAGAGTGAATACATTCCTCACTAGATGTGGGAGACCTAGAATTGAAAATCCATCTGGGTTGTGAGTTGGCTGAAGGGCTTCAAAGAGAACAGAACATTTTCATGTTGAGGATCTTTTTGGTGTTCCCATTAAACTACATTTTTGATGTAGCCTAAAACAATAGCACATAATATTTTCTCCATGTATTAACAAGAGAAAACTAAAGGGTCCCTCTTATATTTGGAAATAAATCCTTTAGTAACATCACAAGCAAACACAATAAAAAATACTTGAAAACTTTACTAACAAGTTTAAAGGCTATTTTCCCAGGCTATTTACTTTCATACTTTTCTCACATCTCAGTTGGATAAGTGTAGACATTCACTCTATGCAAATGAAGTTCAGTTTTCTTGTCTTTGTTATGCTCAAGGCTGGATGGCTCACACCAAGCATGTGTCTGATCTACTGTCAATCAACTCTTGTTAAAAATGATGAGTGTGGAAACTGCTTTCTGTTCAGGCTAAATAATTAATTTAATTATCATGTAATGATAGTTGAAACAATGAAAGCCAACACCCATCATATCGGCATGAGAACAATATCTTTCTAAAGGTTTCCTTAAATGTAACAGTGCTGTAATATCCCTTTTTGGATTGAAAATCTGATTTTTTCAGTTCTGTTGCTCTCTTTCTCTACACCCAATGACAACGTTGCAGAAATTGGTATATATCTATGAAACAGTTCAGCTTTGATTTGACAGTATATTTCAATAAAAATTCATTCTGTGAAAAACATTCCAAGCAGCTCCAGTTTTAAAGTGGGTGTAGACAAAGTTTAAAGACATCGTTTTTGAAGAGTTCTAGGGAGTCCCTCCAAAGCATGGAGGGCCACATGCAGTTTCTCTGAAAAATGTAATAAATGGGTGGTGGAAGCTGTCCTTCCACACAACATCATCCTCATCATGAGTTTAGAGCACTACTGCTGAGCCTCAGCTGGAAAGAGGCCATTGGAGACCATAGGGAGAGCAGTTTCACTGGGGAGCAAGGGGCAGGAGTGATATCAGAGATGTATGGATAGTTTGGAGGAAAGAATTCAAGATAGTGATCATAAATAGTAGGCCTGTGTGAAGTGTCTAGAATTTGCTTCCGATTCCAATTCAGGGGACAGTGGTTCGATTCGGTGATTTAAATCACTTTCCTGAATTGATTCAGCTGAATCTGATTCAGAGATTCAGCCATTGCCAAATCAGCCAAATCACCAAATCAAACAGGCCCCATCCCAGACCTGCTCTTACAGCCCCATCAATGCATGTCAAAAAAGCCCCGCACTCACCGGTTGCTGCCAGGCGGGAGGGCAATCCCCACTGCCTCCCACTGCCCCACACTGCATGGGGGGGCTCTGCAATGATCCCTGATCCACTGCCCACTCTTCCAGCATCATCAATGGCTGACCTGCCTGGTCTGAGCTCCCTTTTTTTTTTTTTTAATAGCACCACACTCACCAGCTCCTGCCAGGCAGGGAGGCAATCCCTGCTGCCCTGACTGCACTGCATTTTTTGGGGTGGCTCTACCAGGAGACCCATCCCCTGATCACTCTGGCTGCCCCTTGGCTGCCCCACCCAGCCCCAGTGTCAGCTCTTTAAAAAAAAAAAAGCCCTGCATGCACTGGCTGCTGCCAGGCAGCGGGAAGGGTGGGGGCAATCCCTGCTGCACCCCACTGGCCCATGCTGCATGGGGGCTCTGCCACAAGCCCCCAGAAGCCCCAATGGCTGCCACAGCAGCCAGTAAATGCATGGGATTTTTGGGGTGTTTTTAAAGAGCCAGGATGCTGGGGCCAGGTGGGACAGCCATTGACAGTGCTGGAAGATCAGGCAGGGGATGGGGGCTCATGGCAGAGACCCCCAGACAGCATGGGGCAGTGCAGGTTGTCCCCCTGACGTGGCAGCATCTGGTGAGTGTGAGGCTTTTTTTCCTTTTTTTTTAAGAACCGGAAGCTGGGTCAGGTGGGGCAGCCATTGAGGGGGCTGGGAGAGTGGGTGGGGATCAGGCGATACTCAGGGAGGCTGGTGGAGCAGGCAGGGGAAAGGCCCTGGCAGGGGTTCACCCATGGCCTCCCCCTTCCTCCTCCAGCCCCCCCGCCCCACCCCCTACTAACCATCATGGAGTCCAGGTCCATCTCCCTGCAGCAATGAGTGGGGACTCCTCAAATCTACAAAGCTCTCCAAGTCTTTTCTGAATCAATTCAGAGAGCTTTGAATTGATGCAGACCTTTTTATTAGTCTCCCAATTCGATTTGGATTTGGAGATTCGGCTGCTGAATCAGGCCAAATTTCTCCAGATTGAATAAACACCTGAAGCTTCACATAGCCTTAATAAATAGCATGTTCAATTAGTTTAGAGGTGGATGGGAAAAGGGACTTGTCATAAATTCCATGTAATCTTCCAGTTTTCTCTCACTTAGGGTGGAGATATCAGAGTCTCCTCTCTAGGTATACATGTCCTGCTGTGCTTGCATAACCACACTAAGGGGTATACACTGGAAAGATGGGAATGGAGCCGAGGTTCAACATCCTCTTGCCCCTCCCCTACAATGCTGCATGGGAAGAAATTAGCAGCACTGCAGAGCTCTTCTCTCTCCTCACCCAAAGAAATTATACGGTGTGGTTGCAGCATAGGATAGTGGGGCACTAGACTTGATAAACCAGACTTGATCCTTCTTGTCCTATAACTATGTCTCTGGTGCATATGGGAGTGTTAGGCCATAATATATTGTTACAGATTTTCCTGCATTGAACATAATTTTTCTTCTCTTACTGAACTTGTTGTCCATTTGACAGCAGAACTAATACTTTCAGGTTAGTTGCTGCAAATTCCTCTCCAGATACCCATTCTAGCTCTCATTGCTGTTGCTAATTTTCAAGTGAAAAAAAAATAGTACCCATACCTTTTACACCAATAGGAACTATATTCCATTCCCCTCTGGTGAGAAGTCTTTTGACTCTCTTCATTTGATATTAAATCTAGCCTTTAATTATACGGTTGTGATAAATCAACATTCTTCATTTCCTGGCCTTAGTCACATAACATGACTCAGGGTCACAAAAGATGATATTTTTCTTCCCTGACAAAGTTCAGAATTTACCTACATCAAGTCACTATTTTTGCCGCCATTGTCTCCCATAGCATTTTGTGCCTTGTGTTGCACTTTTTCTCCTTTCATAGTGGGGTGTATCTGTCTAGCAGAACTCTCATTGACTTTAACCAAGGGCAAGATTTAAGTAAAGGTCCAGAGAAGTGGTACAATTCCAGAGAAGGTTAAATTCCTTTTTCTTTATTACTACCTTTCAGTTCTATCGGCCAGGCTACCTATTTAGGTTCAACACTGCCAAAAACTACTTCTCCTAGTTGGTGTCTTACTACATCTACCCTGTCAGACTCCATGTCCTTCATGGCTTCTCTTCCTCTTCCATGCCTTCTTTCCATGGGGACAGCCTGGGGTCCCTTTCTTTTAAAGGGATATGTCACAGGGTGACACCAACATCTTGAAGGCCTACACATAAAAACAAAAGTCCTGCTTTGTCTGGATTCATGACAGCCTGCATTTCTCTGAAGTCTTATGTAAGTGGATCTATAAAGCAATTTTACACATATTTAAATAAAACTTCCTTACTTGCCTTCCCCCCTGTGGAGTGGATAAATATTTTCCTGATAATCTTTATGGAAAAAATTAAGCACAGACAGAGTTTAAGTGGTTTGGCTAATGAGAAAGGCAGGAATGTTACCAGTTTGGGATTTTCAGGTTTCTCACCTAACCAGCAACAATGCTGCTTTACACAACAAAAATTGGGATTTTCTTTATATTTGAACTTCTGTAATTCACACTTAAAAACTTTTGTTCCTCCCTTTTCCCTGCCTCCCCCCGCTGGCTGTACAATGTCAGGCAGTGTAGGTCATTCTATAAATCACATAGAAAGGGCTAAACATGCTAAGTGTGTGTATATCGAGGGCGGGGGGAACTGTTATTCCAAAGAGCAGGAGAAGCAAATGGCAGTCAGACACCGTGCAAGAACAGTTAGGCAAAGAGAGGTTCTACATAGATGGACATAAAACAAAATAGAACAGCAGAAATCAGAATCTCTTAAAAGAAGAGCTGGAGCTGAAATACTGCAGATAAGACAGATATAAATTAGGAAGCCCTTTTTCTAGCATGAAAATGACAGAAGCTACTGTTGTGAATAATGATGATATAGTGCATTTATACATACACTATTCATCTAACTCCCCATCATAGTTTCTCATTTCCCTACCTGTCTCTTGCTTATTGCTGAGGATTCCATTTGAGAGCAATCTGCATCAGAGCTGAAGTTACAGGATTTTACTTTAGCAACAGGAAGATGTTTGGAGTCTTTCCAAAACTTTTCTGACTGTCTCATACATCAGATGTTCAAGATCAGAAACCAAGTTATTTAAATTAGCTGATCATAGGAGAATTAACTTGCTGTTTTACAAGCTGAGCCAAAAATATTTTGGCAGCTGCTAGGGATAGTTAAAACCAGAACAAGCATTTTATTATTATTATTATTATTATTATTATTATTAGAAAACTGATTTGTTAATCAATCCTCTAATACAGAAATGAATGCAAAAATCATTACTCATTCTTCCAACTGTAACTGTAGAAACATTGCTATATTTCTAAACAACAGTCTTCCACATGCAGTTTGCTTTTCTAGGTTATTATTATTCTGTTTCTGCAGTACTGAGTTTGTGTTCAGTTGATCCAAATACCAAGAAGCCTTAAATGCATTTCACTTGATATTCGTTACATGCGTGTATATTTGAATAGAAGGCACATAAACAGTGCCTACCTTTATCCTCTACATTTGGAAACTAAATGTGAAGAACTCTGCAACCCATCAGCTAAGCATATGGTTTTAATCTCCCGCAGAGCAGCAATGAACTGTTTGGAGATGTATAATATACAGTTTATATATAAAATCAGGATCATCCAGAAAGTTTTGCAAACAAGCAAGAGCAAATATTTGAAAAAAATGTATCAAATGTTCCACCTCAAGCTAATACATCTTTGAGCAATTTCATATTGATTTGTCCAAGTTGCAAATGTTGTATTAATTAATAATAAATACTGTTGATAGACTGAGACAATGACCTCTCTTTCGAAGATTGCTTTTCAGGACTCACATCTTTGGTGTCTGTACCATGTGTGACCATCCCCTGCTCCTAACAGAAAAGACATGCACTAGCCAGAACAACTATAGCATCCTGGAGGGAGAAGTAAGATGTGATAGAAGGCTTGCACAGCATTCTTGCCTTGTAAGAAGGGACCAGAGTTGGACTCTCAGAGATAAATGACTTCCTGCTCTGCTCCTGGGGCTGCATGACTCTGCATAGCCCCTCTGTCAAGCTGGATCATAGAGTTTATTGTGATTAGAGCTACCAGCAAAATGTCATAATCTAAGAGAGATTGCTTGAGCAGATCTAAGTGGAAGAAATGCAACACACCAATGAGAAAACCCTTACCAAAACTGGGTGATGGCCTTAGCTACAGCCCTGCACCCCAAGGGCTACAGGATTAAATTGTCTTCACACAGCTCTGCCAGTGAGCTCCAGCATCCCTCACATGTCAGAACAGGAACCTCTGAAGGGAGATGAAAGGCAGGTTAATGCAAAAAATAATCCATGTTACTTTTGTGCTTTTGCTGAACATCTTGAGGGCTCCAGGGTAAAAATCCCACTTGCTTCAGTGCTGTTGCTACAAGGCCCTTGTATAAAAACCTTCAGAAGTGAAAGACTGACAAATTAAAACCTTACTTCACTGAGCCTCCACCCCTCCAACACTCAAGGGAGCTGTTTAAAATTAGCAAGGAATGTGAAATGAAGCAGCTTTGCCTTGTGTTTGTGAAATGGGAATGTTATGCTGGGTAAAGTGTGCTGCACAGCACGGAACCAATTCAAGTACTTCCAAAAATGGGAATAAACAGCTCCCTAGGCAGATTAGGTACTCCCCTTTCCTCCACACTGCAACCAAACCAGGCTAGTTCTAGCAGAGACAGGGCAGGTACAGGAGCAAGGGAACAAAATTAATTTGAGATTTAAACTTTTAATTCCAATTAAGATAGTGGAGGAAGAAAGGAGCAGGGTAGCTCAACTTCTTGAATCCAGACGGGGTATGCTGCTATTTCTGTTTTCTGCAGCAGAATATTAATAGAAGAATTTTTATGTGTGCATAAACATCCATAGAGGTAACTAAGATGCATGTTGGCTAGAGATGAAAGGATGGTTGATAAGTCATGCACTGATTATTCTTATTTCTGAGTGGTTGAAAACCTTGCATATGTCAAATATGAGTGTAAAGAGTTCAAGTACCCTGATTATGGCAATATTCGTAATTTAACTCCCTGGGCATCCTGAGGTTTTAGAGCAGAGTTTGTGGGAGTTTTTGTTCTAGGAGTTTTCTAGAATAGAAAATGTATAGAGAATGGTTAAACAGTACTGCATTTCCTAGTGACTAATATCAGCTGAAGCCAGAACACTGAGTAGAATTTTAAAACATATTAGTATCTTTTTTTTTTTACTTATTTTCTGTTGAAGTATTTCAGACTAATCCTTGGTAAGAAACTATACTACTGAATGTAGCTACACAGCTGATTGGCCTTTTTTGTTCTTTATAGGAAGTGCCTTTCTAGTTGGAATGTGGTTTATATAATATATAAATATGAAATCAAGGTCACTGGTCTCCCCTGTAGAGGACTAGCCCACTCTTGCAAGAATAAATCACATGCTTTCAGGTATCCCTGAGCTTCAAATGTCAGAACTACTTCAAAGGAGGGAAAGGACAAATATAACTGCCTGATGAATGATGAGTTTTTGTTGTAACTTATGCTAGCTTAATGAAAACGGTGTGGTTTGGGAGGTATTTTTGGAAGGGGGACAATGCAAAAAGCATTGTCCCAGACAGATGCAAGGCTTATTGGCTGAGCACTGGCTCAGACAGATGCACCTACCACAAACCTCCCTATCTTTGGGTTTGATTCTGTCTTTTAAAAGGTTGCAAGTGGCAAGGAAGTGTGCAAAGAAGATCCTTCATCTTGTATAGCCCACACCAGTGGCAACTTGTAGGAGGTACATGGGGGTACACATGCACTCGGTGAGAGCACTGGTGCACCCCCTGACAGCCAGCGTTCCCAGCTTAGGTGATGGGCAGGTGGGAGTGCTGCTGCCCCACCTGAAAGCACTGGCTGGGAACGAGGGGTGCTAGGAAAAGCACCGCTGGCACTTCTGGGTGTATCCCTGGCCCTTCCGGGCATGCCACTGGCACTTCTGGTCATTGTGCGCAACTGGCAGAGGGGACTCCCCACCCAGTTGGTGCAGTCAGCTGCAGGCCCCCCCAGTTTCTGACTGGCCACTGCAGGGGCAAGTGCCCCCCCTGACTTAGGAAGCACCAGTCACCCATGGCCCACATACAGGATAAGTAAAGCAGGGATGTCAGATTCCACAAAGCTGTAGACAGCCTTCAAAGAGAGTGTGCCAAGAAGAAATGGGGCAGATTTGAGGATAAAACTGTTCAACCTCATAATAAAAAAGCTACAACTTATAAAAGATACAAGATGGAGAGCTCCAGGAGACCTTTGTATTGTCACTGAAAAGCCTGAAAAATTCAAAAGAAACCCATTTTCCCATCAAAACTGTAATTTAACTACTATTACACATTTGGGAAAAATGTCTTTAAATGACAAATTTGTCTCACCGCAACGGCTTACATGAATTTATCCTC
Source organism: Caiman crocodilus (assembly GCA_030014935.1). Classification (NCBI taxonomy): domain Eukaryota; kingdom Metazoa; phylum Chordata; order Crocodylia; family Alligatoridae; genus Caiman; species Caiman crocodilus. Next base: position 1,386,935 of record JAGPOW010002742.1, on the reverse strand, counting down.
ATATTTTCTTCTGGAGGGACAGGATTAAAGCAGACGATAACCATGCTTTCTCCATGGAAGAATGCAGGTAAACCTGAAAAGCAAAAATCCAGGAGGGTGTTCTCTACACCTGAGTTTAGCATCCACTTGAGAAATTGTTTCTGCACTATGCTGCCTTGCTCTTCCCCAGAAATTCTGCACCGTTAACCATTCTTTTTACTTATCATCTCAGTATCTTATGAATTGTACAATGAGCAGGAGCTAATTATCCTAGTATAACAATTGTACAACAAAGTGTAGGCAGAAGTAAAAAATAAAGATTAAGTGGCAGCAGGATCCCTGAATAAGGACTCAGTTGAGATTCATGGGATTTAGGTCTGACTCTCAATTCAGCTGCTGATAAGGTCACTCATTCTAGTCTCTCCTGCTCCAGTGATTCACAACCACGGTGTTGTGGCACTCTGGGATCCCATGAGGGGTTTTTCAACAGTGATGTGAGGTGCCACTTAATATTAGCAGTTTTAGATGTACAAATATGATTCATAAGATAACTTCAGAGATTTCAAACAAGAATCTATAGTGCCAGAAACAGTCAGACCTGTAGTAGTCTTGAGTTCTTTGCAACAGAAGAATTTCCCATTTTTAAATATTTTTTTTTGGAAGTTAAACAAAATGAAAGCTAAGAGCTGGCATTTTCCTAGTGCCTGCTGTTGAGCAAGGGGCACCTTGAGTCTAGAAAGGTTTGGAACTACTGTCTTAACCTATCTCTGCCTTTTCAGTTTTGATTTGGGCTATTCAGTTAGAAATTATCTCCTAGTTGTATGTGTACAATACCTAGTAAAATGGGACCCAGATCTCAGTTAGCCCTGCTAACACTAGGGTAATAAATAATAAGTATTTAGCTAAAATGCCATGAAATATTTATGTACTCGTACATTTTTGGCTATATTCCTCTGGCATAGCAGTTATAAACAGTGACCCTCATGCATGAATAGTGAACAGTGGTGAGGGATTTTTACAGAAACTAAGAGTTCTTTTTAATTGTTAGCCATCTATTTTAAGAAGAGAGTATTATTGTTGATCTGTCTTTTTTCAGTTTGGTTTCTATCAGTCAGTTTGTTTAAGTAATAGGGAGATTTATTTACAGTTAGAAGAAAGAAAGCAGCAGTTAAAAGGATACAGCAAACAAAGCAAACATTAATCTTGTCTCCAGAAAAAATGTTGCCAGCATGTGAACACAGGATATTTTTTTTCAACCATTCTATAAGATCATTAGGCTGTAGCCAAAATAACAACTCAATCTGCATATCCCAGCTCTAGCAATTACTTTTAGAGCCTTCAACACAACATTCTCTTCCAAAAGGAAATGATTTATAATGAAGAACTTACAAAACTTCCCTAGGAAGCCAAAGGACCGACCCAGAGTTTTTCTTTCAATAGGAAAGAAGGGTGCCTTGCATCCCTCAGGATTAGCCCTTAAGTCTCTGTTATGGAGTACCCTTTTACTAGGAAAAATTGGGTATTTTAGAAATAAGGTTTGTGCTTTTTTTCCCCCTAGTAAATAGATCTGTCCAAAGGACTGTGTTTCATGGCAGCTTTCAAGGTTTTGGAATTTGTTTTCATTCTGAATTGGAACAAAACCAAAATCTTTTAATGTTTTAACAAAATAGAATTGTGTTGAAACAGCCACTTTCAGACCAAGAGTCTCAGCTTTTCTTTTCTGTCTCTCTCTCTGTCTCTGTCTCTGACCAAGGAGCTCCATCCAGGTCAAACATCCTTTCTGACAAAAATGTCATCAAAACAGATAAGTCTTCCTGAAATATTCTGGCTTCAAAACAGCACAGTTCAACAAAATAACGTTTTATTGAAAGTGTTCTGACCAGTCCTATAGAAGTTAATATTTAATAGGCTGCTTTCATGGAAAACCCTTACCTTGTAGAAGCCCAGCCATTGTGGGTGGGGCTGCACTGCTATGCTGTAGGGCAGCAGTTCCCAAACTCTGACAGATTGTACACATTGTGGACCCCCAGATCTGCACGCACAATGAAAGCCGGCTGCCACTGCCGGCTGGAGCCACTGGCAGCACCAGACTTCTCAGTGCTTGGCACAGGCTGTGCCCAGCACCAGTCTCAGCTGGCAGTGGCAGCCTGCTGTCATCCCACCTGCAGATCCAGGAACCTGCATCATTCAGGAGGAGCTGGGGGAAGTGATCAGAGAGCAAGGGAAAGATTAGGGATTTGGGGAATCCAACCTACACATTTCCCCAGCTTCTGGTCCAATTCCTCAGCACTCTAACCATGTCCCCCAGGTCTCTGATCACTTTCCCAGCTCTTCCTGGGGGTGCAGGCCTCTGGATCTGCATGCTGGGTTTCAGTAGGCTGCTGCTGCAGTTTCAGCCCCTTCCCCATGGCTGCCACAGACCCAAGTCAGTGACAGCCTCTGATCCCAAACCTGCACGCAGCCTGGCAGGGGAGGAGTAAGGAGGATTTCTGTCCCCACAGCTGCCCTAACTGCATGGTCCACAAAAGCCTGGCTGAAAGGGGTGCTGTGGAGAAAGGGCTCCAGGGTCTGTGTCACTGCAGCAGCCCTGGCTGGGCCTTGCTATGCTGCAGCTTCTGGCTGAGGCTGATCGGGGGGAAACCTCCCCCCGGCCCAGACCTGGCCTAACCCGCCTAACCCCAGTCTGGCAAGAGGGGCTGCTCTGGCAGCTTCCTGAGAGGATTCATCCCAGCTGTGGGATGGGTCTGGCAAGAGGGGCTGCTCTGGCAGCTTCCTGAGAGGTATGCAGGAGCCTCCCCAGTGGCCAGTGTAACCAGGCTGCAAGCCCTGTTTCTGACCCCTCCTCCCTTCACCCCCAGGATAATGAATGCCTGTTTGGTTGGCTCATGCTCTAACTTATAGCACTTTGAGTAAAGTGTATAAGTTAGAGACGTTCTGCCAGGGGCTTTTTGAACATCTGTACTTAGTTCTATTCTAGTCCTTGAAGCTGTGCAGGTTTCATCACCTAGTTCTGGAAGGGAACATGGATTTAGTGGTTGTTTCTGAATTTGTGATATTTCAGGGTGTGGTGGTAGTTCTTTGTCCCCTCATAAGGCTCACATGATGGATGGGGGGGTACCTTACCTCCTTTATTTGCATGAAGGAACAATATATCTTTAAAGTAAATGCAACAGAGGTGTATATGTACAGCTCATATTCTCTTATATAGACTTTTGTATTAGGAAATCAGGTGCCTACGTGTCCACGTGATAGGACTTGATACTATGAGTGAGGGTGCAATTAAACAGTGTAAGTAAAATTAGCATTTCCTATATATCCATTGTCTTTATCAGAAAAGTAATACCATCATATCTGTAGTATACAATGATTATTGATAGATATTGGCTAACATTTATCCCAACTGTATCTGACCTGAAGTTACTGTAACAGCTGCTCATACTCCCTAGTTCTCTCTCTCTACAAGAGCTGTCATTGGCAGTTCTGCCTCTTATCTTATTTGATCATGTTACTGTAATGCAGCTCCTAATTTCTTATCTACACACTGCTGTCACTTCCCTCTGTTCTCTCTGGGAATTCTAGGAGCAAGTTATTTTTAGCAATGACTAAAGATCTTTGGAGATCTCAGAACCAGAGCAGAGTCTCCCTATGCATGAAGAAGAGTACTCATGCCCAAAAGCTTGCAAAGAACTTTGTTCCAACTACTCAGTTGGTCTAATAAAAGATATCACATCTACCCAAAGAACCTTGCTAGCCTGTGTCCTTCAACCAATACGGCTACAACCAAAAACCCTGCATCTTTAATAATGTGTATTGATCTGTACTCTAAAGTTCTCAGGATTTTTTTCTAAATTTTACAGTCTAATATAAATATATAACTCTCATTCTATGCTAATATAAATAAGTAACTTTCATTCATTCCTCCAAATTCTGCCTTCCTTCCTGGTTAAGTATGTGCTTCTCACCCAGTCTTCTTCTTACACCTTTTTTGATTCTCACCATTAGTGTCAATAAAATATATTCCAGGGGATGAATTTAGTCTACTTTTTCCCAGTATTTACACATATCAAAAATCTGGCATCCTGGGGCATGTGTAGATGAAACAGGGGCCCTCAATTGAAGTGATAGGTTTTAAAAAACACTGCTTCAATTTAGGGTAGATTAAACCCCCCGGTGTCATGCACATACCCCGCTGATGTACCTGCCTCTCCGGCGGGGAGGGAATGGTGAGCTGCTGGTAGGTGGAGTGGTCCCTGGGCTGCAGGGAGGGGGCTGGTTTTTCCCTCCGCATAGCAGTGTTGCCCCCTGCCCCAGGTGGCACCCACCTACAGGCACCTGGCTCGGGTGGTCCGGGGAGGGGGGCACCGCAGCCATATAGGGAAGCACTGGGCCCCTGCACAGCTCAGGCAGGTAGGCAGGCTCCAGCGAGGGGCCCGGTGCTTCCTGGGTGGGGAAGGAGAAAAAATAAGGTTCACCGCTCTTCTTGGGCAGTGCAAAAGCATTTAGCCCACTTTAAAGTGTCATGCATGCATGCCTCTCATTTCATCTACACATGGCTCTGGAAAACACGTCTTCTATTAAATTGCCCCAAAATAACTTCTGCTCAATCTAACTCTGCCTATGTTTACTCATTCTCATAAAATTTCCATTTCCAAGATCTGCCCATATCCTCCTCTCAGCATCCCAGGAGCAACTTGAGATTATTTAGGTATTATCACAAATTTAAATTCTAATTCTGACATCTATATTTTAAAGCTGTGATCCTGTCAGATCCCATAACATAAATGGAGTAAGGCATTGCCCATTTTTAATAGAGAATTGAGGGGCAAAGCTTATAAATCAACCTCTGTTCAGGAAGCAGTGTTAATGATTGTGACATATTCCTTCTGTTGGTGTTTTAGGTGAGAAATCCTCATGACTACAGATTGAGTTTCTTTTTCATACAAGAATGGATGTTGGTTTTCATATCCTGCTCCAATTTTCATTTCACTACTCACCTCCCCAACAGTTGACATGCTATTTTCCAAGTATGGCTGCAATAGCAAGTAAAGTTATTGCATTGCTTGTTTCCAATTAATATATTTACAAGCTTGTATTTATCATTATTATAAGCCTGTCCACCAAGGCACCTTTATAAAAAGAAACAAAATTACCTAGTTCCTAAAAGCAGCACTCATTCATGCTTCTCATATTTTTCTTTAGAAAGCTATGAATTACCAAGCTTGGAAGTTCTGAAATTCATTTTCAGAATAAAAAATAATTGTGTCCTTCCTCCCCTGAAATTAAATTTAAAATACAGATGCTTCAAATTTATACCATTCAGATCTCAACAGGTATGCTGCTGCTTATAGGACATAACATACCATACAACTTTTGTAGTGTCCTTTTGCCAGAATTAATGGAGGAATTTCAGAGTTTTTTGGTTGTTTTTGTTTAAAGGACTGGTTCCCATGAGATTTTTTTTTTAATGAAAGTGCTAGAGTAGATAAGCAGCTGCTAGATGCAAAGATATGTAAAACCAGCCTTTTCTAAAATACCCGTGCCAAAACAAATGAGCCAGTGTGGTGGGAAAGCAGAGGACAGCATTCCCTTGAGTCCTTCACTTCACTGAACCTTTCCAAACAACAAACTTGACTGCAATGTAAATTTTGTTTTACATCTATTTGATTGGATGTTTTGAGATGCCAGATCTGTGTCACTCACATCTTCTCCCACCTGTTCTTGTCAGCCGAACTTTTCTTAAGCAAACAGCACTACTGGGCAAAAAGGATTTAAAGTAAAGATGTATATGCACAAATTTACTCTTGCAAATTTACAAACAGGAAATACGTAGAAACCGCGTGGGTCAACAGTAAAGCAATTGCAGAAGACAGTGTAATGTGCTAAGAAAGGCTATAAAAAGGGAAATTGGAAACAGGTGGGATGGGAATATTCATAGTGTTTTCTATGGAGGGATAATAGTATGTGTGTACTGAGTTGAGAAGGAGAAAGCTTGTAACAAGTACTGAATTGACAGTTTGGAAGATGAAATTTATTTATTTAGACAGAGAGCAGTTACAAGTGATAGCCAGCAGACCAAGCATTCCTTTACCACCTACCTCATGCACTTCTTAGAAAGGAGAATAAATGTTAGAATTTAGAGGACAACTCAATTCTAGTGCAACCCAACTCAGCCTCCGTACCCATTCCTTGGCTTCTTTGCAAGTGATTCAATTACAGCAGTAAATCTATTATCTCAGTCTTTGCAGTGCAAAATCCTTAACTCTGGCTGAGAAATTGCAAGAAGTTGGCATGTGTAACTTTTCAGAAGCATCATATTATGTACTTAAGACTCTCCACAAGTGCAATCCAATGAAATAAGTAATTCCTTTAGTGATTCTATTTAGCAGTGGTGTGTCATTATTCTCTGTCTCCTTTTCTTGTTTCACCACTTTTAAATAATAAAATTAAACGAAAAACTTAAAAAAATTCGACCCAAAAGTATTGCATATCAATATATTATAGAAACATGGACAACAGTAAAAAAGGTTGCTCTGTTTCTGCTGATCTGTGTAAATGGCTAAAAAAAATTGAAACCAAACACAACTTGCTGGGATTCTTCAGGAGGGTAGAAAGTGATGAAGCACTGAAATAATGGGATGGTCTCATCCACCATCATTTCCACTTTACAGGCACAAAAAAGGAGATAAGGAAAAAATTCAGCTTCCAGCAGCTTGTTTTCCCAAAAGAAAACATTTGGACTTATATTGTTATTGTGACAAGTCATATTGAGCTAATTCCCATATAGCAGTTACATATCTGTCTGTATGTGACCAAACAAAAATACTGAGAAATCAACTCTATTTGTCAATACTTAACACCTGAAAGCACTTTCACTTTAAATCTTGAACTTGATAGGGCTGCATATGTGGAAAAATAGAAGGAATGGGATCTGAAAACACTTGTTTGTTTTTTGCTTGAATACCTCCTGAATTATGATTAGAACTGTTATGTGACTATGTCTGATTTATTTATATGTTGTAGAGATGTATTATTTATATAATTTAATTTTAAAGAACCTGGCAGCAACAGCAGAATTTCACAAGTTAAAATGGGGACCAGAAAAACAACATAAAATTTGCCAGCCAACATAAATGGGTCTTACCTTTTACTCTAACAACACTGATCCCAGACTGAATTCCAAAGGCAGGGTCTTGCCACTAAGAAAAACCTGCCGCTGATCAAACATAGCCACAGAGAAAAAGAGTCTTCCTCGTCGAGCCTAACTACTTCAATGGGGCACAGTATGGGACTTTTACATACCATGGTCTCAGCTAAGCTCAGGGTCAATACTTTGAATTTCAGAAGTGAACAAGAAATCAATGAAGGAACCTAAATTTAAGCATGATAGGTCAAATATCATCCAACTCAAGAAACAGAAAGCTGTGGTCTACACTAGTAGAAAGTTCTGGATACATTTAATATTCATCACTTTGCCAGTACTGGGCTGGGGAACCAAACCTCTTTGTACCTCAGTTAGAACAACCCTGCTGGATTTTCCCCAGAAGTAGGGAAAAAAGTTAAAATTCTTGGCTATGTTGCTTTCCATCCTGACATAATAGATATCTTTTTATCTAATTGACATAAACTAAGCAATGTCCTTGAATTATGGGAAGTTTTTCATCCACCCATAATAACCTCCTGACAGTGATTTATTTTGGTAGGAAGTGTTGTTTCAAATCACAATGAGCATTTTTGCACCAACATTAATTGAAGGAATCAGTCTAAGTGACCGACTTGGACTTTACTAGAAGTGAGTACTAATCTTTTGTTTCAAGATTTATCAGATTCTATAGTCATGACATTTCTGCCCTAATCCAGCCTGTCTGCCTGCTTGCTTGCTTTCTTGGACTGCTGGCCAATGTGTTAGTTTGCTTACTGGTGGGCTGAATGACTATTTAAACTTATTGATTTTTTCATATGTTTTCTGAAGTGATTATTTTCCATAGTAAAGCATTAGGTTTGCTTTTAATCTTTTGGTAATAAATAGTATTTAGTAAATACACCCACACACAAAGATAAATCATAATACCAATTAATATTGCCCTCTAGTTTGTTATTACCATGGCAAAAAATGTAGTGATTTGAAGTTTTATGCTGATAGACAGGTTTTCTACTCCAGCATGTCTCTACCACTCACTTTGTTGCTATTTTCCTTGGCCTGTGGTGATTCAGATGTGTCGTTTCACATTTTTGATGAGTCAGAATAAATCTTAGATTAAATATGACAAGTGATGATAGATCGACATGCTGACTAGCCATATTGTGTTACAAACTGGATTTCAGCTGCGTTTATATCTTAATCCACTAGAGGGTATGAGGAAATTAGTCATGTTACTGTTATTTTGAACAGCTCTCTAACTGTAACACTTCTACAAGGAAATGGCTGGTCTTGATATATGTTGCAGTGAATCAAGATACCATTCCCAGAGAGTATCTCTCAAAAACCATTTCACCAGATGTTTGGGATCAACTATGAGTGAACTGCAATACTCAGGGCACTTTAAACTTTGTAAATATCCCAGGAGGAAGTATATGATGCGGTGTGCTGGATTTCAGTGTAAGAATCCAAAATTGTTCCATTAGGATTGTGAGGAAATAAGGGTGTTGATGTAGCAAAGGGTGTATGAAGGGTGAAATGATGCATCAGATCGGCACTGCTTTAGTAGTTAGGAAACCAATAGATCCAAATTTTCCTTGTGTAGGGAAATGATGGGATGGCACTGGTCTTTTGTAGCAGTTGTTTTGCCAGATTCCCTTC
>JAGPOW010002742.1:1356377-1377760 GCA_030014935.1 Caiman crocodilus | reverse complement strand
TCTAGACTTTATTCTTCAGACACAGTAAAACTGTCTTATAAACTGTGTTTTTCCCCTGACTCGGGTATCCACGGGGATCCAGACAACTTTTGCCTTTTATCTGTCTGCCTGTGCAGGACCTGTACTGCAGCTCCTCTCCAACATCCCCTTTCTGTCATTTATTCATTTGTTTACTCTCAGTTGACATAGCTGTGAGTCTGGACTCCTAATAAAATGTTTGTAGCTAAGGGAAAGGGAATATGGCCTGTGCCCTAGTGATCCCTGGCTGCTGAATTGGCCTTAGGGTCCACAGGCAGTGATTATAAACTGGAGTATTCCCAGTACTGCAGGACATAAGTATGACTTAAAGCAATCTTTATCCCATTTCTCCCTAGTCTATACTCATAAGAGTTAAGGTGAGAGATTTGACCCAGAACCTGTTATATATCTATTCAAGTATTAATGAACAGAGATAAGCACATACAGCTTATTCCAGAGACAGGACAGAATTACTACTCTCTCACCCTTTAAATCTAGTGATAGAAACTATAGACTACAGAAGTTTAGGGACAAGCAGATTATTTTCTGACAGGCCTTCTGAAAAAAAAAATAGGGAATAGACCATTAATATTTGTAGGGAACCTTCAGGCATGTCATGAATGGGATTGTTTTTCTAGCCAACAACTCAGTTGGACTCCCTGATTGAAAAATATACTTTCATGTGAAAGGTAAAATAAAATAGGAATAGGGCAAAAGGGAGAGGTTCCTAAAGCTCTCTTAAGTGTTCTGGAGACTAACACAAAAGCCACTTACTTTGCTTGATATGTGCATGTGTCAGATAAATTACAGAGATGAAAGACCAGCCAAACCAATATCATGGAAGAAGTAAACAATATTTCAAATGTTGACACCCACTTAACCTTCCCTAAGTGGGCGCATTTAGGCAACCAACAAAGCTAAGGGGGGAGTGCCATGCTAGCATATGTTCACAAGAACATTGACGCTTCCAGCACTGTTTTCAGACAGGAGTAAATGAGCCAAGAGTCATCAGGGACTAGATAAATAAGCCACCATGCAGCTTGAAGGAAACCAGTGATTCTTCTTATGTAATCATGCTGGAGAAAAAGAACACACTAAAAAGGAAGAATGTGTGTAATTGTATCTCCTGATCCATTTTTGAAAGGCTAAATGGAAACTGTTTCCATTCTAAAAAATAAATCTTATGAGAGAGATTCTTGTAAGCAAAGTGCTGCAAATTAGTGTAGTCCTCCTCTTCCTCAGAACACATCTATTTAATTGAAAAATGGAGGTGCAGATGGTTTAGGGATATGCTATTTTGTGAAATATATTTCATTGCTGATTTTAATAGCATTCCTCTGTGTTATCTGAACCTCACGCAAAATCCTGATATCCACTGGTTGTATATCAGCTGCTTATCTCCTACTTTGCTGCCAAAATATCCTGCCTTGCACCCATACTCCCCTGCAATGCAAAAGATGTGGGGAAAAAGCATGGATACTAATACCATTAGGATCAGAGTCTTGGATGATGATAATCCAGGTAGCGTGCCAAATTAAGTTGGGTGGAAATCTTCTAATGAAGCAATTTTTTTATCAGAACACACTGAATTGTCAAAATCAAAATGTCCTGTAGCAGTGTGCTGATTTTTTTTTTAAACTTCCAAGGGAAATCTGGATAGGTTCCTATTAAGTTTCCTACCAGCTCATTTTGTGAGCCCCAGTTCTCAGGTTCTTGACTTCTTGGTAGCCACACAAGTGGATAGCCAGAACTCTGGCACCATCACCAATTTTACTTAAAAAAGAAAAAATCAAGAATATTTTGGGTTCCAATCAGCCCTACTGGCCTACCTTCTCTATTTGCAGTAATGCCTAAGGCTTCAAGTTCTACGTTTGGGATTTGAAGTCAATATAAGCAACTTTCACATTAGTGTTTCATGGAAGGCAAGCTGGTAGCTTTACTGCACCAATATGTTCCCTGTGGTTAGGAGGTTCACTCACCCTGCTGTCCCTTTTCCCAGTTTAGGGGACTGATAACTCCTCCAAAAGGCCAGGTTGTTTGGTGATTGTAAAAACAAACAAACAAAACAAAGCAAAAATACCTATAGGACCCAAACCACCATAAACTGTCACAGACTGAACCTAAAAGTAATTTTAAAAAAACTATTTAGAAGCTGGAGTATGATACCTATCTTCTGGATAGTGTGAAATTATGTTAGAGTAGTCAACTTGTTTGGTGGTTTCTTGGGTTTTTTGATGGAAAAACTGGAACAGGAATATTATGTGTAAAAAGAAAAAGACAACTGTTATCAGGGTATAGCAAGAAAAAATCTGCTAGTGTTGGCCCCAGATCTTGATCTGTCATATCACCCTCCTGCATCCTAAAATGACTTGATTTCATCTAGCAACAAAATTGTGCTTTGTATGTGACACCTAAGCGCGGCTAGAACATTTGGATAGAACAGCCCTTTGGCCGTCAGTCCAGATTGCAGGAATGCTTGTGCATGGTAAAAAAACTCACCCTTGATTTCCACTTCAGGAGCTACGAATAGGTGAAGTATGACAAACTTGCTTATTTTTGAATTTCTGGACTTGACAAAAGTTTTGCTTGACTGGCAAACTGGCAGCTATAACATACACTTTTAATTGTGAAAAATATACGGCCCAGGCATTATGCTACACAGCCTCCAATGTGTGCCCCTTTAAAGAGTGAGTTGCTGCAGAAGGACTTCAGAGAATATGCGATGAAGATGAACCATTGGCTTAATCCATCCCTGACTAATGCAGAATTTGTCCCTATAATACATTCCCTAGGGGATCTCATGTTGCTTGTGTCCATTATAGAAAGCGGGAAGTATTTATTTCTCTGCATCAATGTCTTGTTATCTTTGATCTTTCTTGGGTTTATGTTTCCTCATCCTCAGAATACAAGTTAGAATCATAAGTTTGGAAGGTATCGTAAGGATCTTCTGGTCCAACCTTGTGCAATTTCCCAGGGCAGTCTATTCCATTGGTTTATTATTCCAATAGTAAGAAAGATTTTCCAGAACTCTGAATTTAAATTTGCTGCAATTTAATGTTGCTCCCGTAACTTCCCAGGTATTGAAGCCAGGCTGACCCGTCTATAATTCTCTGCATTCCCCTTCTGGGTTTTTTTGTAAGATGGTCACTATGTGGTTTGTGTTGCCAGTTGTTACTGAGACTACTTAGTCTAAGTGTAAATTCCACACTGACTTGAAGGTTGTCAGTCAGGCTTTAAGTAATATACCTTACCTCATTATATACCACACACACCTTTTTCCACAAAATTAGCAATAAAAAATTGGGGTGCACATTTTAAATGAGAAAACTGATTCTTTCTTTCTTTATTCTGCTTTCCAAAAAAGGGTATATGCCTCATTAGAGGGATGCAGCTAAATACAGTATTTTCCCACCTTCGACCAACCTGCAAAAAAATCTGGGGACTGATCTCCAAGGTTGGGTTATGTTCTAGGAAAATAGAAGTTTCCATAAAGCAAAAAAGCCTTTTCCATGGCTGTCAACATTTCTGCTGCGGAAAAATTTAGGAAAACTGGGCTGTTTTAATTTCTGCAATTATATCCTGTGTAATTCATTAGAATTGAGCCTTGCATCAAATTTTTGTGAAGAGAAAATTGGTTGTCTGGCATCTCTCTACTTGTTAACCGATGTGCCAAGTGACTTCCAGTTAACAACATGATAATTTTGAGTCACAGGTATTTCAAAATGACATCATCCCTACCATGTGCAGACAATTGCACAGAACTATTCGTGTTCCAGTTATATGCTACTGTTGTGGCACCATTTCTAATGTTCCCCTAGAGGATGCTATATGGTTTCCTTCTTCCCTTTTTAGTATCTGTTTCTCTTCTTAATTTCATGTCATCTTCCCTGCCTTTCTTTTATCTTTTGATTAGTTTATATCCTGCTTTTATCATACTTTAATCAGATCACACTTTATGATTTCAGATAAGAGTAGTCATGGTAATTTTCCACTCTATTTAGGTCAAGTCAAGATGAAACAATTTGTAAAGGTCTTATCTCATAAAGGCCAGAAATGGATACTTGTTAAACTATTTATTCCTATACTGCTCTCTTATTATTATTATTTTAACACATAGCATAATTTAATTTTTTTTTAATCAGCTTTCCTACCATAATGTGGATTTTGAGAGTATATTTGCAGCAATTTTTAAAACCTTCTAAAAAATTAAATGTTATATAAACATGGAAGAAATATAGACTTATCCTCTGGAATGAAATAGCAACATCTGTAAAAGAGTCTTCGCTAGGACTCAGAGGGAAAGACATTCAATCTCCAGGATGGGCTAAAGTAGGAATTCTCAGGGAACTGTGAATGCTCACTTATTGCCCACCTGGTACTCAAGAGGAACTTGAAATATTCCTAGGAGCCTCAGGGCCATGTCCACGTGAGCAGGAATATGCATTTGCAGCAGCACAAATAGTAGTGGCACAAATTTGTGCCACCAGTGCACCCTGCTTATGCAGTCTGCAGTGGAACACATTGTCCTACTGCTCTGTGTGCTGCAGAGGAGGCTGGCTGGGGCACAGGGTGCCTCAGTGCAAGGCTAGCCTGTAGGAAGCCCCCAAGCTGAGGCATCCTCTGTCACAGCCAGCTGGGGAGTAGCACGTGGAGATGTGCCCCTATGCTGAGGCTCTCTGCTCCCCAAATAGCTATTCCCCGGCTGGCTGGGGTGCATTATGCCTCATGGTGAAAGAGCGCTACCCTGTTTTTGTGTGACTCAGTGCAAGGGCTTCTCCTGGCACTGAGGTACGAGGAGCCCTTGCACTGAGGCATGCTGCGGCCCAGCCAGCTAGGAAGTGGCTGGTGGGGGTTCAGGGTGCATTAGCATGGGAGCTCTGCAACATAAGGAGTTGAGGAAGTAGGCAGCCCAGGACTGCCTGCTCCCCCGTCCCCATGTTTGTCTTGGCACACAGATCTTTAGCATGCTTTGTGCTTCTTTATTTTTGAGGGGGTTTTGCTACCAGGAAATCCTGGTAGCTAATTTTGTCCCAGTACTGCTAATTAGCAGTGCTGCGCATGGTTTAATGCATAGCTTGTGCAGTTTGTGGTGCCAGAAAGGTTTGCAGCACCACAAACCACATGTGCCTGCTCGTCTGGATGCAGCCCATGGGGATATTCTAACATTGGGAATTTGCTGGAGTGCCAGAGTAGTCTAACTGTACTTTCTTTCCCTCACCGGTAAGTATAGAGCTGTGAGAAGGATGAATGCTGGGCGAGGGAATGCCACGGGAATCCTTAGCTAGCCATATAAGTTTTATGTTACCACCAAAATAGCACAAAGAAGTGTAAACAACACTGAGGATTTTACCATTATTTCCTCATTACCCAAGTGACATATTCAAATTATATAAAATGCCTAACATACTGTAAACCAGATATAACTCAACTGAGTCAATACAATTATAGTGGTCTGAGTCAGAGCTGAACGAGGTCCAGGAAGTATAAGCATATGCCGGTATCAGGTACATGCACATGCACATTGCATAGTGGGTAGGGTAAATACATAGAGGAAAAAATGAGGTTTTTATGCTTATTTGTGCTGGCTAAGCGCAGTGAGACGAGTGGTAAAGCCACGTACTCAGCTGCGGGGGGGAGTTTCTGTGACTGTATAGTGGAGCTCCAGAAGACAGAAATATTATCATTTCAGCATAGTAACGAGCTTTTTATTTCACACAAAAAAATCATAACTTTAAAGAAATAAAGATTTCTCTCTCCTGATACCGTGATTTGTTCAGAGTTGGAAGAATTTTTTTTCATTGCCCACAGTCCAATATTTTTCACAGACTGGATGTCAAGTGTCTGCCTCACCTTTAAGGTGCCTAGAGCAGGAAATGAGGTCCCTTTAAGAAAAAAAAACATCAGTATGTGAGCTGAACAGCTCTTTCTAGAAAAATGAGAGAGACCCTGAATACCCATTGGTTACATGATACTGCGAGATCATAAAACTATCCTGCATTGGGGTACAACCAGGATATTTGGCTAGGTGTGCATGTAACAAAAACAACTTCTGAACAATTTCTTGGCATTAACTTTATCAAATACAACAATGACTGACTAAAGACAAGTTCCCTAGGAATGTATTTGGCCCACTGTGGTGTGTTACAAAATGCATGTTCCGTCTAGTCATGTAAAAGCCAACAGTCAGCAGGCACTCTGCCTTAAAATAATATAATCATACTGTATACTAGCATTATAATACTGTTAGGGAAACAAGGAGTGTTATATCAGCTCCATGGACATGAGGACCAGGGTTATATTCTATCCAAAATAAGTTCTCCATGAAGTCAAGAGAAGGTCTGAATGTGGAAAGAGGACTTTCTCCTACCTTTGTGCCCCATGAATCTCTGGAGCCATTTTGGGCCAATCTAGCCTGTCAGGTAAATTAAAGGAGACACCCATATCCCTAGGAGCCCTTTATGTTGCCACTCTGCAATTCAGTGATTCACATACTGGGGCAGCTTTGAGATACAAAGCAGCTGTAACAAAGCTGATGATTTAGCACTACAATTGAAGGCGGTGTTTTGTCTTTTCTTGTGGCTTCTGCTTTTCAGACATCCTGCCAAAGCATCCAAAAATACCAAAGACATTGTGGCAGCATCAAAAGCGATGATAACCAGTGTAAATGCGCATCAGTTGTGTCCTACCTCTCAGATACTGATTTCCAGTCTGCACAGTTCTGGTTCAGTTTTCCAGATTTCAGGAATTCAAGATTTTCAGGAAGATACTCAGAAAGCTGGTTTTATCATTTTTACTCAGAATACAGAAGATTCTAGTGCTGGTTGGAAGTCATGAGATGTGTCTCCATCTCTGGCGCACTATATGACCTTGAGCAAGTCTGTGTCTTAGCTTCCCCATTTATAGAATGGAGAATATAATATCCTCCTTTTTATGTCAGTTTGATATCTTTGGATGAAAAGAACTGTATGAATGACATAGTACCCATAATAATATTAATATTGCTTCAGGCAGGCCAGATGTTGAAGCATATGTTAACATTATTTCATTTAATATAGCATGATTTTAGAAAAAGTGTGCACAGGCATCTTATTTCTTTTCAGTTTATTATTTCTCTAAGGATTGTATTAGTTCCAGCTTTGAAATGCAAATATAGCTCTCAGTGCCCTTGGTTCTTTTATAAAGGTTAAAAATACATATATCATGCTGTTCCTGGCTGCTTTGAAAAGGTCAAGAGATGAGAATTCTAGCATCATGTAAGCATGAATTCTGAGACATGGGATTATTGATTTACATCAGTCTGTTAAATTAATTTTAAAGATAATTTGTATATTGTTATTTACATTTTAGATTAAGTAATAATATTATTTGCAAAGATATACACAAATCTTCTGAACAACAGAAAATGAAAATGAGTACAAAAAAATGGGTACAAACATAATTTTGAAAACCTGAGAGGAAACGCATTCACTGAGAAAAAATATTTTAATACCAAAATTACAACATGTTTGATGTTGTAAATTCCCTGACAGTAAAGGAGATCAAATCACTTAAAATATATCCAAGCAGGTGACATCAGCATTCAAACGCTGTACTCTGTTAGCACAGAGAACAGTGGGAACAATATCTTGACAGCAGGGAGCAAGCTCAAGCAAATCAAGTCATCTTGGCACAGAGCAATAGCTGTATACTTGACCTCTGTCAGGGACTTCGATCAGGCAAGCCAGCTTGGGCCAAGTACCTCGGCAGCCACACCTGCAGTAAGCCCCAGCTAAGGAACTCTTCCATATTTTAGGAACAGCGAGCATCCTGATTGGTTGCTGGGAGCACTCTTTTTTCTTTTTCTTTTTCTTTTTCTTTTTCTTTTTCTTTTTCTTTTTCTTGGCAGTTCTTCACAGACAAAAATGTTAGGAAGGTAACTGCCTATGCCAGTTGTAGTCCTGCTGGTGACTACTCAATGCAATTGCAGCAAGGCAAATCCTGCTGCAGTGGTTACGCATGTATGGATGATTGCTGCTAGAGGAGGGTATCTTTCCTCCTACTCCTCTTCTTGATACGGGCTCTGCTCTGACATTCAAAGAATGCTGTTGCCTTTTTAATTTGGAGCCACCAGGCATCATGATATGCAGCCTGTGTTTGCCACAGTTTGTGGTCAATATCACAGACAGAAAAGGACCTTTTCAGAGTGTCCTTGAAGCGCTTGCATGGGACCCCTCTGTCACATATTCCTTTTGTCAGTTCCCCGTACAGCATGGCCTTTGGTAGGAACATAGAATCATAGACTCAAAGGGCTGGAAGAGACCTGCCAGATCATTAAGTCTGGTCCCCTGCCATGGGCAGGAAGTTATAGGGCTCAGATGAGCTCAGCAAGGTGCTTGTCCAGCCTCATTTTGAACACCTCAAAGGATAGTGACTACACCACCTCTGCTGGGAGTGTGTTCCAGATTCTGGTGACCCTCACAGGGAAAAAGTTCTTTCTTATGTCCAGCCTGAATTTACTTTCTATTAGCATATGCCCATTAGTCCTCATACTCCCCTGAGGTGCCTTCCTGATGAGTTGCTTCCGTAGATCTTGATGCTCACTCCTGATGTACTTGTAGGTGGCTATCAAGTCACTTTTCAGCCTTCTTGTACTCAAACTGAACAGGACCAGTTCCTGGAGCCTGTCCTCATAGGGCCTATCCTCCATGCCTCTGGTCATATGGGTGGCCCTTCTTTGTACCCTGTCAAAATTATCCACATCCTTCTTGAAGTGTGGTGCCCAGAACAGAACACAGTATTCCAGCTGTGGCCTCACCAATGGCGAATAAAGAGGAAGGAAACCTTCCCTGGATCTATAGACTATTGTCATCCATCCAGGCCACATAGCTTGCCCAACACAGTTGAGTCTACAGGAGAATTGCCATTAATACTGGTGGTATTGGCTATCTGTAACATCTCCGTATTGGTGACATAATCCTGCCAGCAGATCTTGAGAATGGTGCAGAGGCAGTGCTGATGAAAGTTTCATAGTTTCATAGTCGGTAGGGTCAGAAGGGACCTGAGCAGATCATCAAGTCCGACCCCCTGCCGTGGCAGGAAAGAATACTGGGGTTAAATGACCCCAGCAGGGTGTTCATCTAGTCTTCTCTTTAAAAACCCCAGGGCAGGAGCCAGCACGACTTCTCTTGGAAGTTGGTTCCAGATCCTAGCCTCCCTGACAGTGAAGTAGTACCTCCTGATATCTAGTCTAAATCCACCCTCTGCCAGCCTGTGACCGTTATTTCTTGTCACTCCTGGGAGTGCTTGGGGGAACAGGAACTCCCCCAATGCCTGCTGGTCCCCTCTGACTAGTTTGTAACAGGCCACTAGATCCCCCCTCAGCCTTCTCTTGTGGAAGCTGAACAGGTTCAGGTCCCTTAGCCTCTCCTCGTAGGGCCTGCCCTACTAGCCCCTGATCATGTGAGTGGCCCTCCTCTGGACCCATTCTGAGTTGTCCACATCCCTCCTGAAGTGCGGCATCCAGACCTGGACGCAATACTCCAACTGTGACCTGACCAGTGCTGCATAGAGGAGGAGGATCACCTCCTTGGACTTGCTAATGATGCATCTGTGGATGCATGACAAGGTGCGGTTGGCCTTCCTGACTGCGTCCCCACACTGTCAGCCCATGTTCATTTTGGCATCAATAATGACTCCAGGATCCATGCTCTCAAGAAGGGAGTTTCCCATCTTATAAGTGTGCTGCTGGTTACTACTGCCCAAGTACAGCACCCTGCACTTGTCAGTATTGAAACGCATCCTGTTTTTGTTAGCTCACCCCTGCAACCTATCCAGGTCTTTCTGCAGTCTTTCCCTCCCTACTAGTGTTCCCACCTCACCCCAAATTTTGGTATCATCAGCAAATTTGAACAGGTTGCTTTTCACCCCATCGTCCAAATTGCTGATAAAGAAATTGAACAGCGTGGGCCCAAGGACTGAGCCCTGGGGAATTCCGCTGCCCGCTTCCCGCCAAGGTCAAATATGACCTGTCTACCACAACCCTCTGAGTATGACCCTTCAGCCAATTTGCAATCCAAATTAGTGTTAGTTATTGCCTTCTGCATTTCCACACACAATTGCAAAATAAAGCATCCATTGTCATCACAATTTCCCAATATGCGTCTTCCAAGCACTCAGTGCCATAGAAAAGAGTGGGGAGGGGGCACGAGCAGGGTGATTGCCCCAGGTGCCGAAGCAAAGGGATGCTGTGGCAGTGCACTTTTGGTGTCTGCCACTTTAAGAGCTGAGAGCTATCAGCGTAACAGCCTGCAGGTGGGTGCACTTCTCAATCAGGAGTCACATTGCTGGCAGGGGGACTGCCTAGTTGGGGAAGAGGGATCATCTGCTGGCAATAAAAGCAGGCCTAAGCAGGGGAACTAACAGTTTTCTGGCTGCAGCCATAGGGAGAATATCACCCAGCTGGAACTGCTGCTCACAACATCTTGGCGGTAAAGGCAGGAGTTATGGGGGTGGCAGAAGCTCCTGGTCCTGGGACATGACTGAAAACTACATTCTGCTAGGGTAGGATGGTATGGTGGGTCCTCCCATGGCAGGGAGGTCCCCAGGAAATGCCACACCAGTTGCCTCTCTCGTGCAAGGCAAGGATGGGGCTCTTCATAGCCCCAGACCCCATAACCAGTGGGTAACCCAGTTCTAGGGACAGGCATGGGGGCCGGGCACACTTATGAAGAGGCACCTGAGCGCCATGGGGTATAAGACCACAGTGACCCCAGTGAGGGGGCAGAAGTATATGTACAGGTATGCACAGAGTAGGGTTCACAGTGGCAGCCTGAAGGGTGGAGGCTGTGTGTGAGGGGTGCAAAGTAGGGTCTGCTGAGGTGTGCCAGAAGGGCTGCACCTGGGCCAGCCCCACAAGAGTGTTAACATAAGTAGGAGGCCCTAGTATGAGGGCATACGTGGAAGGCCCTAGTACAGGGGTGGGCAATTATTTTGAGCAGAGGGCCACTTTCTGAGTTTTGGCAAGCCATTGAGGGCTGCATGACAGGCAGTTCAGGGCAGATTAATATTAATTTTCTAAATTTTTAGGTGCCCTGGGGGCAGGTTGAATGGCTTGGTGGGCTGCATCCAGCCCTCGGGCTGCGTTTTGCCTGCCCCTGCCCTAGTATGAGGGCATAAGTTGAAGCCCCAGGGAGGGGGCAGAATGGCCAAGATAATTCTGCAGATGACTGAGGCTGCAGTTGGGCCGGAGGCCAAGACCCCAGGATGTCCTCAGACATTGTAAGACCAAGTTTTGGGTTAGGGGAAGACCCCAGTAAGTCTTCAGACATTGTGAGGCTGAGGGTGGGCCAGAAGATAAGAACTTAGGATGCTATCTGCAAGTCATGGTCATAGTATAGGGAAGGATGGAGCCTTGTACAATGTCGTAGGCATTGGGGCATTTAAATGGATACCCTCCTGCATTTTAACATCCAGTTTTAAAACAGTAAGTTGTGACAGATGAGACAGGGCAGACTGCCCTAGACTGGTGGGTGGGCCAATATTGAGACATGGCTCTGAACCAGTTCCCTTGTCACAGGCACGAACAGGCACTGCCCAGCCAGTGTAGGGCACCAGACAAAGCCACAAGTGGCTTGGTTGGGGGGAATGGGGATGGGGAAAACGGCAGCTCCTGCTTCTGCTTGCAATCCTGAGCAAGCATGGGGGGTCCCCTGGATCTGAGCATGGGGTGAGGGCATGCTGCCATTGTAAGCTTCGCCCTGGTGCCAAACTTTGCTGTGATTGCACTGCAAACATGCCTTTCCATCCTAGATAGTCACCTCCAACTCTTGCGTTAAAGCGCCCATAATGATGATCCTATGTTTGGATGGTATTTTCTGGATGAGATTGCAGAGGTCAATATAGAACTTAAGTTTGTTAACTGTGTCTTGCCAGAAGGGTTGGAGTGTACACACTGATAATGGTGGCATGCTGCTGATCATGCAAAGGAGGGCATAGAAACATGATGTGATCAGAAAGACTGATTGGTAACCTTTGTAGCCTGGAAGCAACAGAGTTCCTTTTGCTGCCAGCACCTTAGAAGTGCTTCTCCATCTGCAAGTTACCTGACCAGTAGAGGGTGTAACCAGCAGTATGTTCTATTAGGTTGCCTTGTTCTGGGAGGCTAACTCAGGGCTGCTACATCAATAGGGGTTTTCTTTTTTCTGCACCTTTTGGGGTGAGGGTTGAAGTTTTCATTTTGCTTTTTATTGTAATTCAGCCATTTTGAAGATGCCCAGTGACTGAGATGAGCCAGCTGGGTGGTAGGGAGGTGAGTGTTTCTTTAAGACACCTTTCCTAGGTCCTTTTCCTATTTAAGAGTGAGCAGTGCTATCTTTCAAAAAGGCTGCACAGGTGCTCAGGGTGCTGCCAGCTGATGACACTGTCTCTGGGTCATCATCAATATGACCCATACTCCTGAGCCACTTGAATGTAGGATTGGGACTGTGGTGTCCAGTGTCATCTTATGCCTGCCATTTTCACCCCATTCCTGGCTCTATAGGCCTTGAAGGACTTATTTCCTTCATGCCTGCATATGGAGTGGAGTGCAGTTTGCACTGACTGGCCCCACTCTGTAGGCCTGAAACTCATGTGCTGTGGCCTGGCAAACTAGGATGGTGGCAGAGAGATCTCCAGGCTGTATGTTTAGTTTTGGAATATGCTTTGGATAGTTGGATTGCCAAACCAGGTCTATAGAGTCCCACCTACCCTAGTTATTTGGGTTAGGTCGCTATTTGTCTGGAACCTCACCTCTGACCTTGCTGCCGTGGGAGACCCTACCAGGAAAAAATTCCAGATGGCATTGCTCTCAAGGTCATCGGGACATGCAAGCCTTTCCACTACTACAAGGTTGCAATCCAGGGAGACCACATATCCGTTTAGGACCAGTTAAGGTCCTGTGTTTGCAGGCCAGTCCACAGTTCTGACCCAGTTCTGCTGTGGCAAACCTTCTAGTTCCTGACCCTTCTTTTGCTTATTTCTGGACTTTGGCTTAGATTTCTCTGTGGATCTGTTTCCTGGTTCCTAGCCCCAGTTTGGCTCTACTCTTTCACCCTGTGGATTATTTCTCAGATAAGTACTTGGCATCTGATCCTGACCCTGGACTGTGTTGTGGACTCTACCCCTGTATTTCTCTAAATATTTGATAATATGGTTCTTATTCTCTGACCCAGCTTTCTCTCAGTAGTCTAACCCTCAGGCAAAACTGCCTATGCCCTGGTCCCTTACAACTCCTACATAAAATATGCAAGTAGCTGAAAATACTTAATTTGAACGGGGCAACCAAAGGCAGTGTAATACATTGTAATATGGGGGAAAATGCAAAACAGCTTGCACTGTGGTCCTTCTGTAAATTACTGAGTGTACCTAAAGGAATCTCTCAGTTATTTTCACTGTATCAAAGCAGGTTGAAATATCTGATTCTAAACATCTTCCAAAGTCTGGCCATGCCTGTTGCAAGCAGACATTCCTAAGCCATAAACATACGTTTTCTTTTAAGGACATAATGTTAAAGGGTTGCTTTCAACCTGTCTTTGAGATTCACTTTCCCTGCAGCTTGAGTTGACATATGCTCTGTTGAGTCATCATAGTATCACTACAAACTACTTTCCATATATGTACACTGAAGGAAAGTATGACTGCTCACCATTAGGCAGGGGACTGTTGCCAGCAACTGTGATGTACACGTCCTGAGAAGAATAATTTTGTTATCTAAGCTGGACACGTACAGTCAAAGGAGAGAAACAGTATCCAGGAAAAGTCACTCGAAGACATAATGGTTTACTTATTAATACATTATAACTACAGAACAACTTTTGTACTAACTTTTCTTCATATACAGTCTGTTGGCAAAATATTTGGCTACAGTAAGGCCTTATATCTTGATTTCAGTGAAGTTTCACTTTTTATGACACAAGGTTGAAGGTAGCATCTTAGTGAAATGAAACAGACACTCAGTGAAATGAACCAAAGGTATGTGATATAGGCATCCCAGATTTCCTTACAAACTGTATGCATCACTGAAATGTGATCACTTCTTAAGTAAAAGACTGTAACTAACTGGTATACACGGGAGGTATCTACTCAAAATGTTTACTCTGAAGTTGCATAATTAGCTCTTCGGTAAAGCATCACTGTCTACACATGAGGTGCTATTAGGCCAGAGTGAACTAACCAACTCCACCATAGATTAGTACTGTCCTACAAGTACTATCCTACAGCAGAGTTATTTACTCCACAATGCATGTGTAGACATTGACCCTCCACAGCACATTGAGCCAGTGGGTAGCAGTTTCAAGCTGGCAGGCTGATCTCCCGGACCCCCTGCCAACTGGGGTTGCGCTGCCCTGGCTCAACATGCTGTGGTTCTGGGCTCACGTGTAAATACTGCACCCAGGAGCAATAAACACCAACTCAGACTGCACCTGAGTTTATTCACGCACATTAATTGCACATGTAGGTGCACCCACCGATAACAATTTTGGCCCAAATGCCATAGAATACATAAAATACTGTTTTTTGAGGTCTCATCCGAGGTCTCATGTAATTCATTGACTATTTTGGATGAATGAAGATGTAAGTCAGCTTTTCCCAAAAGTGTAGGTGTTTCAGCTTCTAAAGCTTAGACCTCTAAACTATGCCTGTTTAAATAAAGATGATAGCACAAATTGAAATCATGTACCAACCCTAAAATGTAAACAAAGTTTGTTAAGTTATTTGATGGTACTTTTATTAGATTTGAATAAATTTTGAGCCCCTCTTCAGACCACATGCTCTTCAAATATCATCCCCACTTAAACCTTAGAATCATGCCCATTGAATACTTAGCTGAACAAATCCATTGAATAAAATGGCTTTAGGCTGTTTACAGGGATCCTGGTTTCTCCAATAAAAAAATCCCCAATTTCTGGAGTAAAAAAAGTAACCCCAAATCCACATTTTTCCATGAGCAAAATGAAACACCAGTTTTGTGTGTGTGTGTGTGTGTGTGTGTTACTGGTGTTCCATTTTAATCATAGAAAATGTGGGTTTGGGGTTATTTCTTTTACTCCAAAAATTGGGGATTGTTTTTAATCAGAGAAAACCAGGTTCCCTGGCTATTAAACATTGATAATGGGTATCCCGCAAAGGCTCACCAATTTAGGTAATATCATTGTATTTTCAATTGCAGGCATTTGGAAGTCATGAGAATTACTAAAAATCATGTTAAAAATTAATAAGTCAATTTGGAGCTTCTGATTTCTGAGTCTTTAAAGTATACATCAGTCATTTTTTTCAAGCTTTCCTCTACTACCACAAAGTCTAGAAATTTCCTTTTTAAAAATGTAAGATAAAATTTCATTTGATTCCAAGTTCCAGGGCATTAATGAGAGCGCTAGCTTGCAATAAAATTGTGAGCTAGTGCTAATATTAATACTAACTTTTGTGAGGAAGCTCTATGCTTTTGGTGGGGACCTCATGTGCAGATAGTTTTCAACCCCACACTGGAAAATTTGCATCCATCTTTCATACTTCCTAGCCACTAATTCACAAGGTTTTCAGACTTTCTGGTTCCGCAAAAAGAAACAAAATAATTTGAATGCACTGCATGGCTTCTAATAGCTTGTATCGCAATTATAAGAAAGTGAAAGATCCCCAGGTGTCAATGTAATAAATGCTAAAATACTACTGTATTACCTTTACTGTACAGAAATACTCATGGGGAATCATTACCATTCTAAAAATTTTTCAGTTAAGTTTTTTTTAAATGTTGCTTATTTGTCAAAATTTTTAATCTGGGCACAAATTAGGAAATAAACAGTGCTCTAATAAATTGAATGAGTTTTGTCAAGTGTATGGTGCTCCAATTATAATTATGCAATTCACATTCCAATTTGATGGCAGTATTAAAAGTGTTCCTTGGAGAATTTTCAGCAGTCTAAAAGTGCAATAGTGTGAAAGAGAAAGAGAATAAACCTTGCTTTCTATTAGAGGGCATTTCTTTAAAGGGCCACACCCAAATCTCAGTTCTACAGCACTGGCACAGGCATAATTAACCAAAAGTCAATAAAAGATTCCATGACTACAATGAAGTATACACCAGAAGTTTACTTTATTTTAATGAAATATTGACACTCAGTTAATATTTATTAGTGTTGTTCAATAAATATTATAAGGGCTAAATAGTTTTTGGACTATATGCTTACTAATGTAGTTCACTATGTAGAACTTTCAGCAAAGCATTTCTTATGTGAATGAAATGGAAATAAAACTATGTTTAGGTATTACATAAATAGAAGACTGACTTGTATTGAAAGACAGCTCTAATTTGGAGACTGGAGTGGTTGGAAGGCTCAACAAATGTTCTAAAGTAACCAATTTTCAAGGGCTTAAATTTGGCATGGATTCTGGATGCTTTGTCAGCAACAGGTGTACCAATGCCCCTTCTGGGACCAAAGGCAGAGGTTCCTGGCTAGAGGGTCTTGCCCCTTCACTCAGGGTCAGACCAATTATATATTTGGGGTCAGGAAGGAATTTTACCCCATGGTCAGATTGGTATAGACTGTGGCAGTAGGAGGTTGCTTTTCTCTGCAGTGAGGGGTATAGCTCTCTCCTTGGGATCTCTTGAGCATATATTGACAACCTTTTACAGAAGCAGGACATTGGCTGACATGTTTCCCCTGCTGTACCTGTGGCAGTTAGGGTGTTGTAGAATTTAAATTATGGTTTGTATGGGATAGTTTGGATAGAGATACCTCAGGCAGGGGGTTGGACTAGATGACATCCCTTCGAGCCCGACTTCTCTATAATTCTAAACCAATTTAGTTGAATTGGTGCAACATTTCTGTATAGAAGAAAGCTAAATTAAGTCATTATTTCTTAGTAGCGGAGTTGAAAAAGCAAGATTTTGCTGTCAGTTTACAGTTTACATAACAATTTACAGAATTAGGGAAACTACATTGTCCAAACAATGGATCTCATGGATGTTCACAATTCACATATCAGCTCACTCTTTAAAACAAATCCAGATTTTGGCTTTCTGTGGATAAAAAGGTTTGACTCTAATAACACTAAACAAATTCAATTAATTTCTTTATTTTAGTTTCTGAACAGAACAATTAAAATACAAAAATTTAGATTCAGTTATAATTTGATCATTTACAGTAGTCATGGTTTTCAAGACAACGAAACATATACACTTTATCTTTCCTTGGGTGTTTCCCTTCTTTTTATGAGTTGTATTAGTAGATTCACTAAAAGCACTAATCTATGACTAACATAAATTACCACAGCTGTCGCAGGCCAGCTGGGCACTGTGAGTATATCAATTTAATCACTAGGCTGTTTGGTTTGGGATCAAGGAGGCAGAGTTGGGAGTAAAGCAATGGCAAATTTATTATAGCTTACACACACACACCAGTTAACAGAAAGATAAATGCAATAAGCAAATAATGCAGTATTAAAGAGCTAATAATAAATAATAACAATAGATAATAACAACAGATAGATCAATCTGTCACAGGCCAGCAAATAGTTAAAAGTTACATATGCGCATTACAAAAATACAAGCTTTATATTAGACAAAAATTCCAAATGCCTCTAAGAAGCACATATTTATTGCTTATTAATTTCTTTGGTTATGACCATCACACATAGCCCAAGATGATGTATCACATTGTAAATAAAGATGAACAAGTATAACTTGGTTGCTGACCAAGTTTATACCAGCTTGTCAAGATATTTTGACCATCATTATGAGGGATCTGGGTTTTCTGCTTACCATGGAAAAATATGGTAAAACCCAGATTTTCTCATTTTAAGGAGAAAAACCTGTATTTTCTCCTTTAAAGGAGAAAAATGTGGGACATCATGGGTTTCCCCTTGCAGGCTGGAAGAGCCCCAGCCTGCAAGGGTCTGGGGGGAGCAGGAAGAGGGTGATCAGGCAGGGGGGTGCCACATGTCTGTGCACATGCACATGGCTGCCCCACATCCTGTAGAGCAGCTCCCTGCAGGTAAGTCTGATGGGTGAGGTGGGGAATTGAGGTCCTATAGTGAGGGAGGGAAGGGGGCTGGGCAGGGCTGGGGCTGGGGCTGCTGCCCAGCTGAGGCAATGCATGAGGCTTGAGGCCAGGATGCATGGCCAGAGGGCCTAGGTGGGGAGTGGTATGGAGCAGTGGGCAGGTCACCCAGGGGTAGGGAGCTGTCTCCCCACCACTGTGTGCACTCCAGAGGGATATGGGGGGGCAGACTGCCCACTGTGAGCTCAGGGCACCCCACCCTGCTGAACTTTCATGGGGCCTCTACAGCCCAGTAGTCAGAACCCAGCATGGGAGGGAAGAGTGGGGCCTGGCAGAGAAGTGCAGTACCATTGCAAGCCCCATGCCACCATGGCAGGGTGCCCCTGGCCTGCCCAGCAGCAGTGGGAGCAGTGGCACAGAGTTGTGTCCCTTGCTTCTGCCAGGTGGGCAAGGGGCACCTTGTCATAGTAGTGTGGGTCTGACAGCAGTGGCACCAAGCTTTCCTGTCCGGCCTCATGCTTCCCCATGCCCATGCCATGCTGGGTCCTGCCCACTGGGCTGCAGAGGCCCTAGGGGGAGGATAGCAGGGCAGGGAGCCTGAGCCTGCAGCAGGCAGTCTGCATCTGCAATCCCACCATGGGCTGCACTCTGGCCATGCCACCTATGGGGGAAGGGGAGCTGGACTTCATGCTTCACCCCACCACAGCAGCCCCTGCCTCCCACATATGGCAGCTGGGGCTTGGGTGCTGCTGTGCGGGGGCAGGGGGCTGCAGTCCTGCATCCCTGGGGAGAGAGAGAGAGAGAGGCAGTGATATTTCATTTTAATCATGAAAAAACACAGATTTGGGGACTTAAAATCAGATATTTTGCCATTTTTTAATCAGAGGAAACCAGAATCCCTGATGATTATGCTCCTCTGCTGTATTCAAGAATATGAATTCTTATCTTGTCTTTCTTTCTCTCTCTCTTACAGATACAATTTTAAATATATCTTATATATATTATCCAGGGTATCTCATTTTTATCTTTTATGGGAAACTAGATTATAATTTACTATGTGCGATATAGAGAGAGCTATTATTACAGTTAAAGCTGAGATTAGAGATTAATTTATAGCCCTCTTTTCAACCTCATCTCAATTTTGATTAGAGAAATCAATTTGTTTACAAAGCTATGCTTATAATAGGATATGAAATGATTTGGGAGAGAATATGGAAAACAAAGGTTTAAATATGTTTGTTTGCCATTTTATTATTATTCATCAAAAGCAAATCTTTTAAACTGTTCCTCAGTGCCTTATACTTTTTTGAACCCATATCATCTCAGCAGAGACAGAGCTTAAAAAATCCAAAGTACCAAACAGTTATGGCTCTGTAGACAGTCAGGTTTCAAATCATAGGACGTTTTTCAGAGATAATGATTTATTAATCTAAATCTTTATGAACAAGAGCTATAGAGGGTAGCAAGTGATCAGACAGACAAGTCAAATTTGTCATTTTGGGACATAGTCTGAATATGTTTATTTTTGCAATTTTTCTTTTAATTTCTTTTGAATTTTATCTTAATTTTCTGAGTTTCTAATTTTTGTTTTATGATGACTAGTCCAACAACATTTTTATGAAATTATTTGTCTTTTTTCTGTATGGTTTCTCAATATAAGCTATATTTTAATGACTTTTATCTAGGGCTATAATACCCATCTTACAACACTTCTTTTTTAGATCATAGTACTCAGATGTTTATGACTCTAGCAGCGAAGTCATGTCATGAGAAATGTTTTCAACCTAAACTAGAGTAGGTATTTTAGTTATTTAAACAAAGAAATGACTAGATTAACAGATTGAGGACTTTTGCATCCCTGAATCGTGTACATTTTTTCTCATGCTATTTATGTACTTTGAACAGCATTTTTGTAATTCAGCAACTAAACAGTTAATTAACTAGTGATTGACCCAATTCTGATGTCTTGCTTCTATGTGAATTAATGAGCCTTCATACACAGGTAGGGATTCAAGACAACGAAACAGTTCTTATGAGGGATCATTACTCACATAAATTAAGGTTTGGTGAGCTGGACTTTGGATCTGATTCCATTGGGTGCCTTTCCACTAACTTTGGTAGAAATTAGATCAAGCTCCTTTTAGAATTTGCTAAATAAAATTATGGTTCAGAACTCTTCACTACACAACTAAAGTAACAATCAACATTTTAATTAAAGGCCTTATAGCAAAAGTTTTGAGGTTTGAGATTAGTAGGTCCTTTGTACAAAACCTAATGAATGGGTAAGTAAAAACCAAAAGACACATTAAACAAAACTTCCACATCAACATGTTACTACTTGTAAATATAATGATTTTATGATGGATTATTTTCAGCTACAAAGTGACCGGATTCAGTCCCTCAACTTTTCCTGGGATAATACCAAAATATCTGCCTAAATCCACAAGGCTTCTAAACTCTTTTCTTGTAAGGGCTGATTCGAGATTTTTCCAGGCATGTTTGACTTATTTTAGCTCAAATGCTGGGTTACTTGCCTCACAATAGAGAATGAAGAAATCACTAAGTAAATATTTCATTACTAGCATTAAAAATAAACTTTCTGCTTTCAGTCTCTGACACATGCTCTTTTGGGGCCAGATTCTGTTACTGTTACCTGTGAGTAGTTTCCTATTCCCCAAGTACTCTTGCAAACTTCAGTATAATTCACTACTGAAGCAAATAGAATTTCTTTGCTAAAATAGAAATATGTGTCCAAATAATTTTTCCTAAAATTGAATGTCAGAGATCCTTTGGACAAGCAATAGGAGCCAACTTAGTCTTTTTACTAGGGCTGTGCAAAGCTTCGGTTGCTGATTCTATTTGGTGGAGTTTGGGCCCAATTCAGTGGCTGAATCTCCAAATCCAAATCGAATCAGGAGACCCTTTAATTTCTCCAAATCAAATTGGAACCCTCCAAATCAATTTGGAGACATTTGGAAAGATTCAGAGATTCAGACACAGACACAGCTTTAAATGTTTTCTGCATACCTCAAGGTACCAGGTGGCTCATCAACACTGTGATGGTGGGGCAGTTGGAGCATCCCACAGGAGTGCAGGGTGGGTCCCTATCGCACTCGGCAGCAAACCCGGAAGTGGACCAGAAGCACTTCCAGTCTACTTCCAGGTCTGCCAGGAAGTGTGGCCTCCCCATGCCCCCCTGGCTCAGCAACTGATTCATTCTGGGTCAGGGGGGGCACCCAGGGTCCCTCTGTAGCTGACTGCCAAGCTAGGGGGATAGTGGGGGGGGGC
Source organism: Caiman crocodilus (assembly GCA_030014935.1). NCBI lineage: Eukaryota > Metazoa > Chordata > Crocodylia > Alligatoridae > Caiman > Caiman crocodilus. Next base: position 1,356,443 of record JAGPOW010002742.1, on the reverse strand, counting down.
CCAGTGCACTCCCTGGTGGACCCAGAAGTGGACCAGAAATACTTCTGGTCCACTTCTGGATTTGCC
>JAGPOW010002742.1:1331148-1356277 GCA_030014935.1 Caiman crocodilus | reverse complement strand
CGCCCCCCGGTCGCGGACCGCCAAGCGCGGGGGATCGGGGGGGGGCGCCCAGTGCACGCCCGGGCGGACCCAGAAGTGGCCCCGAACACCGTCTGGTCCACTTCTGGACTGGCCACGGAGCCGGGGGGGGGGGCTTCCTGCACTCCTGTAGGATGCTCCATCTGCCCCAGCATCACAGCATTCACGAGACATGACTGCTACCTTGAAGTATGTAGAAAAAACATTTAAATCTGTGTCTATGGCCAAATTGCTGATTCTCCGAATCAGCATTGAATCTTCAGATTTGGATTTGGCTGAATCCAATTGGGGACAGTGATCTGAATCAACAAATCAAATCACTGTCCCCAATTAAGGCTGAATCTGAATCCAAATCATATAGGGCCCGTTTTGCACAACCCTAGTCTTTACACCATTTGATGCATTAATAAAAATACTTTCAGTAATTCTCACAAGAGAAGAATTTAAAACCATGTCTCAATAGTATCTTTTTCTTTATCTTTTTCCAGCAGGTGTCATTCCTTTAGCTAAAAGGTTTGTGTTGTTCTATGTTAGCTTGTGACAAGCTATTTCAGCGATGGCCAACCTTCTGCCCCCCTGGGCCAAATGGGTGGCATAGAGCTGTTCTGTGGCCAGATCCTGTATAGGATCGATCTTCAGGTGTGATCCCACATGCCAATCTGAGCCCATGGGCCTTATTCAGTGTCATCCTGCCTTTAAACTGCATGCCAGGTACAGCCCCATGCACCAGATCTAGCCCCGCACTAGCCCAACCCTGTGCACCTAAATCCTTCCGTAAAGTGACTCCACATACCCAAATCTGGACATGCATCAGCACAGTCTAGTACAGAGCCATGTTATCTGTTCCATGGGGCTCCCTATAGGTCTGGAAATTTGGCAATAGGGTAGCAGCAATTAACATTGTCACTGCAACCTCAGCACCAAATTTCCCGACCTGTGGGAAGTCCTATGGACTGAATGACACAGCTACGTGGGCTGCAGTTGTGCACCACTGAGCTAGTTGATGATCTTAAGAAATGTGAAGCAAGCCTAATAAGTTAATGGCTGTGGCAACTCTGATTATCTCAATCCTGAGGCTGATTGCTGAATGAGAAAGGTATTTTTCTGTATCATTTTTTGAGTCCCAGAACAGAAAGCAGGAAGGTTGAAGAAATTATCCTACTGTTATCCTAGTAGGGCGGGGAATGAAGTAGCATTTTGGTAGCATCTGCATAGAAGGTTAAATCCTCAAAATAGTTGAGCATCTTTACTTCACATTAATTCAGAGAGTTAGACTCAGATTAAGTATTTTTAGGTGAATCTATAAGGAGCTGAGAATGACACACCTTCTAATAGTACCATACCGCTGAGTACCACAACATATCAGGTCTCCTAATGTGGGCAGGTGCTTTCAATTACACTTCATTCACCTCAATTATGGAAGGAGCCAACAAATTATGGTTTCACTAAAAATAATTTTTCCAGGAGTTAAAAATATTTGACACAAGAGGTTTGCAATATTAAAAAGCAGTGACATTTATTATATCAATTAACCGCTGTATAAATTTGTGACTCATTATAAATTACTGAGCTCTTCTTATTTCTACAGTGGGTGAGAGTAAAAACGTTTTTTGGTTTGGGGATTTTATTTGTTGTTTTGTTTGTTTCACATTCCCTTCTTGCAGCACTTCATTTTGTGCCTATTTTCTGAAACAAGCTAATTGTATTGCATGTCACAACGTATATGTTATTTATAGACATTAGAATGAAATGTGATCTGAATGCTTTTCTCCGACACATACTTTCTCCAATATAAAGTTTATGCCAATCAGCTCAGCAAAGGAAGGGCTGGGCTGAAATTTTGTATTTTTCCAGAGAAAGGGGCAGTGTGAAACTTAACCAGCTAACACACCATGCCATGGAGGGACAGAGCAGAGAATGAATTATGACTCCTCTTTACTTTTTAAAAGCTTAGAAAAGCTACATCACCCTTTTTTTCTGTGGCAGACTGCCAGTTAGTAGGCCCAAGCAAGTAATCTTCGTAGCCTCTGGCTTAAAAGGAAGAGGATTAAATGATCACTCCGTGTCTCTTTGATTCTCTTCTCCCTTGTCCCAGAAGAAACTAGAGTTGCAACCTGACCATGATAATTACATAAAATGCTACCCGCCTGTTGGCGTAGTAACTGAAATGGAATAAAATTTTTTAATAGAATCATAGAAAAGTAGGGCTGGAAGAGACTTTTGGAGGTCATCTAGTCCAAGCTCCCACTAGAAGGAGGATCATCCCTGTCCAAACCATCCTATACAAATCCACTGTCTAACCTATTAGTAAAAGTACACCATCAACCTTGACACAATCACAAGACTTAACAACCTGCCCTGCCACAAGAAAAGCAGGCAATGGCTATGGCAGCCAATGTCCTGAAGCTATGAAGGTTTAAAATACACTAAAGAGATCCAAGGAACCCCCTCCCCACTGCCCCAGAGGAAGGCAAGACCTCCTGCAGTCTCTACCAATCTGACCATGGGAGAACATTTTCTTTCTGGCAATTGGTTTGACCTTGAGCAGGAACATTGGCACACTGTAGTCAAAATCTCCATCTTTGGCTGCAGTCAACCTTGGTCCTTCTGCAGAAGGGAAAAGTCTTTCCTTCCCTGCTCCCTGCCAAACACCCCTCTCCTCCAACATGTAATAGCAGGAGGGGGAAAAAATCCTTCCTGGCCCCATGTAGCAACGAAGTCCAGAAGAATGGGAAATACCCATTGTAGAATATAGTTATAGCTACTCCTAGATCATCCCTGCCCAATGCTTGCCCAATCTTCTGAACACCTCCAATGGTGGAAATTCCACAACTTCCCAAAGGCCATCTATTTCACTACCTCACTGTTCTACCTGTGAAGAAGTTTTTCCCCATAGCCAAGCTAAACGTACTTTGATACAACATCAAGTCATTGACCTGCATCCTATTCTACGCAGTAAGAAAGAAATGCGTAGTTCCTTGCACTAAAGCACATCCTATTAACTCCTGCTTTCCAATCTGTTGAGATTTTTTCTGAATTGTATTCCTATTCTCCAGTTTGTTCACAACCTTTCTTAGTTTTGTGTCATCTTCAAATTGGCATAAAACGCTCTCCATTCTAGCATACAAATCAGGGATCCTGGTTTTCTCTGCTTAAAAAATCCCAAATTCTCTGATTAAAAACCACCAAATCCATGTTTTTTTCCCACAATTAAAATGAAATGCCCCTATGTATAGGTATCAGCTAAACACAATGTTTTATTGATATATTTACAATCTAAAAGAAATTTGGAAGCCTACTGGTACCTCAGTCATTATAATAAAATAAATTTTAAATACCTATATATTTTCATGTTTGATTTTGGATTTTTTTTATGATGGAAATTCAGAACTCCCCCTGCCCCCTTTGCTCACCAGGATGTGAGTCCAGCTGCTTCTGTTCCCCCCACTGCTTAGTAGTGCTGAGAGGAGCCTGCAGGGTGGATGTGGGCTGTCTACTGTGGATCTTGGGGATCCCCACCTTGCTGCATCATCCTAGGGATCTACACTGCCCAATGGATGGGACCTGGCATGGGAGGATGAAGCGGAATGGGAACACTTGGTGCTGCTACTCCTACTGCCAGGAGCCCCGAGTCAGCCACACCACCATAGAGAGGTGCAGGGTGGCCCATCTTATACTGCCCCATAGCCATGTATTCTGACCTGGGCCCCAGGCCTCACACACCATCTCAGCTGGGCAGTGCCCTTAGATCCAGCCCCAGCCACCAACCCTGTCCCACTCCCTTCTTTACCATGGCCACTTCAATCTGCCCCACCTGACATCCTCCATGTTGCCTATGCCTTCCCATAGATTTACCTGCAGGTAGCTGTGGCAGCTGCTCTCCACCACTGCCTGGCTGTATTGCTGGCCATGTGCATGTTTGCATGCACACACATGCACCCGGTGTCCTCTGAGTCTTGCTGCCCCCAGCAGCCCCTTGGAGGCTGAAACTCTACCAACCTGCAAGGGGAAACCCATGGTTTAATATATTTGTCTCCTTTAAAGGAGAAAATCTCTGTTTTTCCATGGTGAATGGAAAACCTGGATCCCTGCAAGTCATTAATATATTAAACAGCACTAAATCCAGGGCAGACCCCTGTTGAACTCTACTCAGAACCTCCTGCCATTCTGACATGGAGCCATTGCTTGCAGCTATCCACCTTATAGTAGCTTTATCTAACCCACATTTCTCCAATTTATTTATAAGTAGGTTATGTGGGATTTTGTTCAAAAATTTGCTGTAGTCCAGATACACCATAACAACTGTACTCTCTTCATCTACCCAAGTAGTTACCTTGAAGAAGGCGATAAAGTTTGTTTGTCATGATTTGTTCTTAGTAATCTGTATTGGATGCTGGTGATCAGCTTCCCTCCTCCAGATGCTTACAAATGGACTTCCTTATGTTTGCACCTGGACTCCCTCCAATAATTTCCAACATATCAAAGTGAGACTATCTTTATACTTCCACAAGTGCTCTGTTTTACCTTTTTTTAAAGAGGTGCTACACTGGTCCTTTTCCAGTCCTTTACTATCTTGCCTGTCTCCCACAGCTTCCTAAATAAAACTGTCAGACACTCCAAGATCTCCTCTGCCAGCTCCTACAGAATCCTGGAATGAAGTTCATTAGGCCTTGCTGACTTGAATTCCATCATCCCCAGTCAACTGTTTCTCTTGGTATCTCCTCCCTCAGCTTGTCACTTCCTTATCCAGACAACCCTTATTAAGTGTCTAGTTGCAGCTTAATTTTTTTGTGAAGACTGAGGCAAAACAGCTGTTGAATAACTTCACCTTTTTTGTGTCTTGCTTGAAGAGTTTGCCCTGGTTGTTTAACAGCAGAGACCCACAGCTTCCTTGGTCTTTCTTTTCTGGCCAACATATTTATAGAACCTCTTCTTGTTGTCTTTAACCTCCCTTCCTAGGTGCAGTTCATTTTTTAGCTTACTTTCCTGATATCATCCCTGCAAGTTCTTGCTATTTCCTGGTGTGCTCCCTTAGTGACCCATCTATTTTTCCATTGCCTATATGTTTTTCTTTTGTATTAGAGGCATTCTGGAAGCTCCCTGTGCAGCCACATTGGTATCTACCTTCTTGTGCCCCCATTGTGTCAGTACAGTTTCTTGTTGAGCTTCCAATACTATGCTTTTTAGATGCTTCCAGCCCTCCTGGGTGCCTCTGTCATGCAGTCTGTTGTCTTATGGCACCATACCTCCTTGAGTTGGTTTAAATTCACCTTTTTTAATTTAGTATCTAAGTTGTGCTGATCTCATGCTTTCCCTGTCTCAGGTTCATGAATGCTGTTATATTGTAATCTTCTCATCCCAAGTTTCCCATCACCTTCACATCCTCTACCAGTTCTTCCCTATTGGTTAGGTCAGGACACGATCTAAGATAGATGATCCCTTAGTTGTATCCTCACCCTTCTGGAACAGAAAGTTGTCCTCCACACAAGTTAGAAATGTACTAACATTTTATGTTTGGCTGTATTTCTATTCCAGCAGATATCCAGAAAATTGAAGTTTACAAGTAGTACCTTCTCATAATGTTCAGGTATTTTTTAAACTTATTTGAAGAGTACCTTTTCTACCTCTTCTTCCTGACTTACTAGACTATAATAAATCCTCACCATTATATTTGTGCTGTATCTTTCACCTTTTATCTTTACACAGATACATTCTGATCTGTTATTTTTTTCCTCCAGAACCAGTGAACAAATATATGTATTTTTAACATATAAGGTAACACCACAGCATTTTTTCTCCCAACCTTGTCCTTCTGAAACAAAATTAAGCCCTCAGTTGTTGATGTTCAACTCTTAAGAGCTGTCCTACCCAGTCTTTGTGATACCAGTCTGATCATAGTTCCTTCCACAGGCTGAGACTTCCAGGTCATCTTGTTTATTCTTCATGCTTATCACATTTGCATACATACCTTGTATACATACATACCAGAACTAGAACTCAGGTCTTCTCAGTCCTAATTGGGTTGTCTAGCAACAAGGTAATTATGCAAAAGATGAGCATCATCATCACCATATGGCCTTTTGGACTGAATCCCATGTTGTCACTGTAAGTGTGGCACACTCTAAGTATATATAATGGGCTCAGGTAGTTCAGGCATTTAGCACCAATCTAGATGGCAATGCAATATAGGCAGGAGTTAGGCCTAGGTCACTTCCAAACATGAAAAGAAGCCCAAGCGTAGGAACCTTGGGAACTCTGCAGAGGTCCTGAATGAACTTAGGTGCCTACTACTTTGTGACTGCTAGAGCAGGGCCATCAGGATTGTTCTTTGGAATGTAGGCAGTAGGGATATGGGAAGCTTCAGTCCCCGATTAGATTTGATGGAGATTCAGCCTGATTCAATGGCCAAATCTATTAAGTCAAATCAAATCAGAAGACCCTTTAATCTCTCTGAATTGAATTGAAACCCTCCGAATCGATTTGGAGAGATTCAGAAAGATGTGGTGTTTCGGACATAGACACAGCTTTAAATGTTTTTACTACATATTGGCCAAATCAAATCAAGGACAATGATCCAGATCACTGAATTGAATCACTGTCCCTGATTCAGGCTGAATCTAAATTCTAAATGAATAGGGCCTACTTCATACATCCCTAGTAGGCACCTAATTCCACCTATATCTAATATAGGTACCTATAGAACCAGTTTGGATCTGCCCTCAGCTACTGGTAGATTGCAAACTCCTTGGGAAATGTGTCTCTTCTTTCTGCTTGTTTTCTAAAATGTTGTATGCATAGAAAATTATTCATGCCCAATTGTATCCAGTCACATGATGCCACTAGTGTATTCCTGTCACTTCTGCCTTTTCAGGGCTTTGGCTTTAATCTTAAATCTCATTTTTCCCTTTAGGATTGTTCTGAATGGACTCAAGAGAATGACTGACTGCATTTGGCATTTTGCTTTTCATTTTTTGAAGCCTACTGTCTTTGATGTGTTTGAGGGAAAAGTATTGTCAAGAAACACTGCATTATAATGAAATGTCAATGGGAATATTATATCAGGGAAAGAAACAAACTGTTCTGTATTCAAAAATCTTCAAAGGGAAATTTGCATATAATTACTGAAGGCCCTCTGCCTCCCAGGAGGAGAGTGACCATTTTGTGAAATTGGAACATGTTAGAAATGGCTACAAATGCTACAGGAAAATATGTCTCTGTTTTGTGCATTAGTTTTCTCAAAATCAAGGAGAGATTCACTCATACAGACCTTTCACAGCAGTTTTCAGGTCTACCCTGCTTTCTCTTCCTGTGTATTACCTTGAACATTCATGAATAGGACAACCAATGCAAGTTACATCTTGTTTTTTTGGTCAGAGGCCAAGAGAGAGAGATTCATAATAGGTCGTGTTCTAGTCTGTTTCTTAAGAAGTGACCCAGAGAAACCTGAAAGGTGAAAAAGAATCTATAAGCCAATGCTTATCTTAAAAATCAAAATCAGCCTTTTGCAGCATAGGAGATAACGAAAAGGTTTCTGTATCTTTGGGGAAAGTGGAGAAAAGTAGGTCAGATCCCTTAAATGCTACATATAGGCTCTTCAAGGGAGAGGAAGGAAAGTTCAGTTTTCTGACCAATATCTGTCATGAATGCTTTTTTGTACTACTCCATTCCCTGGAGAACAATGTTATATCGTTAACACCTGAAAGGCTTTTCAGGGGCTGTAATACATTAGATTTCCTTTACTTCTGATATGCCGTCCTTTACATCAGTGGTTCTCAATCTTGTTTGTACCAGGATCCATTTGTAAACATCAATGGCCTGTCCCAGCCCAATGCCCCTTGCTTCTGACCTGCTGCCCCCCATCTCCCAGGCCTCACCCCACCGGTGTGTGGGTCGGGGGGGCATTGGGAGCCCCAAACGGTCCCACATAGGCTGGAACTCTGCCAGCCTGCAAGGGAAAACCCACAGTTTTCATGTTTTTCTCTTTTAAGGGAGAATCCATTTTTAAAGTTTGTTCATGACACTTCCATATATTCTCATGACATCCTTTGGGGTTGCAACCCACAGGTTGAGAAACACTGCTTCAGATAATGTAATGTGCACTAGCCCTGTTCAGTTCTAAAGTAATTCAATATTCAAGAATCTAAGAAATAGCACCAACCTAAAAATCATATTTTGATCTACACATGTAGCCTTGCTACAACACATTTGACCTTTGATTATTACTCTAAGCAAGAGAGTTTAGAGAAAAATTATCTATTTTTTTCATTTTATTTCACTTAATTGTCATCACTTACATACTGTCAGTTTGGCTTTTTCTTCCACAAAGTCAGCTGATTTTACTTTGCTGCTTAGGCCTTTCACACATTAAGGAAGTAAAGGAAAACTTTTTATAAACGGGGAAATAAGACTGTAAAAACTCTCCAGTTTTTAGGTGTAGGACCTGAAATTACTCTTGGCTAGATTTCTGTTTCATAGGAGCTCTTTACAAAATCTTTTGGAATTAGAAGAGTATGAAAGCTACTCAATGACTTCATGCTTCTGTTCACTTCAGGAATGCCTAAAATTACTCTCATATCTTGGTGCAGTTGGTGTCCAATTTTCTTCCAACTTATAATGATTTTTCACTCATATAAAACTCTTGAATTTAGGAATAGTGACAGAGTGGGTAGACATGTTATCATGGATTGAGGAGTATGAGTGAAGGATACTTCCACTGAAGGATACTTCAGGCTATGCAGCTTAAATTGGTGCCTGGCAATTCAGGGTGAGAATTCAACAACCACTAAATGTGAAGCTAGCCACATCTCTCCCATGAGAGAAGACCGAAGTCAACTAGATCTGAAACTTACATATTCTCCTAGAATGCAAACTCCTGAAGAAGGAACAGCAAACTTATTAAACAAGGTTTTGATTCCAGAGTCTTTGGTACAAGTATGTCAGTTATGTGGGCAGTTACTTCCTCTGCCTTTAATTAAGCTATTTTAGGACAGGACTAAAAGTAATGGCCTCAACCTGTAGCAGAGGAAATTTAGGTTGGGGGGACTTTCTAACTAGTCAAGCATTGGAACACTCTACCTAGAGAAAGTATGGGATCTCCATTCCTGGACATTTTAAAGCACAGGTTACACAGACACTTGGCTGGGGTGGCTTTTAGTCAGGGACTATCCTGTCTTAAGCAGGAGGCTGAACTAGATGACCTCATGAGGTCCTTTCTAACCCTACCTTCCTATGAACCTATGGACAAATTACTGCATAATGAGTCTCATAGAGGTCAAAGGGTCTCTGAGCATGTTGAAAACCTATCATGAGACACACAGTTAGTACATTTTACTAGAAACAGTATCTTATCTTATCTTATCTATGAAAATACATGTGGCGACACAGTCATTTAAGGTATGACCTTAAATGGTATCCAGTCACATGATGCCACTAGTGTATTCCTGTCACTTCTGCCTTTTCAGGGCTTTGGCTTTAAGCCCTGGTAACAGGTGAATCTCCAGACAACTTCAGTAAATATATTTAGGTTTACAAAATATTCATAAATGCTTATCTGTAATAAACATTATACCAATGTTTACCTATGAAAGTAGTAAGCATATATTTAAAAAATGTCAGCTTATACTTTAGGCCTAGGGGCAAAAATTAAATATAAACCTGCAAAAATGATTGGAAAACGGTTCAAATCTGTAACACAACAAAAGTTCAGTGCACATAAATCACTTTTGAAACTGGCTTAAGATAAACCTGGATGGATGTAGTATCGGACTTAACTGATTTAAGTTAAATCAGTTTCTTGAACTTCTTTTCCAGATCTCCAGATTCAAGTTAACTCACAGTCCCCCAGCAACCCAAGATGCTTTACACCTCCCCTGCAAACTCCTCCCCGCCTTACAGAGTGGGTGGGGTAACCTTGGCCCAACCTGTCTTTTCCAGTGGAGCAGGGAGGCATGCTCTGCTGCCCCCAAATCTCTGCTGTGGGCCACTGCAGGCATGTGGCTGCATTTTGGGAATCAAAAGTAAATGTCTATTCACTTGCTTCTCAATTCAGTCTTCAGGGCTTAGTCTAAGTTGCTTATCAGATCAATATATGCAACTTAGACTAACCTGTAAAGATTGAATTGATTCACCTTTGGTCATTTTGACTGTCTGTACTTAGCCCAAGTGTATCAGTAACTTCTCAGAAAAGTGTTTTTACTATACCTGTCCTTGATGCATACAAATAATACAACAGGTCCAGTCTTAAATCTTAGAAATGCATACAACAGAAATCAGGACATTGTTTCTATATTACAAACACACTGTATTGTGGAAACTCCTGGTGAAGAATTACTAGAACCAAACTTAATAAATAATAAGTTAAGAAAGTTAATTTGCATTTACTGCCTTTTTCTGCAGAATGAAAAATCAGTTAAAAAAACTATTCTCCTGATGTGTGCCAAAACAGTTCCTGGCAAATATATTTCATCTGATTTATATTTCTATATTGTTTTTTGATAGATAAAAATGTAAATGTCCGTATAACAAAAAATGTAAGTTCTAAGGACTTTACAAGAAATTTACTGAATAATTGTGGTACTTAACAGAGTTGCATTTTGGCTAGGGACAAAAATTACACATAAGTTGGTATAAGTGACTGGAAATCAATTCAAATGTGCAATGCAACAGAAGTTCAGTGCACACAAACTACTTTCAAAATGGCAAAAAACAGTTTAAGATAAACCTGGATGGATGTAATATCAGACTTAACTGAGTTAAGTTAAACCATTTTATTGAACTTCTTTTCCAGATTCCCTCCAAATTCAAGTTAACTCACAGTTTCCCAATATCCCAGGATGCTTTTTATCTCCCCTGCAACCCCCCTTCTTCTCAAGGTGGGCAAATGGGCTAGCCTTGGTCCAAGCTGTCTGCTCCAGTTGAGCAGGTAAGTGTGCCCTAGTACCCCCTGGCTTCTAGCCTGGGCCACTGCAGGCATGTGGCTGTATTTCAGGAATCAAACGTGAATGTCTGTTCACTTGCTTTTTGATTCAATCTAAGCAGTTTAGACTAACCTGCAAAGATTGAATTGATCCAACCTCTGGCTTTTTGGCCATCTGTACTTAGCTTTTGAAAGCAATTATACTTACCAATATGATAGAGGTAGGATTTCTGTTTGGCCAATTTTGGGATGGTAGTTTAAGTACCAACAAGAAGTAGCCTATGCCTAGATTTAAATGTCCTCCTTTCCTTTCTCTTTGTTCTCATTGCTTAAACATCTGGACATATATATGACATACTAAAGGAAGAAGCATTGTCTGCTATTTCTGTATCAGTATTTCTGCCTCTTTCCTGTAAGTTTCAATTCTTGAGCCCTGGAAACAATTAAAAATCTTGAGTAAATTAGTGTGTTGACAGAGTTTTTCTCCAGATGCTTTGCAAATAGGTATCATGCTCCACTTACTTCTGTTGAGGACTGAATACATTTTTCAGAATAATACAATTTGAAAGTTACTATATTTGTTACTTCTATTACTGCCACAATATTGAGCGTAGTTTGGATTAAGGGTTATGTTGCCTGGTAACTAGTTTCACATGTTGTACACTGTCAAACAAAATATTTTTTTTAATGTGTTAAACATCTTGGGCCACATGGTAACCTTTATTAAGAAACTGCACTTTGCTTTAGAAGTTGCCCCACTGAAATTCATGATCAGTAAGATCACTTCCATGCTACACTTCCATGCTACACTTACTATATAGTATATATAGTATATATACTATATACTTACTATATATACTACATATATATACTACATATATATAGTATATATACTATATACTTACTATATATATATAGTATATATACTATATACTTACTATATAGTAAGTAGTAAAAGAGACAAAAATGGTTCCAAAGAATGTAAAAAGGTCAAACCAGTACATCAAAGCATTTTAAACTCTATTTTTTTAAAAAAATCTTCATTTTCATATGTTCCTTTATTACCTCTCTATGTTATTGGAAAAGCCCATCCATTTAGTTCATAGCTCTTACTTAGGTTCTGTTTGTTAAAATTTGACTGTGAAGCTTGAGTCTCTGGATTTCAATTCAGTTGCTGAATTGACACATGACTACAGCATAGCCACTATTGGGTGCCACTGTTTTTTGAAAATATAGAGCTCACGTACTTCATTTTCTTCATGCCAGCCAGAAACCTATTGATCTGGCCACACAAGCATTTCTTTAGCTTGTGCCATTGCTAGTAAACTGCAAAAATGTCTTTTATGCTGCTCAGGTGAGTTCAATCCCCATCATTTCCTCAGCTCTTCTGCTTTGGTGCATGATGTTGTGCTGGCAAGTGTTTCTGTCGGGACTGTTTTTTGCCTCACAACACCCTTAGACACACCGGCCATTCAGGTGGTAGCCTCTAATGTCCCCCCCATGGACAATTTGCTCACCAACCACCTGAGCTCTTATGGCATGGTGACAGGCCCGGTCCATAGATTGTTACTTGTTAGCAAGGTCCTTGAGCTCTGGAATGTCCTGTCCTTTAAATGTCAGGTGTTCATGCTTCTTGATAGGGAGGGTCGGGGTCTACCTCACTTCGTGTCCTTCATAATTGATGGGCAGCATTATGTAGTCTACCTCACCACTGGGGACACCTTGTGTTTTCACTGTGGTAGCAAGTTCCATCTGGCTCCCCAGTGCCCAGAAAAGAAGCTGGCAGTGGTGAAGCTGCCTGTGGCTGTGCCCAATAGTGGCTCATCTGCCTGTAGTACAGCAAACCCATTGGGTAGTGGGGACAGGCCTTCCTCCTAGCTCCTCCCCACTTCACTGGAGACAGCTAACTGTGGTGGTGGACCTGGCCTACCCCTTTCCTCCCCCCTCAGGGGAGGTTTTGGTCTCTCCTGCTGGGAAGGACAAATTCCAGAAACAGAAGGGGTCTTCCAAAAAGGCCTCATTATCCCCTCAAGACCTCCCACCACTCTGAGGGGAGCTGAGGTTAGTGAATGAGATCCCCCTCTCTGCCTGCCTCCTTGACATCCCCCCAGATCCTATAGTAGGGAGTGACCTGGGGGCGGGGAGGGTGATGGGGAGCAGGTCTGATGTCTCTCCCCCACCTCTCAGCTCTTTGAGCCTGACAAGATCGACATGAAGGTTAGGCTCTATGGGAGCTGCAAGCAGCTCTGAGAGTAAGCATGCCCAGCACAGGAGAGCGCCCCACCCTAGAAATCAGGGACTGCTGTCCCCTGTTCCCCCAGAATACCTCAGATGCCATTGCTCCCACAGGGCCTGATACTGGCAGGGAGGTATGTAACCCCCAACCAGGACTTGGCGACTCTTGGTGCAGGATGTGTACAGCTTCTCTTCCTCCGAGGATGAGTTGACAGAAGTCCGCTGCAGGAAATGGCATCCCCTGCTTCAGCTAAGGTGCCCCCTTTCATGGGGAGGGTCCCCACCCCAGTGGCAGGATCTGTTTCTGCTTCTGAGGAACCTCCCTGGTTATTTTGTTGAGCACCTTATTGAGTTTCTTGACCAGACCAACCACAACCGGAAGGTTGCACAACAAATTCATAAATGGTTCCTGGAACCTGAGATGTTTGTGCTTCCGCCAAGCTTGCAGCAGCTATGCTGCACTCCACTCCAGGTATGCAGCATTATAGTTTTCACCTGAGCAAGCTCGCAGGCAATGTTGGGCATTTGTGGTGTCAAGCAAAGGCTGGTGAGCTGTAGGCCCGCTTTTCCCTGTCCTGCATTCTTACTCCACTTTGGCATTTCTCTCTGTTCTTTTGACCTTGCCTGTCCCCCTTTCTACACCCTTCATGCATGAGTGCTATGGCCTTTAGTTCTCTCAGTACTAATGGCTATGGAGCTCCTGTGAAGCAGATGGCTCTCTTTGATTTCCTGCACCACAGCCAGCTGGATGTCACCTTTCTGCATAGAACGCACACCGGCACAGCTAATCCAGCCAACTGGCATGCCACTTTGTGGGGCCAAATGTTCTTGAGTCATGGCACCTCTCTCAGCATAGGAGTTGTGATCCTCTTGTTGCTGTAACTGATGTCTGACTTGGCAGTAACCCAAGAGGCCATCCCTGGCTGCCTGCTAACTGTTTGTATCTTGGTAGTGAGCGCAACATTACATCTCCCTCATTGCCATCTATGCGCCTCCTGTTGGGTAGGAACAACTTGCCCTCTTTGAGACCCTGGATGACTTCTGCAGAGTGCAGCTGATGGTGCCGACCTTGTGCTCCTGGGTGGGGACTTTACTTGCCCGGTCAATGAGCGACTTGACCAGAATGGGCTGGACCCCCATCTGTCCTCAGCCCTGCAGGTGCGGGAACTGCTTTGGAGGCAGCAGACTTCATTGATGTCTGACACCATTTCCACACTGATGCAAGGCAGCACATTTGGCTGACAGTGACAGTGGGATTGTCCTGGCACACCTTGACCACTTATGCATTGCCAATCATTGCCTGCCAGTCCTGTGGGGCAGCTGCATTATTCCATCTAGACTCCTGGATCATAGGCCATGTATAGTAGTGACCTGTGTGATGAGCCCAGTACTTCCTTGACACTTCCTGTGCCTCCTGACAGCAATGCTGGGGCTCACCTTGGCATGCTTTCCCTGGGAGGCCCTGTATATGTGGGTTTTTCATGTCCACCATGCCCACATCCTTGCCACTCATCCTGAACGATGTGGCGGTGGCACCTAGTGGCATCAGCATGCATGCTGGCCTGCCCCCACATGGCATGCACTTTATAAGCCACCCATTGCTGAACAGACCAGAGCCCCTCAGTTGCTGCATGGGATATTGGCCAATGGCACTCTTGTCTACCACATGGATTCAGCTGCATCAGGGAAGGTAGATGAGGATTTCTTCTACACTTTCCTTAGGTGTCCCTGGCTGCCATTGCTCGTTTTGGCCCATGATGCCTTGTTTGAGGCACTAGACATAGACCTCTCAGAGACTACCCGTTTGTTTTCCTTTCCATACTGGCTAGCTGAGGGAGGTGGCATCTGCCTGGCCAATTTTATGCTTGACAGGCCAAGATGGCCACCCTCCAGAGTCACAGGAATTCACTTGTTGGGGATGGTTCTGATGCTTCCCTGTGACTTTTCAGTTCTTGGTCCGGATGTGCCTGTCACTGGGATTTGAATCTGCAGTTCTCCAGTGGACAGTACTCATCTTCCAGGCATGTTGGACTATTCAAGGGGTTGTCTGCAGCATGGGTGGCTATTTGGTCCTCACAATGTGACATTGTCCCCACCAACCCCCTTGGGGTACTGGCAAGGGCCCTAGTGGATTGATGCGGTACTGGATGTTTTTGTTTTAGACTTGAGGCCTAGCCCTAGGCTCTGTCCTCTGCACTCTGAGTGGGCTGTCCTTTTTTGTTTTGTTGTATTGTTGCCCCCCTTTTCCCTAATAAATGTTTATAAAGGTCAAA
The DNA here is from genome assembly GCA_030014935.1 of Caiman crocodilus. Lineage (NCBI taxonomy): Eukaryota > Metazoa > Chordata > Crocodylia > Alligatoridae > Caiman > Caiman crocodilus. The sequence continues at coordinate 1,340,836 of JAGPOW010002742.1, read as the reverse complement.
AGTCTTTCTTTCTTTCTTTCTTGGAAGGAAGTAGGAGGACTATCCAATAGTTAATGTCAAATTAACTGTGGAGATCAAGAGCCTTAGGTTCGTATCTGAGCAGTTACTTGAGCATAGCTATGAATTATGTTACCTGGTTTCTTCTCCTTATCTAATCTAGTTGGAACAAGGAGCAACAAAATGAAGGCTTGTTGACATAATAGCAGTTCCTTGGCTTTTAGCACCTGCTGTTGGAAGAATTGATGACAGGGAATGTGATGTCACTGTGGTCGAGTTTATGCATGTTAACACTTCCTATAAGCTTGTAAAATTTACCATGTATGTTTCAAAAGTGCCAAATTAAGACAAAGTTATTATGTTATATATGTGGACATTGCTTTTCATCTTAAAGAGATCTAGCCCTGTTACCATAACAATATTATAACAACGTTAACAGAAGCCTTGACAGCCCCTAATCAACAACTATTTTAGACCAAATAAATTCATTTCACACTCTGTTTTTTATTCCAATCTGTGATTTTTGTTTGACGCACAATTTAATAAAACACATTTTTAGACTAAAATGATTTTATAGCACTTTTCACTCCCTTTGGAGTAAAGGTATCAGGCCAACATTGGTGGCCAACACTTTATTTTCCAGAATTTTTTGAGTCAATAAAATGGGAGTCCATGAGATAGTTTACTGAAAGCGTTATTTTTAATTCATGCCCAGCATTTCTTATGCTTTGTTTAGTTATATTGTAAGTATACTGTTTTGTAGAGCTTTTTCTTCACCATAGAATGGTATTCAATTTCCTGACTGCTAGTCTTAATATTCTCAATAAATGTCATTACCTTGTTTATTCAAGGAAGCCTTCTTAAAGATTTAGTGCTAGGAAATATAGGTTATAACAAAACGTATGGTGAAGACTTTTTTTATTTCCTATAAATTTCCACACAGTATTTTTGTGTGACCAAAATATTTAAGAGTGTGGTCCACTCTAGAAATAGATGTGATAAATAACTTGTACATATTTTCTGCAGTAGAGATTGTGGTGAGTTAATATAATTTGCCCTGAGACTTCTGATACACAGAAATAAGCCTGGGATTACTTTCCATTTTGAAGAGGAGGTAGTCTTTATGGTTCTTTGGAATTCTGCTCATCATTTTTTTTTTCCTTTTTGGGTTGTGAATTATGTACCTCGCCATTGGTTCAGTGTTGCCTATTGAATCATTATATGCTAGGAGCAAGAGAGCAATGGAGTGGTTCTCAGCTGGGGCTCTGCAGCCCCCTGGGGGACCATGAGCAGGTTTCAGGGAGTCTACCTGACCTGGGTTGGCATGAAAAGGAGGAGTGGGCCACCCCACCTGGCATCATAACCTCCATCTTATGGGTGGTACTGCAGGTGGACGGGCAGGTAATGTTCCACACTGTTGCTCTTCAGGTGAGTGGGGTCCTGGGGCTCCTTGCCACAGAGCTCTACCCACTGTAAGGGCCATGAAAGTGGGGCTGGGGAGCCAAGTAGTTGATACAGCACAGGTGGGTTGAGTTTTTATAGCATACGGGGGAGGCAGGGAGAGGGTTGGGCTCATGAAGAAAAAGACTGAGAACCCCCAAATAGAGAAATGACCTGAAGCTACAGCAGAAGAAATTTTGGTTACTGATTAGGAGGAATTTTCTGACTTTGAAGATAGTCAAGTATTGGAACAGGCTACCTAGAAAAGTTGTGGAACCTCCATCCCTGGAAATTTTTAAATGTAGTTTGACAGACACTTGGCTGGGATAATTTAATCAGGGATGATCCTCCTTTGAGCAGGGCAGGGCTGGGCTAAATGGCCTTGTGAAGTCCCTTCCCGTTGTACTGTTCTATGATCCTATGCCTTTTGGGAGGGATTTTTTACAATTCATTTCAAAGTCTGACATCATTTGCACATCTTCACTGTTCTATTTGATGTGGAGATATTTATTAAATACCAGATATTTTTATTGTTGAAGAGTTTCTAAACAATTTTAGGAATTAAATCACATGTATGTTCTCATACTGAGCTCCTCATCACAGAATTTGTGCACCCTCCAGTAGTACATTAAGTAATGTGAATAACATCTGTCATTAGTCTTTTGTTTTTGCATTCTTTCTGCACAATGAAAAAGTGTGGCTGCTTTTTTGGTTGAGTACAGTTATTGTTATTTTAATGTAGTATTTTTATGTTAGAGAAGGAAGGAGTATCCTGCTGTTCCAAGTGGTCCATGAGAAAGTGCAATAATACTATACATAAAACAATCTAAATTTTTTTTATCTAAAATCTTTAGATGAGTACAAAGTAACCTAGTGTTAGATGAAGTCAAACACCAAAAGCCAGGACTTTGTTAGTCACACTTCCTTTTTTTTAGTGAACTGATAGGCTATGGCTTAAGATGCCACATCATGCTGGTGAGGCCATGATTTAGAAGCAGTATAATTTTATTGCTCCCTACCCAATGACAGCTGGAATCCTTCTTAGGAAGTGTTCTCACCCTTTGAGGAGGAAAGAGATGGTTTGGAACAGTTTTAGTAAGTTTTGGAAGCGGCTATATTAAAATTTCCTCAGACAGTGAAATAATGATGGCAGCATGAACAAAGGTAGAAGAAGGCACATTTTAGGGTATTGCTTGTGGTTTTTATGAAACCCACAGTAAAGCAAAGACTTCAAATATACTACAACATGAAAAAGATTTAAAAAACCCAAAACTGTTGTATCTCCTTCAGAAATGATGTCCCAAAGAGCATTCAGGCCAACTTGCATCATTACTGTGCACGTTCTGTCTTCCTAGATTTCCCTCATACTGGTTCTTTATACCTCTTTGAAAAAGGATTGAATTCTCATCAGAAAGTTGCAGAATATCTGAAGGAAAGGGTTTCTACCTCAAGCTGTTGTATTTTAGTGATGGTGAAAATAATGTTATGCTCATTGTATATAACACATTGTAGTTTTTCTGGATGTTATTAATATTAATTGTAAGGTCTTATTATTTGCTACAAAGCTAGAGCACTTTTATTTTATTATTCCTGAACTCTACTGAGCAAGACCCTAATTCTGTCATTCTAATGAAGGAATCAGATTGAAACTAAATAGGGTTTCATAGAAACTAAATACCCTCACTTGGTCATAACATAAACCAGATGCCAGGTCTTTTTTACTTCAGACATTAACAGCAAAGTATTTTATTCAGTTATCAGATCATTTCAACAATGAATTTATGTAAGTCTTTAATAGAAATGCAATCCAAAATACCCCATATTATAGCTCTGACACAAATTAGTTTCCTGCCTCAAAATATTTACATCATAGGATCATAGGAAAGTATGGCTGGAAAAGAGCACATGAGGTCATCTAGTCCAGCCCCGATATTTAGTTCAAATCTGAGTCCTCAGTTAGAGGAATATTTTTATGGTGAAGACTATTGCAGCATGGCTGCATTATTTTGATCTCAATGGAGATGTACACATCAAAAATAAAGAACAATAACTTATTTTATTTTCCCAGATATTTATATACAACCTTTCATCCAAGAATCTCAAACTAATTTACTTGCATCAGATTTCATCATATATATAGTTATCTGTGTTTTACAAATGAAGGTCCTAAGGCACATTGAAATCAGATGACCAAGATCATATTATAACCAAGATCATAATATGTGGTGAGTCCAGAACCCCAAAGACTTTGTCCCCTGCTTTAATTACTAGACAATGTTGCCAAGCAAAGGTGAAAAATAGCAAACTATTTAGGTCATATCACCTTCCTACAGAGCTGGGGTAGGAGGTGGGCTTTTTTGGCCACTTTCCAAGCCATATACTTCATGGGAAATGTGAACAGGAGGTAAATAATACAGAACCAGAGCCACAATGATCAAAGCACTAAAAGCTACCATGACCATGTCTACAGTTTTCTTATTCTTTTTAAGGTTGATAATTATTCAAATACTTGTTGTTCATACTTAGATGTCAACTTGATTAGTACTTTAAAAATGCTTTACATAGAAATGTACATAGAAATTTAGGACAGATTCTTGACTGCTTCCTCAGGTAATCTGCTATTTGTAGTGTATGACTGGCCACAGAAGTCACATGATGTTGTTTTATCTTCCTGACACCAGACTGTCATTCTTTGGTATGAAATAGCCAACAACAAATGAGGAATAAGAATAGTGAACACCCGTTCATATATACAATCTTTTGTCTGCATAGAATACAGGTATTTTGTGAACATGATGTTCACCAAGCAAAACTCCATTTGTGCCGATGTGGATGCTGACAAGCAAAACTGCTGTCCAGACTTGACTCAGCATCTGCAAACACTGTTTTGAAGTAATCCAGCAATGCTACAGCAGATACTTTGGATAAATACTTAAAACTTTTAGATCTGTAATTGCACACTGTATAAGCCAAGGTAACTGAAGTAAAACTTAGCCAACTGAACCTGAATAGTTCATAGGCATTTGCTGTCAAAACCATTGAGATATCTTCATTATTTTAGGAAAAAGATTGTTCTGCCAACTAAGATTTCATAATCTGGAAGGCTCAGGCAAAAGGCCATCACTGGAAAAAATCGGAAATCTCATTGGGAGGAAATTTTAAAGCTAGAACGGCAGCTAAAATACATTAGTCATCCTGATGGGCCCCCTTCAAAGTGTGTGTCAGACAGTACAACAAATGGATCAGATTCCACTACACAGTAAAATGTCCTAAACACATCTCATAAATTCGGCTTGCCACAGCAATCCAATGGGTCTTTTTCACATAATTTAATAGATCTAAGCTTCTGGAAATAGTGTATTTGCTTTCTGTGGTACACATATAGTTAAAGCTTTTGTCAAAAGTTAATTCCATAATCACTATCCAGTCCTTCTGATATTAATAGGACTCAGCTAATTAGCTACAAGAAGTACAGTTATCCCTCAGCAATGTAAAGGTTTTATTATTTTTATCTGACTCTGGCTGTTTTCAGTTCCTAGGAGATGAAGGTCAGAGGACACATACTTATTTAGACACTGGAATTCTTACATCATTTTTCCATTACTTGGCTCAGGAGGAGGAGCCTCTGCCTTTTTGGCTGCTTTTCCTTTTTCTTTTCCTCCCCTTTAATACTAGGGAATGAAATTCTCTGTGATGCTAAATATTCTCTCTTTTCTTTGGATTCTTATAATAGTTACAGAAAAAAAGTATATATATATAAAGGTCATGAAACAAGCAAGCTGTTCAGTTTTCTAGATGAAACAGTGATCATGTCAACCAAACATTTTATTGTTAAACAAAACTGGTGGCTGGACTGAAAAAGGGAGGCCAGTTAGCACAATGCATTATTGTTTTCTATTTTTAAATGTTTACTAATATACCAATAGTAGACACTGGACACTAATAACAAGTTTTGAAGTTGTTTTTAATTCTATATATAAAATGGTTGCTTCCTAGGACAGTTTTAGTCTTTTGTGGCCCACTTCTGTCTGGGTGCAACCCCCCAAAAATCAATTGCAGTACTAACCTGCAAAAACGTAATTACCTCAGCATTTTGCTATTCCCATTACTATACAGAGTAAATATGGCATATTTACAATGCTAAGATGGCATCTTTCAAGTAGCTAATGCTATAGATAATTCATAAGCACAGCTACAGTGTTAAGGCACAGATCTGTTATGTAGATGAAATTCTCAAAACACTTGAGCAATAATGTTAGCTGCATTTTAAGTGTTACTATCCACAGCCTCCAATATCTACTTCAGACAAATTCTGTTTTATAAACGTTCTTATATCACGCAGCTACATAGTACCTGGACCCTTTCTAGTACTGCATTTAACAATGGGCTTAAGGATCTACCTACTATTTGTGGTTTGCTTTCTTATTTTTCCCTAGATAGAGAACAATTCCTGCGGTGGTATGTTTCTTGTTATAGTTTTTTTCTTTTAAATTGTATCCTTCTGTGTGTTAATATTAGAGCAAACTAGGTCAAGGAAATATACCTCGCATCTGGCAAAGAAGTTAGTGAGTCCCTAATTAGATCTTCTAGAGTCTCCATCCACACTCTGACGGCCCTGAAGAAAGCTCTGGTTCCCCACACAAATGAGCTTTTTTGTTTTAGAAAGTTCCACTGTGCCAGAGGATCATCGTTGCTGATCACAATCTCAATGGCAGGGTATTAGCTAACAGTGCAAATATGCTAGGCCCTGCCTATGGGGAGTACTAAGAGGAGGACTGAGATCTTGAGCTTGACTTGCTATTGTATTGGAAGTCGGCATAGTGAGAGGAGGAACATTTGATGCCCTGGTTGGTAGGAGACTTGCTGCAGCGTTCTGTACTAGCTGGCATTTCTTACAGGATGACGGCTTCACACCCAGCTATTTCAAACAGCTGTATTCCAAGTGTATATAACTGAGGCCATGTCCTCCTCCTCAAGCTAAGACATTAGTTTCCTGGCCAGCTGGTGACAGAAAACATTACTTGCAGATGGTGGTGAATAGATTTAATAGTTTTCACAGATTTTTAGTGTCGGAAGGGACCTCAGTAGATCACTGAGTCCAACCCCCTGAACTGGGCAGTTACATGATAAGTCAGTGAGGGATCCAAGAGCTCTAAGTAGTGAACTGAATTAACCAGTTATGGATGTGTTATTTCAACCAAAGGAGATGTCTTTGGATTGCAGATTTTTCAAAGTAAAAAAAACTTTCTTCTGCCCACCGACCTATATCTGTCTTGCTCAGTTTTACCTCAACCAGCTGCTTTTCATTCATGAGCTGATCTTAGCCCGATGTTGGGCCATTTGTTACGATATGTGCTGAAAGTGGTGTACACAGGGAAGAATAAGTTGAACTGTGTCATGTTTTCAGCGCAGTGGACTTTCATTGGGGTCAGAGACTCCAAATGTTAACTTCTTAGGCTGGTAGGATATGGGTGCAGTCTGAGAGACCATACATAGCTTCTGCAAGGAGGAAAGCACCTTGCTTCACTTTCAAATTAACTAATCACCCCACTAGCCATCCAACTACAGGGTGAAGCAATCTTTGTTAGACAGTTTTTATTGTATTAGCTTTGGAATTTCTTTATTTCCCAGCTATCAAGAAATGGAAAATAGGAAGGAAGGCAAAATTAAATTGTGCTATGATTGTAAATCATAACCACAAGTGCTTTTGAAACAGCACCGATTGCTTTTCACATTAACCTGAGATTCATAGTGAACTATATATATATTTTTTCCTGACTCCTTTCTCTTACTCTCAAGTACTAAAGATTCAGAGGTCACTAAGCTTCTCAGGCCAAATTAGTTTCAAGGTGTCTATTTTATTTCATTCATTACAAAAGCTATTAAATAAAAATATTTTACCAAATAAAAGGAGTCAAAGAGATATGGCACACATTTAACATTAAGGCTTCTATATAAAACTCCAGAGTGTATTGGATCTGTTTAATGAGTTTTTTCTGATTAAGTTGAAGTCTAGGGAATTTATTATAATGCCATATTCCATAAAAATACCTATGGTCCTGAGAGAACAGACACTATGTTAATCTATTTTTAACACTGAGTGATTAGATAAGAGATAGTTTGCAAAAGTGGCATTAAAGCAGTTATCTTTGGCTCAATTCAGGTAAAACTACTTTCTGATCCCACACCATAAAGATTCCCAACAAAGTTTACAACTAAGAAGTGAGCTAACCTAAATAAATGCTGATTATAGCAATGACATTTAGTAGATAGGACCTCCAACTTGAATGGTGTCATGATGTGTAACATTTAAATGAAGATATATCAACCAAAACAGTACTGATTTTTGGCACTCCATTGATAGAGCTTAAGTGAATAAAGGAGGCTTTCCAATGAAGAAACAATCTTCTGGGAACCTATCACTAAAGTGGGGCTGGAAACTACAGCCTCTCTCTGCTCTCACTTTCTGCATTCATTCTGCTGATTATGTTTTCAGGCCTAGCCTCCCTAGGCTAGCACCATAATTTTGTGAAGATGTGAAAAAATGGCACCATGATTCTTTGCAACATCATATCACCATATCTGCCAGCCAAGACATCAAGGTTTCCTTACCAGCCTTGATGAGAGCAAGTTTGGTGCAACTCCTGCTACCAACCCACAACTCCAGCAACAAAATAACAACTTCATTAAACTGGAATTCAGGCTGAAAAATACATCACAATGACCTGAGTGTAAAGACCTTGCAAAGACATTATAGTTAATAATGAGGAAATACAAATATCTCATAGTTTGGTGTAAAAGAAATCAAAATCTGAGTTTTAAATTAACTTATCTTCAAGTATTCAGCTATTTTGTAATTTAAATAAATTCTCTGTGAAGATAATATTAATAACTTTACTGAAAAACTCTGCAATGATTCTCAGAGGGAAAAATCCCTCAATAAATTCTGAGATGGTCTTTTTAATGATCACTCATTACAAACAATTTTATTATTTCAGCAGCAACAACCACTAACATTATTTACCTTTAATCATATAGTGCATGTACTGGCCTGGTCTTTTTTATAGCTACATAGTCCACAGAAAGAAGAAACATACAAGTTCATGATTAGATAAATAGCATACTGGAGTCTAGCATTTTCTGTGTTTAATTAAAATCCATTTGCTGCTTGTAAAAGGATCAACAGCCAATGTATCCATATATTCAAATCTATATCCAAATAATTCAATTGTAGTACCGAAATGAAAAGACAAAGAGTTAGTTGATGTAGAAGATAACATGCTTGTTCTCACATACATCTGTGTATGAAATAATTTTTTTCGGTTTTAAGTTAGCAACAGGAATGCTGGGGATGCAATGATCAATAGCAGCTATATGCACAGATCTAATATTTTCTACTCGTCTTTGTTTTTAATGTTGCCTGCATGCACAGTGCCTGTATATTGTCTTGACCCATGGGAGGTATAGTCAACTCAGCAGCAGTAGATTTTGCTTGTCTAGGCCAGACATTGTTGGTTCAGATAAGCCTTTCATCTCTTTTGACTTGCCTGTAGTCCAGCTTGAACGTCTGGAGCCTCAACTGTTTTGGTATATCTCAGTGAAGATAAGGGTGGTTGAAGATATGACCACAGGGGCATCAGTAGAGTAGAACATGCCAGATATTGGAGTGTGGTTCCTACACAAGTTTTAAGCAGTGGAAGGAAAGGAGCAGCTAACAAATTAAGGGTTCATGAGGAGCTGGCTCATTCTGCTACCACAGAAGTCCACGTACTAGGATGGCTTTAGCATTAGGCCTCTGGTAAAAGTTAGATTAGCATTCTTACACCTAATCCTCAGGGCAGTGAAGAGGTCTCCAGAATTGTACTGTTGTCCACTGAATGGCAAAGATATCTGAACTCTTGGGTTTTTTCTTCATGGGTAGGTTGTCCTTATAACAGGTCTTGATCCAAATGTCCCAGAAAGCTGATCAAGTAGTTTGTAAAATCAGATTGTTTATGGATGAACTAAAGTTATAAATAAATCCACACAGAACAGACCTTGTATGAGCCAGCTCTTTACTACTACGTCCCACTTTCCCAAAGATAAATTCACATTGGGTATGATAAGCTCCTAGCTGCTCTACTTCTTTCTACTCTGGCTCAGTTCATATAGCCTGTGAGCCCACAGACAGTATCTGAAGTAAGCCTTTATTAAATACACATGAATTTTACTTTGATTAGTGCCTATTAAGATAGACTCATGTCCATTAAGA
>JAGPOW010002742.1:1300217-1321711 GCA_030014935.1 Caiman crocodilus | reverse complement strand
TGGAGTGAGAACCTGCAATCTCTGATTGAGTTCCACCAGAAATTCAACAGTCACCATCCCTCCATCTGACTTTCTTTAGAATACTCCAGCACCAACATCTCCTTTTTAGACACAATGATCAGTATGCAGAAGGGTAAAATACAGACCACAGTATACAAGAAACCCACAAACCAACGTGCATATCTGCACAGAACCAGCAATCACCCTAAACACACCAAAAAAGCTGTGATGTACAGCCAAGCCCTCAGATACCACCGCATCTGTACTGAAGAGAACACCTGGGATCTCTACTTCACCAATCTTAAAAAGGCTTTCACCCAGCAAGGACATTCTTCCAGAGAGGCAGATCTCACATTTGAAAGAGCCACCTGGATACCATGTGAAGAACTGCTGCAGTACAGAAGAAAAACACCCACAAATTGCACACCACTGGTTATGACGCATCACCCCTCCCTTGAACCTGTATGGAAAAATCCTCAAAAAATTGCTACCCATATTAGAAAAAGACCCTATTCTTAAAAAGATCTTCCCAGAGCCACCCATCCTAGCCTTCAGACAAGCACTGAACCTCACTAACCAGAAGCACCAGAAGCAAACTTCCTCAACCCCAGAACACAAGAAGGGGACAGCCAGGAAAGAAACTGAGGCAGAAACCTGGTTGCTCGGGGAAAAGGAAAAGTCAGTGGGGATAAGACAATGGCAAAGAAACAGGGAGTTTGCAGGTAGAGAGGAGCTCAGGACAGGTGTTGGAGGTGGCAGTGGGCGAGAAGCAGGAGAGGGAGAAATGAGACAGAAGTTAGAGGGGCAAGGAGCAGAGATTGGAGCAGGGCCAAACCACAGTAAAGCAAAACCCAACTTAGGGGTCCAAATAACAGTTTTATTAAACAGACAACACACTACACAGCCTCATTAAGTTATTGGTTCACACACACACACACACACACACACACACACACACACACACACACAAGCACTCATAATGGCAGCCGGAGAAAGAGACTCAGTGGAAGGGCTGGAGTCCAGGTAGGGAAGAGAAGCAGAATCCAAGTTCTTGGTTGAAGAGGGTTGTGGGGGTTGATAGCTACCTGTCCAGGCTGAAAAGGGTCCTTGTCCAGTAGGTGTTGATCAGAGGGGAGTCACCGGCAGGGCCTCTGGGTGGATAGGTGGTATGGCATGATGCTGGTGCAAATGGAGAGGGCATCCCACTGGGTCTGTCTTCACTGCCCCTTTTTATTGGGGGCAGGTCTTATATGACCCTTGTGACAGGAGGCATGCCCAGGCAAGGGTCATCCCCTGGCGTACTAAGCATGTGTGCTCCATGTAGAGATGTGCAGTTTTGAGTGTCTGTACTGGTGGGGCACAATGGTAGAGTTGCTGGTTCTCCGGGGTCTTTTGTCTTTCAAACACTGGGTTCTTGTCTCTGTTCCTGGGTGAGGTCCGTGGTTCCTAGATGAATCAATGTGAGTTGATGGCCTGGACGTTACAGGCCATTCAGTGGAGGCCTGCTACCATTGTATTTCAATCATTCCCAATCACTCTCATTTATCCAGGAACCAAATTACAAGGGAGGGGCACATGAATCATACAGTTGCAACACGGGGGATGCCCAGGCAGAGGACACAAGATGGAGGCTTGACATACAAAATGGAAACTTGAGATGACTTACACTAACTTACATATATAGACCTAAAACAGTAATCACACAACAGAAAAGCAGTACAAACATAATGATTATCACTTTTAGAACAGTGGGTATCCATATCAAAATAGTAGGGAGCTTATTTGCAAAGAGGGGAGAGAAAAATAAAACTTATTACCTAAAATAAAATGTTAAAACTTATCCTACATCTTAGCTTACTTATACTTAACTATAGGGAATAGAGAGGGAGAGAAAAAGTCAGAAATTGGGGAAGGGGAGGGAATGTGTTTTAAAATAAAAAAAATGAAAAACTGGGTTTTGCTACATGGTTTTGTTTAGACAGACCTAGGGTTTTGCTCATCATAGTTTGGGTGCTTTATGCAGAGGTTAACTCTGTGCATTCCTCCAAATATTTGTGGATATTAATTTTGCTTTTAACACATTTTTTATTTGACTTTATAAAAACCTGTGTGGAGCAGCTGTCATTGCTTTGTAAGGAGGTGGGGTGCAGCTGTAAAAAAGCAAAGGTCACTCCTCAAACTGTCTGGGGCTGAGGCTGGATACAAAGTTTACAGAAAGCTCTCACTGCTCTGGTGTGTACTGCTTAAATAATTTTTTTTCATTGTTTAAAAGTAAGGTATCCAGGCTTTAAAAAGGAGAACAGCACATAACTGACACAAACACCTATAAAGTAGGTAATGCACAGCAGTGAATGTGACAGCGGTTCTGTCCCACAGCAGTAAAGCCTCATGATCCTCGTAAGAAAAGTGGTACTTGCCGGTGACTAACACAACCCATGGTAAGGTAAAGAAGCATCTTCTAATGAACTTCACTGCACCTAATTTGGTATGAGAACAGCTTATATACACTGCAGGTTACCAAATAAATGTAGGAAAGTACTAACATGCCAAAAATACACAAAGACAGCTGCTTTCACTTGTCAGTGTTCGGAGGGGCAGAACCAGAAACAAACAACAGAGGAAGGAGAAAAGTAGGTGCTTTTTTCTGCCCTTATATGGGTAGCCTCACCTGCTTGCTTTATCACACGCAGAGTTAAGCGAAGGTCTGTGGGTGCACCAAGGTCTGGATAACTGTGGTTGATACTGTTATGAAAAGGAATAAAGCTCAGCTCCAGAATCCTAGAAAGCCTGTGTGTGGCAGGGGCAGGATTATTTATTTGCTTTTGGAAAGGTGTAAAAGTGAGGTTGCTTCATGGCAGATTGGGGTAATAATAGCCTAATCTGTGGTGCATCTGCAAACAAGAATGACGGTTTCTAATGCTTCATCCTGGAATGGCAGAGAAGAAAATCAAGTGCTGCTTTCTGGCCTAGGCTACAGAGATCCAAGACCATAGAAGTGCAGTGCTGAGCCAGTGCCTCATTTGCTTCTGTCACAAGTGTGATACTATGATTTGCTAATGAATTATTACTGGAACTGTCCAAAGAGTATGAGAAACCACTGGAATTTCAGCAGAAAAGTTGGGACCATTCTTACTGCTTTTCTCAACTTTAGTGTAGTAAGGATAGAAAGATAATAAATCAAATTAATAATGTGTTGTCCCTCTCATTTTTGACCCAAGAACACTCAATGAAGGTTTAGCTTTACAGCGTACCTCTCAGCTCTGTGACGGATAGCACATAGGAAATCAGAATGCAATTAAGATATGTTAAAACTATGTTGGGCTGAATTAATATACTTAGGGAGGAGAGTTTTCATGTGCTTTCCCTACTTAATTTTGAACAAAGAAAACTAGATCTAAGAATAATAACCAAATACTGGTCCAGTATTATGACCCAACTCTGCATGGTTTATGTCTAAAATGACAGCAAGGGTATGGATAAAAATTATGTTGCTTAGGTCTGCCAGATTGAAAGTTCAATGCCCAACAGATTGGTGTTCCTTTATTTCTCAATACTTTGTAGAGAAGGCTAAAAAGAACTGGTGTTATCTTTACCTCTGTTATTGAAAAAGTCAAGAGAAGGAGGCTTTCATGCAACCTGAAGCCTTTGATACTTAAAATGACTTGGGATTGGAAGAGTTATTTGTATTACATATATTTTTGATAGCTGGATTTTTTTTCTTTAGGGAATGTTTCTGTCTTCACTGCTGACTGGAGCAATAATGAATGGATTAGCTCTATAACATGAACCTCTATGTCTGGAGGTAAAATTGGTTAGCACAGTATATACTTCTCAGCACCCTTGTACTTGTAGCATTTAAATTGGCAATATCCACCATCAGCTTATTAAGTCTGCGGTGTCTGACATGAGACAAGGAAGTAGAAACTTGGAGTGTCAAAGATATTTGACTTCAGCTGGACTGTGCTGAAAATAGCCAAATTTGGAGGGGTCCTCCATCTGGATTACTGCTGTTGAAGAGACTGCAAAAATATTAATATGGTGTGTTTAAATGCAGCAAGTGAACATTTTCAAGAAACACCTATGTGTTTAAAAACAAAAGGAAGGATTTTGCTGGTTGTCTGTAATATACTTTTGAATGCTACTGAGGTACTTTTTCCCTTTTTTAGAATGTTGCTGCTAATATTTGATTCTTTGGCAGAATCAATGATAAACTTGCTATCCGAGTTGCTTTGTTCCTACTAAGCTTTTTAAATGAATGCTGTGCATCTGAAAAATGCTAGACTGAGTGCACTAAAAGCAATATCCTCTGTTTAGTCCTAGAACATGGACGTTTGCTAGTGAAAACTTCTAATGTGCTTCCCTGCCAAGGGCAAAACTTGTTCTAGACTGAGGGAGTTGTATAAAACATTTAAACCTTGGCCTTCCTGCTGAGATTGTCAACAAGGACTCCAACTAGTGTCAATGCTGTACATAATTTGTACACTAAAACTGGACTGAAAACAATGCAACTTGCATAAGCCACTGATTATCCTGCCAGTCATGGTAAAAATATGTTGATGCTACAGGGATGGATGTGCACTAGTGATATAAAGGTTAATTCTCTCTATACTATTAGTATTCTCCCAGCTCCATACTCTATTTGCTTCCAAACATTACAGTCTGCTTAAAGAAAAAAGCAATAAAGGAAAAAGAAAAGAATAAGGCACATTACTGTTGCAGAAGAACAATATATAGCTGGTAGACAATGATAGATTTACTAGCAATAAAATTCTCTTCCCTCCTGCAGGCACAAGCTGTAATATTTGTGACGTGAAACACTTACACCCTGGGTCCTCTTCATGTTAAAGATAGAGTAATCTGATAGATTTACAGATGCATGTGAATGGGTACCTAAACTGTGGCTCAGAGTAGTGCTGATGTTTGAGGGAGGGCCAGCCCTGTCTCAGCCACCAGCTGTTCCTTTGGCACCTGTAGCTGAGCAAACTTTTCAAATGACCTCTCAATATCCTTTCTAGCCTCAAGAGAAGTACTAGAGTAGTAGAGGCTGTTAAAATATAGGCACACGGGTGGCCAATTTAAAAGGATAAAGGTTTCCTCCATACTTTCAGAACAACAGTCCCCTTGGCTGGAAAATAATAGAAATACCAGCCATGTCCGTTCCCCCCACAGCCTCCTCTCCTCCTCCCAGAAGAGCACATTGTTTTCAAAGCAATACTGGTGTGGAGCATAGTGGCATAGTAACTACATCTTCTTGCTGTGGGTCAGAGATATAAGCTAAAGCCCAGCTCTGGATTTGTCTCTGTTAATAAAGCTGTAAATGGGTACCTGGCATTTAGGGTGGGCACCAAAAGTTTGGTGGACTTGATGTTGGCCACAGCACTTGTTTGCATGGTGTTGGCTGAGGAAACTCATGTGCCTTAACCATGCTATTCTTGTGCACCGCTAGGCTTGGAAGGACCCTTGTCCTGAAGAGCCCTAAATAATCTAGATAATGCCTGGGAGAAAAATTTCAGAAGGCCATTTCTATCAGTATCTATACAGAAACCAGTATGCAGCATGCAGACCTTCTTACACAGTTTTATTGTCCACAGCATGCAGAGCTTCTTACATATCTTTATTTTGTGTCTTGGAGCTTGTCAGAAAATTGAAACAAAAAAGTTTTTAAAAAATATTTTCATTTATTGTCTGCCATTCTGTTCCATACAATTTCATAGATCTGCCCAGGCCTATTCAAATTTGGAACATGTAGAAGAAAGCTAACATAGGACAATAAAGTAGAACTACGACACTTCCTTCTTTGGAATGCAAACAAGTCTAATTTTCTTTTTAGTAAATGTGCCTCTTTTATATCAATGGAACCTAATTGTATAATATGTGAAACAACTATAGTAAGACATACTTCTCATGGATAATTTCTTGTACACGTTTACTTGAATAAATATACAAGGTTCTTGGTCTGTAAGAATACATGGCCATAATTTGCCTCCCATTCAAGTGTACAGTATATTAATGCTTCAATACATTCCTCAACTGGTATTAACTAGGAGAGGTGTACAAAATGGGCAGTATTCAATTTGGATTTGGATTCGGCTTGAATTGGGGACAGTGATTCAATTTTTTGATTTGGATCACTGTCCCGATTCAATTCAGCTGAATATGAATCTGCAGATTCGATGCTGATTCATAGAATTAGCGATTTGGCTATAGACACAGATTTAAATGTCTTTTCTACATATCTCAAGGTCCTAGGCATGGTGGGGCAGATGAAGCATCCCACAGGAGTGCGGAAGTACTTCGAGTCCACTTCTGGGTCCACCACCAAGCTGCCAGGGAACCCTCCCATACCCTCCCTCACTCAGCGATTGGCCACAGGGGAAACCCAGGTGCCCCCCAGACTCAGGAGGCACCAGTCACTGAGCTGGAAGGTAGGTGGGGGCATCCCCCCGCGTGCTTCCTGGTGAACCAGGAAGTAGACTGGGTGTGCTTCTGTGTCCATTGCTGAGCATGCTAGGGACCCCCCTCTCCTTCCCCCCGCATTCATGAGGCACCTGGTACTTTGAGGTATGTAGAAAAAATATTTAAAGTTGTGTCTGAATCATTAAATCTTTCTAAATTTCTCCAAATGGATTCAGAGGGTTCCAATTCAATTTGGAGAGATTAAAGGGTCTCCTGATTTGATTTGGATTTGGAGATTTAGAGCTCGACCTCTGAATCGAGTTGAATCTCTGCCAAATCGAATCAGCAACTGAAGCTTAGCGCAGTCCTATTAATTAGATGTATAACTAGAGATACTTTTTGTTTAGTGTTCTGATTAACTAGATAAAAAAAAAAACAAAATCATTTGGGGATTTCACCGAAGTTTGTGGTGATCCTTCAAGGTTTTTGTTTATAAATTATTCTAAAATAGATACTCAAAGCATAGTGAAATCTCAAAAGTAGGATGGCTGAAAGTAAAGCTGGTCAGAACATTTTTGACTAAATGACAATTTGTCAGAGCCAAAATGTTTCACAGGGCCATGGTGATAAAACAGACAGAACTCACTCTCTAGGCTGGCACTAAGGACAGAGAGACATAGTTAGCTGCATTGATCTGAAGTCAAGTGGAAACCAGGGTAGATTTGATCCTATAGACTAACCACAATAGGGATAAATATATTTATACCACAAGCTTTTGTTAGCTTGTGTCTGTCATAATGAAAGGCCTGGTCTCAGCTAGTGCAGTGTATCTTTTTCCTCTTTACACAAGCCACTGCCTGCTTCCTTATGCTCACTTGCCACTCCTTGATGGAAACAAATGAAGGGAAGCTGAAGGATGAAACAAAAGGAAACAGCATCCTCTCAGCAAAAGGGATATGTCTTCTTCACAGGGCTTCGCCTTGTCTATACCCTTCCCTTACCACACCTGCTGGGTGGACCTATGACCTTTCAACCACATCCAAGTCCCTTGAATGGCAGCTGGTAACTCAATTCCACCTTAGGCTTCCCCTTACCCCAAGGTCTTCAGGGCACAGTCTTTCTGATTAAACCCCATTCTCATTGATGTAGGGTCTCAATCAGATCTAGCACAGGTCCCCTTATCTAAGGCTGCTCATGACCAGGAGCCCTCATCAATGAGTTGACCCTTAGGTTCCCTCAACTTACAGATAACTTCTCAATTGATTTAGTCCCCTTTGGAAGACCTATCAATTTGTCTATTTCACCCTTGGCCATAGCATGCCTGTGACTTCCCAGGCAGTATCTCTCTAGCTGGCAACCCCCATCACCAGCCCATTAGTTCAATACTCAAGTGTCTCAGAGCGACCTTTGCAGGTAATCCCTGCTTGCAGAGACTTACCCCATGTCTCAACCTTGCCACCATTGGGCTGCTTGGTCAATCTTCTTCCATTGGCTACTCTTCATCGATGTACTCAAATCCCAAGGCTTGCCCTAGGGCCAGACTAGGTCTGTATGGCTCCCAGTCTCCTCTGTGCCTCCACACAAACAGGCACTGCTCATTCCCTTGGAGCCAGTGCTTTCCCTTCTCCCAGGGCACGGGGCTGTGGCACTCTCTTTCTTGAGTCTGCCAGGCTCCTGAGGGGCCGATCATATCCAGATTCTTCGTCATGTGAGGGAACGTATCTCAGGCCGTTGGAGGCCAGGGCCTGCAGGTACTTCCAGATTTACTCCCAGACAAGCTGCCTCATGGCAGTGGAGACCTGCTTGTGCCTGAGATGCCTACTAGTTCCTGGTAAAGGGGATGGCCAGTGATGCTGGGATGAGTTTACTTGATGGCAAGATCTTGGTGCAGTTCCCAGGATATGTAAAGCGGTGGCCCCAATTCCAACCAGGGTCCCACTTGTAATAGGAGCTGGGAGGTGGCTTCCTGTTACACCTAGGATATGAAGTCCCAGGTTCAAATCCTTACTGTTCCTGATGCAGTATATCCTGGTCACCCAAGAGATTGACTTAAACACTAGGCCATAATCCATGGAGCTCTGTCTCATATCAGACTTAATACATGAGCCCTAGGCCTAAGAAAACCTCAAAATCCAAAATATCAGTTTTGTACTAAAAGGAACATGGTTCCATTTTTTCAAAACATTTAAAGATTTTGTTTTTTTTCTCATCCTGAAAGAAAAGAAATTCTGGAATTCCAGAAGTGACTGAAATGAAATTATTTCTGTTTGACCAGCTCTTGCTGGAAATCTTTAGTCTGATACAGGGAAGGAAATGGGCCAATGATATTCTGCAGTGTATACACAGAAAGGAAAGTTATAGCTTCCTCTACATAAATGGCCCTGGGAACAACAGTGCCTCAGTACTGATCCCAGCTCCAGATACCTTGTGCCTGCCTCTGTTCGAAAAGGCGTTCCTGGGCTGCTTTTGTGCGGGCCACTGACTGGATCAGCCCCACTCCCATGGGATGGTTCCCAGAGGATGTCTCGGGGGACGGTGGCCGCTCCCTGGAACTCACCAGCCGTGGTCCTAACAGGACCCTCAGCGGCGGGGTCCCACTCTCCACGGCCTCCAGTGCCAACACGCCTTTGGTGGGTACTCATGGGGCTCCAGCCTCCCCCTACACCCTGGCCAATGCCACCTTGGATCGTGGGTCCTTCAGCCTCTTATCACTGGCCCAAGGACTATGTGTCCTAAGGCCCCATTGCCTCTGCGGGCTTCCTCGCTGGCATCCCTGCCAGCTCTTCCCCCGGCTCCCTCTCCGGTGTCCCAGCCAGCTCTTCCCCTGGCTCCCTCTCCGGTGTCCCAGCCAGCTCTTCCCCTGGCTCCCTCGCCAGTGTCCGGCCAGCTCTTCCCCCAGCTCCCTCGCTGGTGTCCCGGCTAGCTCTTTCCCCGACTCCCTCGCCGGTGGTTCCTATGCCCACTTCCCTACCAGCTCTGGCACTGGCTCCTTACCTGGGATCCCTGTGGCTGTGGCTCTCCTCACCCTTGCCGCTCTTGGCACTGCCACTGCTCGCCTCCTCAGCGGCCGAGACACCCTGCAGGAGCCTGCTTCCGGCCGCAGGCTTCCCTCCAGCTCTGGCGTCTCCCGGAGGCCCCTCCGTGCCCTCCGGTGGCGCCTCTCCCTGACACCACCTGGCCCCAGCTGGATATAAGCACGGCTGATGAACCAAGTGGGAGGTTTCTCGGCGTGCGCACCTCTGCTGTCCTCACCTCCTATGAAGGGTAAGTGGGTGCTCCCCCTGGGTTTGTGCCTGGGTTTCCCCCTAGCCCTGGCATCCCAGGGACGTACCTTTACCTTATTACCAAAAAAAAAAAAAAAAATAGCTTGAGAGTTTTAAAGAATGAGCAACAAAAACTTAGGGAATCAGAGAAACAGACAAAAATATGAGAGCTAAAAATCCATAATTTATATCTAAAAAATAGTATTGGACATAACTTACAAATATTTGCAAGTTTCTAATCTTACAGGAAATAAAGGAATTATTTTTGAGAATAAAGCAGGGTTTAATTTGGAATAAACAGGTAAAAACATTAAAATATGAACAATTTAGAGAAAATTGTTCTGATAGCAAAAAATTTTAAACTGCATAATATTCTCCCTTGAGAAGTGGTGGATTCTTCTTTGCATTGCATGAGACATTTAAAACTAAATGAATTCTAGCAAATGTACAATAAGTAGGAAATCTACACATGCCAAGATGTGGACTGGATCTATTACAGGCTTTTCTGTCTGTTACTGCCATGGCTCTATGAATATAATAAACTTGCAGAGCAGCCCCAGTTATGATTTCTTATCCCACTTCTTAGAAGGATGGAAACCATGGAGTAAAATTAAAAAGGGAACAAAAACCTCTAATATTGCCCTTCAAACAATATGTTGTTTATTTTATATGGACAAGATATGACCATACAAGCAAGTGCTTAGCTTATTTTAGCAGACTTTCTGAGTCTATCTCTAAAAACAAAAGAGGGCTCATCCTTCAGGCCCATAAAAGGGCTTTCATTCAGCAAAATATTGCATTAAATTTAAGATTTTAATCTGGTATTTTCAAATGTTTTAGCCAGTCTGAAATAGTCTACGGAAAGGCCTTTCTAATAAAAGCATAAGCCAATCAACACAAAGACAGTGATGAAAGTAAAAGTCAAACATGATTATACTGGAATTGCATAACCAGCATGAGAATGTTTACTTTTTTATCCCTTTAAAATGGATAGTATACTCTTTCCAGTAGAATGGGAGTCAGCTTGTTCTAACTCGTGTTCTCCAAATCTCAGCCCAGCTGTATTGCAACAACATTTTAACATCAACAGCTCTGCATGTTCCTGTGAAAATATTCAGGAAACAACATTTGCTACTTTGCAAAGATAAAAAAGTACCCTGGTTTATTTAATGTTTTCAGTTTTATCATTTAAAGAATACCCTATACCACTCCAGATGCATACTTTTTTATTTCCTGTAGAGTATATTCATTTTGCAGATGATCTATAATTCTCTTTCCCACAAGGTAGGGATTAATTAAAATGCTTTAAACATACTGTTAGTAAGACATTAAAATTCCCACAAGTAATTCAAAGCATACAGTGTCCCTGTTTGTGAATCAAATTATTGATTACTATATCTCCAATCCAGACTCTCATCAAAGTCTTATCTACCCCTAGTAGTTAGGCCCAGCCCTTAATTTAGTGCCAGTCAAAGTCAGCCCTTAAACCTAGTCCAGGACTCCAGGAGGCCCCAATCTCAAATTTTGCCCAAGCCAAAGGTTCCCAAACTTTTCCTTATTACATACCCCATTCCAGATTTACCAGCTGTCTGCATACTCCTATACTAACATATGATCTATATTTTAACTCCTTACATGCCAATTATTATAATAATGAAAATTAAATTCACCATTACACAGTTTCTCCTGCATATTTCCCAGCGATGTCTTGAGTACCCCCAAGGGTACACGTACCACAGTTTAGGAACCTTTGGCCTAAGCTATCAAGCTAGCATCAAGTTTAGTGTTAGGGTCATGTCTGCACCAGAAACTGAAGTATACTGTACCTGAGCTAATAGAGCTCAGCACACTTTAATTTCTGTGCTGAGAAGTGTGTAGAGCTCTGTATTGCAATGGCTAGACTGTTTGTTCACAGTTAGCTTGGGTGTGTCTGCACTGTTGTACCTTCCACACATACCAAGCCAAATCCACACTCCCCTCCTGACCATAACTCAATGCATTGTCCAGATATCCCAGCATACCCTACCTCTGAAAACTGGTTCCTTTATTCTAAGCAAGAATTGGTTCCAAACCAGGGCTGCCAAGGATCAATCATCTTGCACAGTGCTCATACACGTGACAGACCTATCACATCTCTTCACATCTCCCCTAGATTCTTGCATTTCAGCTGAACAGTGGGGCTTGCCCACAGTTGCAAATGCCTGTGGTGCTAGCTATGGGGAAGGGGCAATGCTCTTTTACCTCCCACCAGGACCCAGTGTCTTATGGGAGAAGAAGGGAAGGAATAACTGAAACCATTCTTGCAGAAATGGATGGGGGAAGAGGAGGGGGAAGAAAAGGCTCAATAATTCAGATAATTCCTCATTCCCCTCTCTTCCTTTTGTAAATAGTAGATCAGGTCCTTTGTGCTCTGATATCACCCCCTCTGTCTTTACAGCCCAGGAGTGAAAAGGGTCACTTTGAAATTGCTGTTAAGATCCTCAAGTGGACCTGCCAACAACAGGCCATGAGTAAATGCTGGAGCAGAAGAAACATCTACTTGCTGCAGGAGAAGCTGAGATGAAGTGGAGAGCAAGGGTCTGATCTGGGACTGGAAGCTTGAGCAGATTGGAGGACATAATATGAATGGATTCTAGTCTAAGGATGCAGAACCGTGTGGGGACTGAGGCACAAAATAATTAGATGAAGGGACCAGAAGACCGTGTTAGTGGTTTTTTGCTATAAACTGAAAATATTATTTTCACATATGCACAGGGGTGTGGCAGGAAGAGTTAAAAACTAAACTTAAGCATCTTAAAGAAGTCTCACAATGCTGTGGCCCATTGCAGTCTGTCTGGTGGAGAAGGGAAGAATCTGGTGAATGATTTTTGAATTTGGCAAATTGCCAACCAGTTCTCTTACCCGGAATTGCCCTCAATCCAAATTCTAGCCAATATTATCCCCAGTTGTAGCTAATAGCCACCAGGCAGCCTAAATTATAATTTCTAGCACAGGCAGCCCTACACTCATTCCTATTCTAGCCACAGTACTTAGTTGTCCACAATTCTTGTTAGTCCTGAAAGCTTCCTGGCTTAGAACCCCAGTAGTGTAACTAGGGCATCAGCTCAGGCACCAATTTAGATTTTGTCCTAGCTCTGAGAAGCCCAACCCTATCCATAGCCTCAAGCTGGGGGACTCTTTAGTGTTCACTCCTAACCCTAACCCTTGGGACCCCACATTGGATCTGACACTAACCCTCAGATTCTCTATGGGGCCAAATCTTAACAATAGCACTCATGGGGCCCAGCCTTTACCCTAGTACAGGGAGCCTCACCAGGCATGCTGTTGATAGCCTGGGGATCACTAGTAGCTCCCGTAGCCCAGGAAACCCTAGCCGTCTTATTCCAGCTTACACCTATTCCAGCTACCCTATTCCAACCTGAACAATGAGGCCTACAACTTTAACCCTGACCTTAGCTCATGGAAGCCTGGCAGCCACAAACCTAACTCTTGTTCTGGGAGCCCAAATCCTAACCCCTAACCCTAAAACCATGAACATTAACATGTTACAAACCTAATTGAAGCCTAGGTTTCCTTAAAGACACAAGCCAATCCCTATGCTGGGGAATCTTAGCAGTTCAAGCCCATAGCCTGACCAGGGGGACCTAGCAGTCCTAAATTTAATCAGGTCCTGTGGACCCCTCCTAACCACAAGCCAAACCCAGTCCAGGGGAATCCGGCCAGCCAAAATCCAATCCTACTTTCACATTTAATATTGTACCCCACTAAGTCTGAAAGTCTATAGTCAACACCAGCTTTTTTAAAAAAAACCTAGTTCTTAATTTGTTTGGGAACAAAATTCCTGGCTTTTGGAAAGTTGCTTTTTTACACTTTTGTGTTGTGTAAAGACTTGCATGCATCTTGCAGGAGGTCCGATGATGGCATATAATCACTTCTTATGCTGACAGTATCCTGCCCTGGTATTTCTTGGAGGTACTTTGAAAATCTATGCAAACATCTACAGGTTGCTCATCATCTTGTGTTTCTTCTGTGTCCTGCTGGTCCAGTATCTGTAGAACAAGTAGTTCAGTGTCTTCCATACATGTGTACACTTTTTATTCATAACGAGTGAACATATTTGCTGTTTTAGTGCAGTATTTATCTGTCTTTCCTTTGCTACAAGAAAGAGGTTTTGTATGTTCAACACATATAGCTTGCTTCCAAGTGTATAATTTATTCTAAGAAAATAATTTGATTTTGACAAGGTCTTCAGATTGTAGTTCTGATTGGTCTTTACCTGATTCTTCATAGTATTAGACTTCTGCTTGTCCTTCTTTTTAATCTATTGTTCTATCCACTACTGCCAGCTGTAATTATGCTGTGACTATAGGCATACTAAGACATATATGCTTGTTAGCATCAAGCACTATACTAGGCTATTAAGACCTTCTGTTGGGAGTTTTGTTCTATTAAAGAACAATATTCTTTCAGCATCTGTCTTTAATAGTGATTACTGACTGTCATTTCAATGTAATTTGACTGAATTATTATTCCTGGTTACATTGTACAAACTTCCTGCAAGAAATCTGCTGTCCAAAACAACTTGGTTTGGGATACTATTGCTACTGAAATATTTATTGCTTCGTCTGTTTTTGCTGAGGTAGGATCTGACATTTTGTCCAGAAGTTTGCAAGTCTATAATAATGATAGGACTATAGGAAAGTAGAGCTGGGAGGGACTTTACAAGGCCATCTAGTTCAGCCCCCTCCTGAAGGCAGGATCGTCCTTGACTAATCCATCTCCAAGTGACTATATAACCTGCCCTTGAAAACTTCCAAGGGTGAAGATATTACAATTTGTCTAGGTAGTCTGTCTCAATGCTTGACCATCCTTCTAGTCAGAAATTCCTCCTAATATCCAGTGAAGCAGTTTGTCTGGTTTGCAGTAAAAAGGTCTCTTTGTTCCAGGGTCTGCTGGGATTGTTATGCAATTTGCTTGCCTTGCATCTCCTAACAGGTGTCACAGGGATCACCACATCTTCAACATGCTTTGTCATAATTGGCCAATCTATGGTATTCCTAACTTTCAAAGACAGAATTGTTCTGATGTTTACATGAGCATTTCTGTTCTTAGTGATTCAGCTCTTATGATTTGACTGTCTTAATGTATGATACTAATTTGTCTTGGTAGTTTCAGTAATCCTAAAAGATAGATATGACTTCCTCTGTAGTGTCCAGTCACCTTGACAGAGTGACAAATGTGAGCACTTCATAAAATCTTTTCTGGTATGATTTGTTCTTAAATTCATTACATCCCTTCTCTTGAACTGACTTGATCGTTGCTTTCTATCAGCTTGAGCATCTCATATATTTTTTCAGTTGCCATATCTGCATGTTGTAAGACTGTTTTGCATAAGAAGTCAGCCATGCACATCTCAGTTTCTTTCTTGTAGAATACATCTAAATCGTAGTGTTGCTATTTCAGGAGCATGTACTGAATGCAGTTGAAGATTGCTATCAGTAGTTCTTTTAAAATCACCTTTAATGGTGAATGGTCACTTTCAATTCAAATTGCTTTCTGTCCTTGAACATGCTGGTCAGATGTTTCATGGGGAAATGCACCTGAAAGATATGGATGTTTTTATATGGATGTATCTTTGTTCTATTAAAGTAACTGTCACAGCTTCAAGCACTTTGGTATCAACCTTGATATGAAAGCTACTGACTGTCCCTTTTGTAAGAACGATACCCCTACCTTACAATTTATTTTTCTCACATTATTGGATTTCAGGGTGGAATATTTGGTTGCAAGCTCCTTGATATGTATGATGGATGAATCACATTGAGATAACCACATCTATACTGTGTCTTTGTTTAGTAGGTAGCATAGGGGTCCACGTATTGTGGAAAGCTTGGAAGTAATGTCAGCCCCAAATCCTAGTAGTCTCTGAATTGATATAATATCTTTATTAGTCAACTGTTGTATTGTTTATATTTGTATTGTCACAGCTCTTGAGTGGTCAGCAACTGTCCTATGTATGGTACTACTGTCAGGAGCAATCATATCTTGGTTTTAATTTCATTTTATATTTATTTTTTCTGGCTGTTTCTAGCACACAGGGTTACAATCACAATCTGTGATAGATTCTGCCATGCTGTCTCTTAAGTCCCCACTCCAGAATGTCATTGTTATGATGCCAAACCCAATACATCCTGTTAGTAGATGTTGTGGGCAGTGTTGATATGTTCCTACTGCTCGTTAGGTCTCAATGGCATTCTCATTCACCTGTATCTATTCATGGGTATTCATAATGATGGGAAGCAATTGTTTTTTTCTTTCAGTTCGAAAGTACATACCATTTTCTGCTTTTTGGTATCAAGTGCTGTGAACTTTTTTGCTTTTGTTCAATAGGGCAATAGCTTTTCAATTGTAGGTATTTGGTAGTAAGTACTTTTAGTGTTTTATTTAACTTGCTTGGATCTATGAAAACGGTTAGCTCTTCTGGCCTCTTAGGCTAAGTACAGATGTTCAAAAAGCCCGAGATGACAGTGGTCTAAGATTTGCACTTTAAGGCCACTTACAGACATGTGAGGAGCCTGCTCTGACATGATGGAAATTCAGCACGTTGGAGCATGTAAATTGACGTGCTCTGGCAGCCTTATGCATCATGTGTATTAATGGCGCAGTGTGCTTCCACGCTGAGAAAGTGGTGGCAGTGTGCTTTGAACTAAAACACATTCAGTGTGCTTTAATTGAAAGTGAACCAATGCTATTTTCTCAGCACAGAGGTGTGCTGCACTGCTGATACACATGCTCCCAACATGGAACCTGGTGCTTTTAATTAGTGCAGCTCACTAATTAAAGGTGCCCGGTGCCACTTTGGAAAACATGTAAAATTGCCCAAAGTGCCCAAGGTTGGGTCAAAAGTGAACAGAACAGACCTCTGCTCTTTGGTGGGAGGGAAAGCATGCAGGCTGCCTGCATTGGCTGAAGCCAGCAGGTTGGGGGCACATTTCCCAGCAGGTGCCAGAGAATGGCAAGCCCAGCTGAACAGCCATCCCTGATTGACCAGTGCAGCCCTCTTCCTCCCCAGCCCCCCACCAGCAGAAACCTATCAATGGCAGTGGGAGGAAGTTGAGGCCCCCACCCCAACCCGCCTAGACCTGATCCAGCACAGCTGGGGGATCCATGTGATGGGGGCCTCTGCTCCCACCCCTAACAGCACTGACAGCCTGCTGCTCATGGGAGGTAGGAGAGGAACCTTGCTGGCCAGCCAGGCCAGGCCAGGCAGTGGTGGGAGTAGCCCCTGCTGCATGGCCACCCTGACAGCTGTGCTGGCTTGGGCCTGGAGGAGCTGGGTCCACACAGCAGAGGTCTCCATTCCTCCCTTCTCCCCTCGTTGCTGCTGACAACTGGCTACTGGCAGAGGGATGGGACTGGGGGCCATACAGGCAGTGGGAGGGGAAGAAACGGAGGCGGGGGCCGGCTCCTCCCTGCTGCGCAGCTGCTACGGACAGCTGGCCTAGCCCCCAGACCTGCCTCCTGCCTATGGTTGGCTCTGTAAAGGAGGGCTAGCAGGAGCCTGCAAAGCAACTTGAGATGCCGAAAGACTGCAACTTAACTTGAATCAGGAGGGGATCTGGTATAGGAGTTCAATGGACCAGTTTAACCTAAATATATTAAAAGTAGTATAGTATATCCTTCCAGTGCACCTATGTGTCTTCTGCAGCTGCTGCACTGTGTAGTCCCAGCCCTCCATCCACCAATGCATTGTGAACCACCAGCCTAGGTTAAGAACCACTGGCCTAGAGAATCCAGGGCTACCAGTTAAACAGTCCTCTCTTAGGCTGTCTTTTTACTACATTTAGTAGTTGTTGAAACTCATGTAGGCATGCCCAAATTTGTAGAGAAGACACAGCAGCAGAGACTTCTGCACTGGCAGTGTGAGCACACTGGGACCTTGGATACTTATTGAGCTAACTACAAGATCGCAATGAAGTCTGAGCTGCTGTTTCATCGTCAGTGCATTGCTGCCTGAGCTAGCTATATTAAAGCTAATGTGGGTATGCCTATACTTGCTACAATGACATCTCTTGATTTTAATGTAGCTTCAGTGTAATATGTCTGGGAGAAGTCCTGGACCTTCAAAAACATTTTGATAATCTTTAGCACCTTTAGTGTGAATTCTATTCTTTCTTATACATTAACTGGATTAACCATTTATCCCAGGTTTAGTGTCACTGAATTATTATTTCTAATTAACTTTTTTAGGTAACAGCTGTAGCTTTTATGTTGTCTCTACCACTTGCAATTTCTGGCACTTTTTCTTGGTATTCTATTCAAGTCACAATTTCATTGTTTTTAGTGGTATTTTAAATGTGTCTTTCTGTTAAGGCTGAAGAAGTCTGTGTAGTATACTATATTCCTGACTGTTTGGTGGTCACTTTCCTGTTTGCATACTGCTGCCTTGTCTTTGCATATGATCCTAGTTTGAGTTTTACAGATAATTTATTTTGGCTCTTTTGCACTTCATTAATACCACATGTTTGCAAAATATTATTTGCTGAGTCACTGTTTTCTTCTTTACTATGGGTGAGTGTGTATGTGTGTTTTTCCCCTTTAACGTGTCCAGTCCATTGGCTTTGGCATAATGATTTATCTTGTGAAAATTATTACATGACACTCTACACGGGACATTTTTCATTTTCATGTTTTTGTTACAGTACCCACAGATCTTATGCTGCATTTTGTTGCCACCTCTGCTTTTTATTTGTGGACTTATTTTTTTAATGAATTTTGCTGTGATTTTCTTTGTATTTTCCTACTTGATGATGCTATTTGGTGAATTGTCTCTGTCTGCTATGTTTATATAGGCATGTTGCATCTTACGCGGGGAGTTACGTTCTATAGGCAGCGCGTAAAGGCGAAAATTGTGTATGGTAAAATCTCATATTACCGTGCCAGTGGTGACTGCCTCTGCCTCCAAAACTTCCCGCTGCCGCCACAGAGCCGCACTTAAAGCTGTGTGGCTGGCAGCAGGGGCGCAGCATGGGTTGGTGGTTGGGATGGCTGCATGCCACCTGGCTACCACCATGCCCGGTGGCCGGCCATATAGCTCTGGGCACAGCTCCATGGCAGCGGTGGGAGGTTTTGGAGGTAGAGGCAGTCACCACTGGCAGTGTAGTGGTGGCTGGGCCTCCAGGTAAGCGGCAGCACCGCGTGCAGACTCAAGCCCTGCCTGCCTCCCCACCTGCATATAGTTGAATTCACGCAAGTTAAATGCACATATGACGCGACATGCCTGTATTTTGAATTTGCATTTGTTTCACTGGAGTATTTGAACTCCTGTACTTTTGTCTCTTGCGTTAAATGTCAGGAATTAGAGAATCTTTTGAAGATGGGATGTTTGCATAAATTGGCAGGGTTTGGGAATATACTGAACTATTGTTTCTTCACATTCTTGATCACAATTGTTGAAAAGATACCTTTGAAAATTATTTGGGGATATTTTTTGGATTTTGTATGGATTATTTCCATCTGCTTATGACACATCTGCTTTGGAATTTGTGCCAGCTTTTGCCCACTTCTGTAGCATAACTGATACAGCATGCTGCTCTTACTATTCTTATTTTCTTTCCCTTCTAATCCATCCCCATTACAGTTTTGTGATTTTGTCATTGTGCTCAGAAGAATATCCACTTGGTAAACACATTCCCTTTCAAGTTCATCTGGTTGGGGATAGGAATCTGCTGTGGTGTCTTTACAGTGTCCTTGGTTTGTGTTTGTATTTATTTTGAAGTTTTTTAGTTTCTGATTTCACTTACCTGCAGAAACTTACTCACTTTTAACACCACGTTCAGTGTTCAAGTATATGAATGAGACCCAAGATCATGAAACATTAAGATGTTGTTCCTTCCTCCATATACAATCATCCCTAATTAAGCACTTCCTGAAAGTTGTATTTTCTACATTTACCTAACTTACCCTAAACAAAAGCTTATTTTTACACTATTTTTCAACAGAGAAAACCAGGATTCCTGGTCATTACTGAATTCTAAGCTAATTTTATGTGCAGCAATCCTGCCAGTAGAGGACTCTGTAATCACTCCAACACAGGAAAGGGAAGTCTTGCCAGAGGTCAGAAAGGATCTGGCTCAGGAGGGAGCCAGATGGCATATGTAAGAGCAACAGGCTGGAGGCTGACTGTGGAGAAAAGATTGAAGAGCTGGAACTGTGAGGATGAGAACCTGCTTGGAATCAGTCTGTCACTGCAGGCCTGGTCAGGTGGAGCCGGTAGTAGCTTGCTGGGTAGATATTCTAATGCAACCTGCAAATTAAACTGACAAAATAACTGAACTCTGACAGGGGGTCTGCAGAAGTATCCTTTGTGCTCAAACTTCATATTGCTGTACATGACTGGGATTGTGAATTCACTATTTGTTCAATTTATCTCTCGCAGTTCAGAGCCATTGAAGCAAGGGGAATGTGGACGCTTGCACTGTATACATCTGGTAGTCCTACCGAGATTGTGGACAGAAGTAACTTTTAGCTACTTTAAAAAGAGATGGGGGAGCTGCCACTGTGGAGCCAGCATTCTGTGTTAGAGAGGTATCTAAATCTTGCCTCCCTCTGAGATCTTGCAGCTCTGCATTAGAGAATGGGAATTTTAGACACCAGAACCCCTCCTGGAATTAGGTGCCTAAATGGTTCCTTTGTGTACAGACAACTGTCTTCCTTGTTTTCTTTCAAAAGCTAGTTACCAGAACATGCAGTGATACTGCCTTTATTATAATAGGGCACATCTCCATGTGCAATTAATGTGAAGCAATAAACTCAGGAGTTTATTGCTCCCAGGTGTGCCATTTGAACATGTGCCCTGGAGTTATAAACTCCAGAGCAATAAACCCTGGAGTTTACTGTCATTTGAACATGTGCCTGGGAGCATAGCACACTGAGCTGAGTTGGAGCAGCTCTGGCTGGCAGGGGCCCCCGAGGTCAGCTTGCCAACCCATACTGCTCCCCCCCAGCTCAGTGTCCTGGGATGGGGCTGGCTCAGGCAGAAGTGTGCTTCAGTTCAGGGCTACTCAGCAGGCAGCTCCTATACTGAAGCACCCTCATGCTTCAGCGGGCTGGGGCAGTAACTACATGTGTGCTGCTGTGGAGTTTTTTTTACCCCATGGCAGGCTTAGCCTTCTGTGGAGTAAATTAGTTTATGCCTACCTAATAGGGGCATGTGTAGATGCCAAGATGTTTACTGCACAGCTAATTAGTTTATTGAGCAGTAAACCTCTCATGTAGACATGCCCACATGCCAGTAGTTCAGAGCACTTGCTAAGCAAGTGAAATCCCCAAGTTCAATGTTCTTTTCAGGCTAAGCAAGATTCCAACCCACATCTCCCATCTCCCAAGAGAGTGACCTAATCAAGTCCCAGGCATGACTGAGCTGGAGGAACCCTTAACGCCTTCTGTTGAATTTGTGCCACTGAGCGGAAAGGAATAGAAGATATATGGGACCAGAGAGAGAGAGAGCGAGCAAGCAAGAGAGAGCCTAACTCTGCGGCCCAGTGAGAAGAGCACTTTCCTGGGAGGAGGGAGTTCCAGGTCCTGCTTAGTCATTGAATAAAATGCATAAATGATGTTGGGACTAGAACCCAAGATTTTTCCATGCAAAGGGAGTGCGCTCATAACTGAGCTTCAGAGGGTTACTCGCTTGCTTTCTGGCTCCGAACCTCACATTCAACAGTGACACAACTTCCACAGGGAGATTGGGAAAAAACTGGGGACTTCCACTTCCAGGAGAGGCATTAAAGAGGCATTACCCAGACTTATTTGTTAATATGCCCCTGGCTACTGCAT
>JAGPOW010002742.1:1281205-1299819 GCA_030014935.1 Caiman crocodilus | reverse complement strand
CCCCGGGCAGGAAAGAGCACTGGGGTGACCTGACCCCAGCCAGGGGCTTGTCCAGTCTTCCAGGTAGGGGGCAGCACCACTGCCCTTGGGAGCCCATTCCAGGGCACCTAAATATTGGAGATGCTGAATCTGGAGCCTATCACCCTTACCATAAAGGCTGTAAAACTCTTGCTCTAAATCTTTCCTGGTGTCTAACCCGACTCCGCTCTGTCAGCGTGTCGTTGTTATTTCCAGTTACTCCAAGGGGTGCTCTGGTAAACAGAGCAACAGCTATCCCTTGCTTCCCCACTCCCGCCGATGAATTTGTATACGGCCACCAGGCCGGGTACAGCATCTTGGGAGAGGACTCCCTCCTTCCCTTGGGTCTGGGCTTCATGCCTGTAGCTCCCCGAGACATCCGATCACCACGGGGCACCTCACGGAGGAGCAAAGCGCTCGCCCGGGGTGGGATGAGGGTGTCAGGGCGCCAGGAGCCATGCAGGGAAGCAGGGTCACACCGCGGGGACCAGGGAGCTTTGTTCCCGGGGAGCACCGCACCCCGCGGAGGCAGGCGCTGGGGGAGAGTGAAGCTGCCGGCGGCCGGGTGGGTCCCGCGCCCCTCGCGCCGTTGCCGTTTTAAGAGCCGCGCTGTGGTGTCAGGCCGTGACGTCAGGCGAGTGCGGAGCCCCAGTCTCCGCTGCCTCGGGTATTGCAGCCCCGGGCTGGCGGCGGCACCACTGGCAGCGCCCGCGCCCGCTCCGCACCGCACCGCACCGCACCGCACCGCAGCCGCCCGCGTGCCTCGCGGGGAGGGCGCCGCACCCGGCCCGGCTCGGCCCAGCCCGGCCATGCCCAGGGACCCGGCAGCCGCGGCAGCAGCAGCAGGAACTTTCCTGGCTGGAGCCTAATGGCTGCGACGGGGGAGATCTGAGCGCGCCGTGCCCGCCGCAGCCGAGGGAGGCCGGAGGAGCGGGCAGGGCAGGGCAGGGCAGGGCAGGGCAGGGGGCGCCGGGCGGCACTGATGCCCGCGCGCCCGCCCGCGGCGGGACCACTGCGACGAGCCGGGGGGCGCCGCCGCCGCCGCCGGAGCCCGTGCGAGCGGGGCCGCCCAGGGGCACACGCGCCCCGGGGCTGCTCGGCCTGAGCGCGCCCGCGGCCCCGACGCACCATGGCGGGGAAGGGGGCAGCCGCCGGCACCGGGATGCTGCTGGTCACCGCCAACGTGGGCTCGCTCTTCGACGACGTGAGTAGCGCGGGCCCCTGGGGCGGGCCCCGGCATCTCCGACCTGCCACTTCCCTGCCCCCGGGGGGACGGTGCGGGCCCCTGCCCCGGCCCGTCCGTCCCGTCCCGTCCCGTCCCGCCGAGAGCGCCCCTGGCTGCAGCTCAGCCCGCTCCGAGGCGTGGGAACCGGCTCCCCCCCCTGCGCGCTCCGGCTCCGGCCCGCCTCGGAAACGCGTCTGGGGGCGCCCGGCCCGGCCCGGCCCGGGGGTCGCAGCTTCCCCCGCCCCGAGGTGGGTCTGCCTCGGGCTGCAAGCTCCTGCCCCAGGGCTCCTGGAGAAAGTTTGCCTGCTTGTGTGTTTGCTGTAGGGCAGTTAGCAGCAGGGGTTCTTCTTTCCTGCCCTGCGTGTCCCTGGAGGCTGCCTAGTATTATTAGTAGTAGTGGTAGTATTTTTCCCTTAAATGGTCCTTGGACACCTTCACTGCTCGGCAAGAGGTGGTTGCTGTCAACCAGGCCTTTCCTTTGGTTCTACGGGAACTAGCTAAAGCCTTTCCCCTAGGAAGAGCAGATAGTAAAAGGCACAGACTTCTTTTCTTTTCTCTTTTTCCCCCATTAGCGCGCACTACTTGCTTGTGTTTCCTGAGAGGGACGAGTGGTGTTCAGTACACGCTCTTCCCGGCGCTTCAGCTGTCAGCGCCCCATCAAAAATCTGCTTGAAGCTCTGGTCAAGCAAAAGCAGGCTTCCCTTCTGGACCCTAGGACTCTGGTGGTTTTTCCTAAGATGATCAGAACTGACCCAGACCATAGGTTTACGTAGCCCAGGAGCCCGTGGCAGAGAGTTTCAAGCTTTTTTAAAAAGTGGAACAGTTTGCAGGATTATTGATTAGATTTTGTGTGCATGCCAGAGATACAGTCATTGAATCCACATTCAGATCTTTCGAAGATTTCAGGTGTGGTGATGAGTAACTTGCAAGTCAGCCTCTGCTTCTCTAGTGTAAGCCTTTGTTTAGCTACATCAATGAACTTTTTTTCCCTTTTCAGTACAACTTGCCCCCTCTTTCACTTCTGTGCTAGTTATTTTCCCCAGCTTTGGTGTATTTTATGTCAGCTGTCTCATTCTTCCATTGTAAATCTGTAAACTGAACATTTACTGACAGTAGACTTTTTGTTTTCATTGGAAGCCTTAATTAAAATGTCAAGATAGCCAAAATGATTTAGTCCAAAACAAAATGTTGTCCTGGAGATCTACTTACACTGTAAGAGCTCTCTTACCATACCAGTACAGTATATCATGCTCTCAGTTAGACTGTTTAGATCCTTTAGCTGTGGTTTTGAAGCCTCAGAAATGTTAGGAAAATGAAAACTTGCATTGCTTTCATTCTCTCAGGAAAAAATAAATTCTACTGGGGAACATTTCTTCTGGTAGTCTCAGGAATTCTGAAACACTGCTGTACTTTTCTCCTAATGTGCTTTTTGCATACTAACATGAAAATAAGAGCATTTAATCTATGTTTAGCAAAATCTATTCATGAAATGTTAAATGCTTTTCTACCAGGGAAAACATTTTTTGCAATAGTGGCTATATTCTAGAGATGTCAAAAGAGGAGAAATGACTTTCTGTAAACTGCAGATAGTAATCAAAATATGTTAAAGTTGTAACCATCAGAGCAGGAAGCTTGGGTAATAGCTAGGGTGGCAGTCTTGCACAGAGCAGCACAGGAGCACAGTCCTGGGCCCACTGAAAGCAATGGCAGAATTTGCACTTGCCTCAGCGAAGCCAGGATTTCATCCACAGTGGAGTAATTCCACTGCCTAATGGTTTACGAAGCTGAGGACATACAAGTCATCACACAATTGAGGCCCATAGTTTTATTAGAAAGAAGCCATTCTTTTTGCCTCATGCTTGAGAGTTATACTCAAATTATTGCCTAAGTGTACCACGGTGAGAGAACTGCAACGTTTATTTTTATATTTTTGTAGTTACCATTATTAAAGTGAACAGAGTTTTTGTTCGTAGTCCTTAAAGTTCATTTTTGCCTTAGCCACCGGTAGGTGCCTATTCAGAGGATGCAATCAGCCTCTTCATTAAATCTACTATAATAAATTTGCTCTTAACTCTTTATTTTAATACTTATGTGTATCCAGTCCTTCAACATAAAATGCATACCCACAAATTATAGCCTTGATTTGGTAAACACTCTTATGTCAGAAACTTCATTCACAGCACTAGTCCCTTTGAGTTCAGTACAATTACTAGTTTGTATCTGTGTTTATAGGAAGAAAGCTTAACATTATTACACTTGCTGATCAGTCTTTAGTCTGCTTTTTCTTTAGCAAAATATGACTGAATAATGGTAGTTCGAAATGCTTGTTCAATGGTAGTTTGAAATGTTCATTCAGGATACAGTGTGCCTGACAGTGAGTTTTATCCCTTGACTTTTGATCATGGTAGTTGAGATAATCTATGCCTCCAGATTTAATTATTGCCTGACTTCTCTTAACTAGTATTTTAGGGTCCTTAATATTCCTGGAGGGAATAAAGCCTTTTCATCATTTACTAAAATGTTCTTTTTTTATGGGTTATGAACATTTTTGTTCTTATAGGTTATAGTGAACTTTATAATGGAAAAAAAAATCTACAGTAAAAAGAAAAAGGCTTACTTGGATATGTCTGCTTCAGGGTGAGGAATAGAAAGGCTGACTTTCTGATTAGCTTTTTGATTAGTCTTTTTGGTTTTGTTGGATTTGTGACTAGAAGTTGACCAATCACATTTTTGGAATAATGTCAGTGTAACTAAAGTATGGCAAAGACAAAATTAGAATTTTTTTTGACTTAAGGTTCCATATTTGAGTTATCAGGTGCTTATTGGGTACTTGCTTTTTGGAGGGAGGAATAAGAATCTGTCCCAGTGTGTGAATTTTGGAAGTAAGGACTTGATTTTTGTGTTTTTACCTAGAGAAAAATAATCCTTTCTAATATTCCCATTTCTTTTGTTTCAAGTTCAGTTTTATATCTCTTTCTATTTAGCTCCTCATTGAAAATTATATTATGATCTTGCTGGATCTCAGAGTTTTTCCATTTGTATAACAGAAAATTGAAATTGAAGATAGGTTGAAGGCTTGAATCTGAAGGTCCTGTTCTGTGTCCTGTAGCTGAGCTGGCATGTCACTCACCCTACTGCAGAAAGCCTGTGCCTTGCAATCCTTGAGCTCTGTCTGAAGATCGCACAACGGAAGCTGAGTTAAGAGACCTTAGCATCCACGTGTTCTTCAGTCTTGAAATCTGCCGTGCATAAATTGTCCAAGTGAACACTGCGGGGTCTGAAATGGTGAAGAGGTCCAGGATGCCTGTTATTACAAGCATGTTGGAGCTGTAACACACTGTTCAGTTTGCACAGAGTTTCTGTTGCTACTGTTTTCATACTTGTACTAGAAAGAGGGCATGGTTCCTTCTTCCTGCAAATGAAGTGTAAAAATACCAGTACAACTTCATGGCAAATATCTTCTACTTTGTTCTAAAGTCAGTCAAGTGCCATGCACAAACTTGATTTGCAGTCCAGATACAGTGTTTATGAGTTCTGTGTGGCTGCTATACTGCAGTTCTGTACTGCATTTGCAAATGCCCTGTTATTTGAACTAATGTTTTCATTGTAGTGCAAGTTACAGTATCTTTGTATGGTAGACAAGTTCAGTCAGGTAGCCTAGTTTTGCTTAGCTGAACAGTAGAGCTATTTTTACTACCATTTTAGTAATGAGGGAGAGTATTAACATCATTGCCCTGTTATCAGTCTAAGTAAATTGCTTCCTCAGACAGATTTTTTTTCTTCCTTCTCTTATCCGCCACCACCTGTCATACTCGTGAACTTCTGTCCTAACATTTTAGTGTGGTGACAGTCATTTGTAGATATTTTGGATAGCTTTTTTTTCCTCCTCACTAGTAATCTGCTTATTTCATTAGAGTTCTTAATGCTTCTGAGAACTGCAAATATATTTCAGACCTAGCACTTGCTTTATGCTGTAACATACTTTAAACCTTTAACGTAAATTTCACTGAATAAACACTTCCTGTTTTTATCACAGTATATAGTTGCTGAGAACAGAAGACAAAAGTTCAGGTTACCTGCGGGTCATTGTCTCTTCCCTCCTCCCCCACTATCATTCTAGCTACACTGACAAAACTTCCCATTTACCTGGTAGTGGAAACTGCAACTCTAGTAGCAAAGACATTACTTTTGACCAACAGATTCGTACATTCATCATGTAGTTTTGATGACCTACAGTTTATAAGGGATATGCTTATGTCAGACACAACTATTTCTTATGGATGAATTTAGTACAAACAGTGTTGCCAAAAGACTAGCTACATGCTAGTTTGGAAGATTTAGGGGTTGCCCCCCCTTCTTCCCCCTCCCCTTAACATCCAATACAGAAAGAGAACCCCAAGAAAAACCTAAAACAGTTTAAGTCTTAAAAAGTTACACAGTTTACTAAGTCACAGAAATGACCTACTACTTTTGTCCCACCATATCCTTTGATATTTATTTCAGTTTAAGAAGGAATAGATGGTTTAACACTACTGGTTCTAATTTTTTCTTTAGGATGTTCCCAGAGTTGATGGTTCAGAGGCATGTGTAAGTGTTTTATTTAGGAAACACTTCCCTAGGCTTTATGAGCAGAGGTGATAAGCACTGAGGAACGGAAGGTGTTTTAAAGTTTATGATTAAACAACTTTGAACCTACAAAAAGATCACCTGAAGCGACCATTCATACCCACAAATGATCCCATTAACTTCAGTGGGACCCTGATTAGGAGGTTTTCTAAGATTGGGACTTTTTATTTCAAATGTAACTGTAGAGAGACAATTGGCTGTTTTGAATTCCTGTTGCCATATTTCTTTTTTAAAATACTTTATTGTTCACTGAATGCAGCAAACTGGGTCATGCTTAGGTCCAGAGGATGAAATCTCCCTTTATTTTAGACAGATACTATCCTGCCTTCTTATCCAGTGTAGGCCGGGAAACATTGTTTTCTTTTTCTAAAGCAGATAGAGCTTAGGAACAGTTTTGAGCCATGTAAAATTTTGTTTTGCAGTAGATAACATATAAAGTGCAAATACTGGTCTTAGTCCTAGGGTTAGTGCTCTGGGTTTTATATCTTCTAGTTTCAAGTTAGATTTTTTTTTTTCTTTTGAATTTAGTTTTGGTCAATTCTCCAAAACTGGATCTTAGAAATGTTACTACTGCTATCAGCCCCAGCCCAAATCCCTCCAATGTTGAAAATTGTTTTGAGTTTTGTGGTACCTATTCTTTATAATCAGTGCTTCCTGATAGCTCTCATATTGTTTCTTACTTCAAAAAAATTTTTTAAAGCAACCAGTAAATGTTTTTTACTTGTAGATGGATTTAAAGACTTAGAGTAAAATTTATCAGATATGCCCAAAAGAACTGGGCTACCAAGTCCTATTTTCAGTGACCCAGTTAAACTTGAGAACATGGGATTTGGGCATTTTAAGTCTTGGGTACTTTGAAAATTTTTTTTGTTAATGCTTTATAAAGTCTGAAAAATGAAAGGACAGATTCTTATGGCATGCCGCAGCATTTCTAGCTCGAACCATTTCTCAATATACTGGCCATCTGAAGTAAGGTCAGAATGAACGTGTGCAGAGGAGATGGTTAAAAAGCAGAATCGCTTTCCAAAGATGCATAGCATTAATTACTAACTCTGTTTATGTTGTTATGCTTTTTAATATTTTTAAACATTTTGTCCCTCAACTTTCCTTGAACCATGCAAATATATAAGCCATCATATTGCCTTTTCAGAACAGGATGCATTTATCTAGGGTCTGTTGATCCCACCAGTGAAATAATAATCTTTGGTCCTTGCACACTACATGGAAAGAGCAAGAGTGCAGTTATTTTGCACAAAGTCTTATTTATACCAGCTCCTTCCAAATTTTTGTTTATTGCTCTTAAATATGAATCTGTGACCTTTCAAAGTCATTTACCAATTTTTTACACTAGATGAGAACTGAAATGTAGCCATTACATCTGAAAAATGTATTTTTCATACTCATATTTCATTTTTAAAACCAGTTTGTTCTTTAATGAACTGTCTTCACTAAGTATGATCTCAATTTTCTATTCTTGAAATAGTCTGTGAAATTTTATTATGACATTAGATGTCAGTGAGCTTAACTGGTATTAGCTGATAGAAATAACAAACATTCTATTCAGCGAGGAATTATTTTGAATTTTGTTGAACTCTTTTAGAATGGAAAATTTTTGGGGGGTTTTTGTTTAAGTAACAAGAATAATCTGTATCTTATCAGAAAATGATTTAAAATGTGATCGTTCTTTTAGATCTTAACCACAATAATGAATAGATGATATTTTTTGCATTATAACTTTTAAAATAAAAATAATTCTTTATTGTTAAGAAACTAAAGCTGTACTTCTTGCTGGAGCTGTTTTGCTATAATTTGGAATAGTGGTAGTGGCACAACATCAGAGAAATAAACAATGGATCCCAAAAGGCACTTGATTCAGCAAGGCACTTAAACATATGATTAACTTTAAGCCAGTGAGTAGTTCCATTGACTTTAGTGGTACTAAGCATGTTCTTAAGTACCTTGTTGAATTGAGGCGTTTATTTGCTTCCTAGTAGGTAGCAAAAAAATACAAAGGTTTAGGATAAGAAAGGGTGGAGGACAAGGGATACTCCTCAACATCAGTTTGGCCAATAAATTTATGCCTGTGAGGATAAAATAATTCCACTGTTTGCCTTACTTGAGAAAACCATCCCATAGTTCAAGAGAGCCCTTACAAAACATAGCTGCATGTTACAAAGATATTTAAACCAAGTGAACAGAGTCCTTCCTTTTCACATTGCTATCTAGGTGTCTCACTTTCTGCAGCATTTTGCTGGCTTCGAAGTGTTTGGCTTTAGAAACTGATTTTATTCAACAGTATGCTCTCTTTTTATATGGTGTTACAGATTCACCATGTTAAAAATGGAATTCCCACATTGGGAATAAATGATGATGAATGCAACATAGAGGGCCAAAGAAGAAGTCTTTTCCAGTAATCTCTTTTTTTTTTTTCTTGTTTAATCCTGGAAACTTCTCTGTAGCACTGTAACACTCCTCACCTCTCCTTTGTCAGTTTATTCTGATTCCACTTTAACAGGGTTCTTTGTTCCACATGTTTTTTTCCCTTTTCAAAATTCCTTTCTTTTGAGAATTAGCAAGATAATGTATAGCCCTAATACAGTCACCAAACTAATTCATTTTTTTTTATGGCAGTGTCTTAGGTCAGAACTTTTTATATCCCCCATCCTAATCTTTTTAAATCTTATGTTCCCGCTACACCTGAAATTATTTGTTTGTTTGTTTGATTGATTTATATGCTGTCCTTCCCAACGAAGG
Source organism: Caiman crocodilus (assembly GCA_030014935.1). NCBI lineage: Eukaryota > Metazoa > Chordata > Crocodylia > Alligatoridae > Caiman > Caiman crocodilus. The sequence goes on along the minus strand of JAGPOW010002742.1, from coordinate 1,291,196 downwards.
CTTGGGGAAGTTTACAGTAAGAAAATAGAATAACTTAAAAAGAGGACAGCAACAAGAGGGCCAGAACAACTTAAAAATAAATAGAACATTAACATAAAATAGAGACTCCCTAGACAACATTTCATGTTAATTTTGTCTAATGCAGTGGTCCTCAAACTTATTTTTGCAGACCACTTGAAAATTGCTGAGGGTCTCAGTGGATCAGTTAATGTACAAATCAAAGCACACAACTCGTATTTTAATATCATTAGTCATACCTTTCTAATGCTATGGATGTACCTGTTTTGTTTTTTTTTTGAGCAAAGTTCTAGGAAGTCGGGTGTAATGTTTGTCAGCTTTAGCCTTGGGTTACCTTTCTGTGGAAAACCTGAATGGAGCTTGTGGACCAGCGGTGGTCCATGAATCACAGTTTGAGAGCCTCTGGTCTAGTGACTGTGCCTGCCTTAACAGGAAGTTCCTACAGCGCTTCCAAAAGATGTCTGGACTCGGACCAGGGTGGTTTGTATTTAAATTATGATTTGAATCACTGGTCAGGAAGCCTCAATTTAATCATTGCTTTCTAGAAAAGGTGTGTTCTTGTTGTTTGATATCCTTTATTCATTTAAATTCTTGAAACTTAGCACTTTTAGAGAAAGGTAAGAGGTTGACTGTGGGTATACAAACCTATAGAGACAATAAGGCTGATGGGTGAGTAATCTCAGTTCTGTTATCTCTCATCTCCACATGCTGCTGTTAGCAATGATGTTACCTCTGGAGACAGCAAACTCTCCCTATACTTGAAGAAGGTGTTTGTGCCCAAAACCTTGCAAAGAACAATTTTTCCATTCGTTTAGTTGGTCTAATAAAAGATATTGCATCTACCTAAAGAACCTTGTCTACCTATGATCTCTAGAGACACAAATCCAGTTTGAGAACTGAAACTAGACATCATAGAGATGCTTAATGGGATCTTCTAGACTGAGCACTGAGTCCCATTGGGTAGAGTGGTTTTCTTTAATCTTTACTAATTTATAGTGGAGCCTCTGGGAACTCCATAAGATTTAGCCCGTAATATATCCATGGTCTGTTGTGATCTATTTATAAAACTTCTAAAAAGGTACTGTGAATGTATTGTCTCAAATAGTATATAATTAGAGGTTATAATCCCTGTAATAATCAAAGATGATATCTTTGAGCTTTAACATATTACATTTAAAACTATCTTTATAGAAATTATTTTTTAAAAGCATCTTGACAAAAAATGATTACATAAATCGATTTACATAAATAAAAATCCAATTAAAAATTTTTTTTTAATTGTTGATTTTGTCCACCCTTACTGTGGTGGGCCTTGAGGGAAGGCATTTCGGAGCTGAAAAGAAATGCGTGGAAGATCATTCTCTGCAGTTATCACCAAGTAGATTTGACGTACTGATATATTTGCAGGAGGCTGCTTTTGGCTGGCCTTGGGGATTATGACTGGACGTAAGGAAGAAGGTGGTATCTTGGGTACATAGGGCTCAGACTGTTTGGGGTTATGTAGGCCAGAACAAGCACATTACTATAGGATTGCTTTTTAGGACTGTGCAAAATTTCGACAAGCGTTTAGTTTCAAAGCTGTTTCAGTGTGTTTCAAGCTCAAAACAGTGAAATTGAAATGAAAGGCTTTGAAACGTTCAAAATGTTTCAAAGCCAGGCTTGCTTGAAGCTAAACAGAAACTAAGGAGAGGAAGGGGGAAGGACTGTTTTGATATTGACTGTGTAGCTGACCAGTGACTGTGATCCTTCCCTGAGGTCCCTTCCAATCCCAGTGATCTGGGGGAGGGATGGAAAAAAGCAAAAAGCATTGTTTGAACTCAGCTTTCTCTGTGCCTTGGGGTTGGCTTACTGAGCTGTGTCTTTCAGCAGCTTCCAAAGTGCAGTTTCCCAGAAACCCCTGCACCTAACTCCTTGAAACTTGGCAGACTTAGTGGCCTCAGCAGGGGCTACCACCCCTGCCGTTTTCACTCAAATAAGGAAACAAATGATAGTACATTCATTTTCATGATTCCCCATTATAGCCTATGGGCAAAACATTGAAACAGTGAAACAGTTTCAATGAAACAGTACAGTGCTTTGAAACAGTGTGACGAAACACTGTCCATTTGAAATGCTGAAATGGAAGTCAAAATGAAATGGTGCTGTTTCATACAGCCCTAGTGGCTTTTTTTTATACATGAGTGTGAAGGAGCAAATGCAGTGGCAGTGAAAGGACCTGGAGAATGCCGCTTCCGGAGCCGATACCACGTAAGGTTAGAAGCTCTGAGATTGGAGCATGGCGGTGGTAGCAGTGAAAACGTAGCCTGAACAAGAAAGAGGAGAGAAAAGAGAGAGGAAAGAAGATCCTCAGGGGATCAATGAATTACCTGAGGATCTCATGATGTTGGCAGGAAGAACAGAGCTCTGGGAGCCAGCGGTGGATCCGGGAGTAGATAAACACCGCGGGATGCGTATTGCACTGCCTACCTGGAAAAGAAGCAAAGGAAAAGAAAAGAGTGAAATTGACCCATGATTATTCAGCTGTAGAGACAGAGTGTCTGAGTGCCCATTGAAAGGACCTGAGGCATCAGACATGCAAAAAAAAAAAAAAAAAAAAAAAGGAATAGACTTATCAGCCAATGAAGTAAAGAGAGTGTATATAGCAAGGTTTCGAGATAAAAGCCCACAAAAAGGATAGAAACACAAAATGGACAAATAAGAATTATTAATACTAGGTTCCATTAAGTCAAATTGATAGTGAAAGCATAAGAACAGTATATAAATAGAATCAGCAAATTGATATAAATAAATACAAGTTTTGATCTGAATTGGACTGTGATTATCTATTTATCTATACTGTCGAGTATGTGTGAATATACAAAAGAGTGATTAAGATAACTTGCCAATAGTACCAATGAAACCCTAATAGAGACCAAAAAAACCCCCACATTTCTTTTAAACAACCCTCCAGACTAGTGACATCAATAAATTTGAGCATAGAATAATAACATCCAAGATGTGGCAGGCAGGAAAGTCGGAGTACCAATGCATCATTGGGTGTCTATAGTGAGCGGCAAAAGGAGACATCCTAAGTGCAACCACCACAACAAGAAACAACTAGAAACTCTATCTAGTGAACGTCAGAGGGCAGTTGAGGAATGAGCCTACATCAGTTTAAATTAGTCCTTTGTTTGCTTATTGCTTAGGTAGATTATGACGATAAACAACATATGGGCAATATCAATCGTGTACCTTCAAACAGGGATGTTATTTGGTAGCCATGTTTGTCTGAGACAAAAAAAATGCAAAACTCTAGAACTCTTGGTTCAGAGAGATATTTTATTAGACCAACTAAGAAATCTCAAAAAAAATCTTTTTCTGTTTTTTAAAATTTGTATTTATTTATTGCACTTTCAAACGTGCATTTTGACTATCTTTCATAAACTCTATGTGCACTTGCACAAGATCTTAAAGAGATTAGATTTTACAAGTAGATTATGGCAGCATATAGTAATTCATGAGTCACCCTCTTACAATAAGACAATGGTTGTCTTCTGAGATAAGGTTCCAAAATAGTAGCTTTGTGCATTATTAGTGTATACCTTTTTCAGGTGTCATTAGGAAGCCTAGTGGCTCAATTCTATTCCTGTATGACCAGCTTCTCTTGTTTCTTCTGCTTTAGAGACCCATGTAGATAGTTAAGTGCATCCAGAATTATGCCTTTTATTATCAGCTACTTATAGTGATGGCATGCATATAAGTGATATTATTGGGAATAGATTATTACCCTTCTCCCCAGGAGAAGGAATGAAAAGGCTGTCCTTAAAGGAATAGTTCTGTGAATCGGTACAAACCATTCAGGTTTGGGTTTTTTCAAATTATTTTTATATGTATAGATCTAACTTAAGTTTTCATTTTAAAAACGTATTTTAGAATATTGTCAGTCTCCTGATTTCCTGCTTACCTTGAACTGAACAATGCATAACCCCAGAATTTAAAGCCCCAAGATGTGTGTGAACCGTGTTTCCTATTATCAGTAGCAGATGACTGCATAGGAAAATAAAATTGGGAAAATATAGTAATTGTGACTGTTTTAGTATGACTTTTAGCTAAAAACATGAAGGGGAGTTGGCATCTCATGACTTTAAAAGTACTATTTTAAGAAGGTATCTCATACTAGGGCTGTGCAAATCTTCAGTCACGGATTTGATTTGGTGGCTGAATCTCCCTGTTCAAATTGAATCGGGAAACCCTTTAATCTCTCTTAATCAAATTGGAACCCTTTGAATTGTTTTGGAGAGATGTGATGATTCGGACGTAGATATAGCTTTAAATGTTTTCTCTATGTACCTCAAGGTACCTGGCAGCTCATGAATGCTGAGATGCTGGGGTGGATGGAGCGTCTCCCAGGAGTGCCGGGGTGAATCCCCAGCATGCTCAGTGCTGGACCCAGAAGTGGACCAGACCCCAGCCTCCCCAGGCTCAGCAACTGGTGCCTCCTAGGTTTAGGGGGCACCTGGGGTCCCCCTGCGGCCGATCGCTGAGCCAAAGAGGGTGCGGGGAGTCCCCCATGTGCTTGGCGGTGGACCTGGAAGTGGACTAGACATACTTCTGGTCCACTTCTGGGTCCACCGTCGAGCATGTGGCACACCCCCCCCCACACACTCCTTTGGGATGCTCCATTTGCCTCACCATCTCAACGTTCACAAGCCATGCCTAGTACCTTGAGGTATGTAGAAAAAACATCTAAAGTGGTGTCTGTGGCTGAATCACCGATTCTCCAAATCGGCATCAAATCTTCAGATTCAGCTGAATCGAATCAGGACAGTGATCTAAATCAATGAATCGAATCACTATCTCCCAAATTGGGCCAAATCTGCATTGAATACGGCTCTCTTCGTACACCGCTTCCGTACCTCTTTGGCATAAAGGAAGTTTTGATTTGTGTGTGTGTGTGTGTGTGTACAGTCCTTTACTTTTTACGATGGCTTTACAAACTCCCCCCCCTCCCCCGCCCCAAACACTTTACAGGCTCTGGATTTGGGACAAAGATAGTTACTGATCAACTTTTATCTACTGCATTTTCTTAAAATAACTGGTCCTGATTTTTGTTTTTGTTTTTGTTTTACTTTGCTGTTTCCCTTTTCCATGCTCATAATTTCAGGGGGGTTTTTTCTAATGTAATCATGATGTGTTCCTTCATGATCTTTCTTTTTCTTGTTCCACCACAGCATTGGGTGTTTGCCTGTTCCTCTGTACATTCCCTCACTACTTCATGTTCATCTTAAATCATTGTATTAAAACAGTTTTATCCAAATTAACATCTTATTGTATTTACAGTGCAGAAAGGATAGGCATCTTACTCTGCCCTCTCCTAAGGTTTTTGGTCTCTATCATGAAATGTCTTGGGTACTTCTTCTTTTCCATAAGGCTCTTCCTGAAAATTTTGATAGCTCCAATGTCTGCATCTCCTGTTTGTAGCTTTCCCACAGCAGCACAGTGAAATTGATCTGATTCTTATCAGTGTTGCTGCTATCCACAGGATTCTGAATAGCAACAGTGACATTTGTATGAAATTAGAGAGAACTCGGAGTAATATCGAGCCATCAGGCACAAGTCTCTGACTTTGTTTTCACCTCCACCTGAGAAGAAAAATAATCTGTAAATGTAGTGAGCAAGTTACTTTGCCAAAAAGCACACAGCATTCAAATAAATTCTTGATGACAGTAACAGGAAAATATGTAAGCTAATGTGAGACTTGACTGGTATTATGATCAGGGATCGTAGTTTTCTCCATTTCAAAACTGCTAATTCTCTGATTGAAACCCCCAAAATCTGCATGTTTTTTCCATGATTAAATTGAAATGCCACTATATACATAGGTATCAGTTGAACACAATATTTTATTGATATATATGCAATTTGGAAGCCTACTGGGCTCTGCTGGAGGGTTGGTTTAGCTGCCAGGGCTACGGGGCTGAGGACCTGGGTCCGCAGTCCCCCTGACCTCTGCAGCTGTACCTGAGCCCTGGCTGTCATCTCTGGGAGGTGGCAGGAGAATGAAACCTGAATCCTGGAGGGAGGGGCTCCCCCTCCCCTACAGGTGGCACAGCCAGAAAGGAGCCTGCAGTGTTGGGGAGTGGATGTGGACTGGCTGCTGTGGGTTCAAGTGAGGGCTGGAGGCAGCTGCCTGCTGCTGCATGCACTCCTGGGGTGAGACATGGGGTGCTGGCAAGTGCCCTCTCAGCCTTCTCTTCTGTAGGCTGAAGAGGCCAAGTCCCTCGGCCTGTCCTCATATAGCGTGTTTTGCAAGTCCGTGATCATATGGGCGACTCTTCTTTGGACCTTCTGAAGTTTTTCCATATCCTTATTGAAATGCAGCACCCAGAACTGAATGCAGTACTCCAGCTGCGGTCTTACCAGTGTGGAGTACAGTGGAAGTATCACTTCCTTAGTTTTCCATGAGATGCAACAGTTAATGCATGTCAGCATGTTGTTTGCCTTGCTGGCCACAGCATTGCAGTGCTGGCTCATTCATACAATGGTCGATCACTACCCCTAGGTCCCTTTTGGCTGTGGTGCAAGTCAAGTTGTTGCCACCAAGCCTGTAGGTATGTTGGGAGTTGTTTGTCCCCATATGGAGCACCTTACATTTCTGAGTGTTGAACTTCATCTGGTTCCGGTCTGCCCAACTCTCCAGCCTGTCTAGGTCCACCTATATCTGCAACCTGTATTCTGGCATGACCATACTCCCCATAACTTGGTGTCGTCCACAAACTTGGCCAGTGAGCTTTTCACTCCCTCATCCAAATCATTGATAAAGATACTGAAAAGCACCAGTTCAATCACGGATCCCTGAGGAACACCACTGGCCATATCTTGCCAGGATGACGCAGATCCATTCATGAGAACTCTCTGGGTCCTACTATGCAGCCAATTTTTTTTACCCACTGAACTGTTGAGCAGTTAAGCTCACAGTCTTCCAATTTTTCCATGAGGATATTGTGGGATACTAGATCAAAAGCCTTTTGGAAGTCTAGGTACATAATGTTGACCTTCTCTCCCATGGCCAGGTGTTGAGAGACCTGTTCATAAAAGATGAGATTGGTAAGACGAGACCTACCCGCAATGAAGCCATGCTGGCTGTTGTTCGGAATCGTACTCTCAACGAGTATATCGCACGTAGATTCTTTAATGAGTTTTTCCAGGATTTTCCCTGGGATGGAGCTTAGGCTGATTAACCTACAGTTGCCCAGGTCCTCCCTCTTCCCCTTTTTGAAGATGGGCATGATGTTGGCCCTCTTCCAGTCCTCAGGGATCTTCCCTGCGTGCCATGACTTCTGAAAGAGGTTTTGCCAGGAGTTCCTTATGACCACTGCTACCTCCATCAGCAGTCTTGGGTGAAGTTCATCTGGTCCTGCTGGCTTATAAATGTCTAGCTTTTCTAGTTGGTTTTGCACCAGCTAAGCATCCACAGTGGGAAGGCTATCATTCCCACCATGCCCCCTGTGATCCTTATCTCGCTTGTCTTTCCCCTTGGTCTGGTGAAATACCAAAGCAAAGTAGGCATTCAGGAGTTCAGTTTTTTCCTGAGTGTCCATTACCAGTTGTTCCAAGGGGTTAAGCAGGGGCCCCATGCTTTCATTTGTTTTCCTTCTGTTCCCTACATACCTAAGGAAGGACTCTTATTGTCCTTGACTTCCTTGGCTAACTTTAAACCCAGTCAGCGTCTTAGCTTTCCTAATCATTTCTTTACAAGTGTGGACCAATGTTGTATAGTCTTCCTTGACGACTATCCCTAGCTTCTGCTGTGTTTATGCCTCTCGTTTTTCTTTTTCAAGTGGACCGTGATGTCCATATTGAGCAAGGAGGGCTTGCCAGCTCTTCTGTTACCTTTCCCCTTTATGGGAATGGTATTCTTTTGTGCTTTGAGGATCATGTTCTTGAAGAACAGCCACTCTTCATGCACGCTCGTTTGTTTCCCAGATTGCTTCTCCTCCTAATACCCTGAGCCTGTCAAAGTTAGCATTTTTGAAGTCCAGGACTTCAGTATTGATAGTTGATTTGTCAGCCTTGCAGTGGACAGAGAACTTGATGATCTCATGGTTGTTGTTGCCCCGGCTACCCTCAATGTGTAAGCCACATGTCGGATCATCTTCATTGGTTGAGACCAAGTCCAGGAGAGCAGTACCTCTGGTTGGCCCTTGCACTTTTTTGGTTAGAAAGAGCTCCTTGATTTTTACAGTTAAGAAGCTACATGACCAATCTGACCTAGCTGAGTTTTCCTGTCAATCTGTGTCTGGTTAATTGAAGTAGCCCATGACAACCACAGTAGTTTCATAGCTGGTAGGGTTAGAAGGGACCTGAGCAGATCATCAAGTCAGACCCCCTGCCATGGGCAGGAAAGAATGCTGGGGTCAAATGACCCTGGAAAGTTGTCTATCTAGCCTCCTTTTAAAGATCCCAGGTAGGAGTGAGCACCACTTCGCTTGGCAGTTGGTTCCAGATCCTAGCTGCCAAGTCCCATGCTTGCATGGCCTCTGTCAGTTGTTGAGAGAACTCCAGATCAAGCTCCTTCCCTTGGTTTGGTGGCCTGTAGTAAATGCTCACAGTTGGGCTTTTCTAACCTTGCTTCCTCCCCTCCCCCCCCGCCCCAAAGTTGGCCCAGAGGATTTCAAGCTGCTTATCTTTGGAGCCAATGTCAGCCTCCAGAAAGGTGTACTGTTCCTTCACATAGAGAGCTACCCCTCCACCTTTTCCCCCTGCTCGGTCCCTTCTGTGCTAGGTGTTGCCCTCTATGACTACACTTCAATCATGCAAGGAGTCCCACAAAGCCTCCATGATCCATACCAGGTTATATTGCTCACTAGAGAGCAGGAGGGCTAGCTGCTCCTTCTTGTTCCCCATGTTCCTGACATCGGTGTCATCATTTGAGGCATCTAGTTCTGGCTACTGTCAGCGATGAGAACTTGATGAAATAAATAATAGAACAGATCCAGTGTGTCGCTAGCTTCCCTTACCATTCTTGGGAAAGCAGAAAAGTATTTGATAGTGATTTCAAGACTGCTTATATGGGCTTGCACAGTATTTTGTTCTTGCATCCGTTCCTTGGTAAACAGAGGATTAAGTGTAAACTATACCTCTTGCTCTACTAATTAGTTTCTTTAGTGGGTGACACTGTCAGCTGAATGACAAGACCAAACCATTAAAATAGTCTTTTGATACATAAAGTCTGTGGATTTAGCAGTGGGCAAAAATGTTTATTTGTTTTCTGTGGGGTTTTTTTTTGTGGTGTGAATGTAACAAGAAGTTTAATTGCATTATATATTGTAATGAACAATAACTTAAACAGGAACTTGAAATTAATTTTCTACTTTTTTTTCCCTTTTTGAAACTCTAGTGAATAAATGAATTAATCAACCCAGTAAACTATTTACGAAGAATCCCTTTCCTGAAAAATGTTGGTCCATTGGAGATGGTGTCTTATGATGGACATCGCAATATGGCGTACATACCTTCTTGAGTTCTGTCCTCTTTTTTTCTAAGCTTTTTACCAATTCTATTCATTAACCTAAGTTCAGTCACTTATCAGGATTGCATTCCTCAGAGAGAGAGATTTATATTATATTTATTTTTAACCTTGTCTTTTGGATTTGTTTATATTGGTAAATGAAAACATGCTTCCTACTGATGCTTGTCATTTGGGGGTATATAGGTTTAAAAGCAAACCATTGCAATTTCTTGTAGATAATTATTGTAGTGGTAATTTTTATTAACATTGGGAATACTGTGTAGTGAATATATTTATTTGCCTATAATTAAAAAAAAACTGGGTTGAGTTGTCTTCTGTGTCATTTGTATACATTATTGATAACATTTTAAAATAAAATAATAGATTGCGGGACCCGTGGCGCGGCTCTATGAGCGCTCGTGGTGCTCTGGTGAGGTGCCGGAGGATTGGAAGAGGGCCAATGTGGTCCCTATCTTCAAAAAG
>JAGPOW010002742.1:1187374-1263117 GCA_030014935.1 Caiman crocodilus | reverse complement strand
TTTTTTTAGTACACTTTTTTTTTCCCTTCAAATTTGTGGGTGTGCATGCATGCTCATTATCAGTAGCTACTTGAGGGCCTTGGGTAAATTTACATTGGTGTAACTGAGATCAAGCCCCCTTGATTTAGTTTATCAAGGCGAAGATTGAGAGTCAACTTCATTGTAATAAATATACTTTAATGCAAAGGTATGATAATGAAGGGGTGGTTATTTATGTATTTATATTTTTTCAGTCTTGCTGACAATGCAGGGGATGGAATAGGCCAATACACTCAAGTACCACAGTAGAACCTGGATAATTCCTTAGCGTGTGCAAAGATAGGGGTATGTACGGCCACAGCAGATTGTAAAGGGTATATAGTCTGACAGAGATGAAATCCTAAATAATTGAAACAAGAACTGGGAGAGAGTAACCTCTGGTAGATCTAACCAGATTCAGTTGCATACTGCTTACCTTTTTGTAATAAGTTTTTGTGATTTTATAATAGATGAAAAAAAAATTTCTCCTAGTGCATGCAGATTTGTAAATTGAGATATTGAATTAAAATCTTGTTATTGTTGTTATTATTTTATCTGTAGAAAACTTGCCTGAACAAAAAAAGCCTTTTGAAGTCTCTTCAATAACTTCAGTTTGTTTTAAATTGGTATTGTACGGAGAAACAAAGGCTGTTCTTCTACTGATCCTAAGCCAGTGCCAGCTCTTTCCTAAACTAAAGGAGAGGAGAAAGGAGAACACAGCTTGCTACATCCATACAGTTGACCGTTAGGGCCACACACTTTTCTATTGTTATTGTTATTATTTATTATGGTAATGAAACAGACTGGTCAGGTATTCCAATGGTTTAATAAAAAAAAGTTAATAAACCACCCATGAAATATTAGAAAGACTTTTGAGGAGAGATCCTTGAGTTTTGAAATGTGTTATAGTTTCCTCTTTCAGCCACATTGTACTGCTCATTTTTCTCTTTATTATAGGCGCATTGTTTGAAATCTGCTATCAAGAAGGCTATCAAGAAACCTCAAGTAGTCAATCAATTGTTTGATTTTTTTTTTTATATTGGAAATATGCCCACATTTAATAAGATGGGACAATTCTCTCTCACTGTGTCAAAACGAGACCAAGTAAATTTTCCATTTGAGCTTTGGATGACTAGTTTTCAAGGTCAGTCTTATAACGCATAAGTTCCTGAGTGTGGCTCATGGGGGCAGAGGGAAGGTTAACATACTTTGGGAAGAATATAATCTCTTGTGCTCTTTCTGAATCTGGTCATCTCTGGAAATGTATTGGCAATACCACTGGCTTTGGAAAGCTTATAAATAGCTATAGATTTATTGAATAATTGACTTGTTTCTTGGATTATATGACCTAAAAACAAGGGCAGGTATTAATTTATTTGTTCTCCAGTCCCATGTAATTGCATAGTTTCTAATGGAAATTAGCCAATTCTTGTGTTGATTATTTAGTAACAACAGTTATAGGCTGGGTTGAAGTTGCAGATGATCCCTACCTGCTAGGTTTCTCAAAAGTTTGATATAATTTAGGTACAGACATTCAAAAAACCTGAGGCAGAATCCATCCAAGTTGCATGGTTTTCTGTAAACTGCCTAATTTACAAACAGAACACATTTGTCCTTTGGTGAGGGGGAGAAATCTTAAGCCAGGTTCTGTCATTTCTAAACCAGTCTGTGTGCACTGAACTTCTGTTATGGGTAGAGACCAGTTTCTGATCACTAGCCCTGTCTAACACTTCTCGCATTTGTACATTATCTCTGAAAAGGGGGAATATAAGTATTGTATTTATTGCCAGGTGGCCCAGGCAGAAAGATGGCTTGCATTCCTTAGTTGCACTGAATTTAAACTCTTCACAGGCAAACACTTCTTCCTGAATAGCTCTAAATTAAAGCATTCCTTTTTCCTTACCAGGACTGGGGTCCAATGTAGGTTAAGGAAAGCAGCTTTCTGCTCTGTGTTGGTGACGTTGTCAACCACGGTGTACTGAGTGAGTTACCTCTGGCCTTTGACAGTTGTAAGAGATGAAGAAGCAGCCATTAGGAGAAAAATAGCTGGGGAGCCATGGATAGAAGCACAAAACAGGTTTTTTTTTGCATTTTGGAGTTTTTTCCTTCTATGGGTAACTGTATTGTCCAAACATACTAGCCTACACATTGCTGTGGAATTTTATTCCCAATTTAGGGAATTTTCATGGGTTGTTTTTTTTTCTTGCTCTTTTTTAAGAATGAAAGTGTACTGGAAGTGTTTATGACATTCAGGCACCTTGCAGACTTCTAGTTTACTGAAACAGTTGTCTGCACGTGCAGTGGCATCAACAACATTCTGCAGTACTTATGTTTAACAGATCAAATGAGGACTAGAATATCAACTTACTTAAAACAGCCTTGAGTTTTTCTGGGTATCTTGTCTATTTTGTGAATTGATCAAAAGTTTAGCTTTCCAATTTTTTTCCAAAAGGATCAAAAATACCCTTCTCACAAGTGTCAGTTGACTGAGTGAGTTACTGTGAATTGTAAAATCAGCCCGCTTAAACTGATTTTTGGTCTTGTGTTTATTATTTTAAGAAACAAAATAAACACCAGTAATTGCTGTGTGTTGAAATGATGCTTTTAATATTTTACAATTTTGTTTTGTTTTTATATATAGACCTTAGCAAAGATGTTTTAAAGATATCAAATGCAAGTTAAATCTAGTCTTCAGTTATATGCAAAGATAATAAATTAAGGGATAAATCCTGACGATATTTTATATTTTGACATGGAATGCTCACTGTTTCATTTAGACGGTTCTTTTCAAGTGTGCAGTTTATAAAAGATGTCAAAGTTTTTGCTGTTTTTAGCTATTGTATTGCTAAGGTTTATATGTGGAAACATCAGAAACCATTTAAGCATAAGCCAGTGTCCTTAAGGTTCACATAGTTGCAAAGCAGTTCTCATATGTGAATAACATAGAGTACAAAACTATTTAAATTTTGAACTAGAATTCTAAATATGGTCATTATTAAAATATATTACCCAGGACAATTTAAGTTTGCCTCTGCTCTTTCAGAAGAGTTCAGTGAGAGACACCATATTATAGTCTTATAAAGCATGTCTAAATTAAATTTACAGTGACAATGATCTAATAAAACACTAAATTTGGTGGATGGGGTGAAACTGTTGTCAAGGAAATGTTTTTGTTACAGTTAGAACAGTAATAGTAAGGTCTGATAATGTCTGTGAGTGTACTCTGCTGTACGCTACCTTTTGTATATGCTGAGTTTTGATTTGTTTTTTATCTCTTTCCTCCTCCCATATGTATTCAAATCCAAGATGAGGGGCTTCCTTCATGCCCCATGTTTAATGTGGGGGGGAATTTTTTTTTCTCTATTAGATATGAGAGTCGGTTCTGGTGTGTCTGAATAAACGCATACACAGTGTATAATGTTTCTCAAAAATGTTTAATATATATTCTTATTTGTGCATGGCAGGAGGTATGATTATGGGATCTGGGATGAGGTTCTAATAGCACTATATTGTTGGTGCCCCCATGACTGGGAGCCCTGGTCAGCTGATTAGGGTTTCCAGATGCAGGAGTGTAGCTGAGCCAAAGGCACCATTTACTCTTAGCTGGGACCTGTGATCAGCTGCTTGGAGCTCCCAGTCACAGCAGCTCCAAATCCCTGTTATAGGAGTCCTGATCAGCCTACCAGGTTCCCAGCTGCAGGAGTACATCCAAACTCCTGGGGCTGGCTACATATTCAGTCTGTCATGGTAGGAACCAACCATAAAGTTATTATACCTTTTTTGCATAATAACTTTGTGGCTTATTCTCTGCTTTATTTCACTATTAATTAAATGCACCTGTGGCTGGGTTATTACTTAAGACATGATTAACTGGTTAATCGCATCTGAAACAACCTCTGCTAGGGGCCCAAAGTTGCAAAGTGAAACAATTGCACTTGAAAATGGTACATCTAGGGCTGTCTATAGCTTTACATTCAGCTTTGCTTTGCACCTCTTTCTTTTATGTTTCTATTTTGTATTTGAGTAACAGTAAAATTTCAGAATTGTACTACCGTTGCACTATCTTTATTGCATGTGTAGTATTATATATATGTACCACACACGTGCACACTTCCAAATTGTAGATATATTTTATGTGCTTTTATCTAGATTTTGTTTTATATGTTCCTGGACCTCTCCTTTTAAAAAAAAGGTATTGATATGAGTACCCTTTAAAAATGTTTGTTTTATTCAGATTTTATTTGCCTCACTAATAGTAATTCTGGAAACACATTTAATATCCAGTTGAGTCTCTGTTCTTTCCATTTTGCTTTCAAATATTACCACAGGAAATGTTTCCCTAATAGGGAAACCAGTTATAATTGATATGGACATAGAAGCAATGAAGTACACGTTCCAAAGTATAGCTAAATGTAGAGGCTGTATCTTTACTGAACTATTAACCCCTGGAGAACAGCTGTCTTTACAGTGTCAGATTTAACTGGGGAGCAAGCTTTGCAAACTTAAGGATAGGAAACAGTGACCTTTTAGCATGCTTATTGTGGTATAACTTTTAAAATTATTTTATATTGTGATTTAGAAGCAGTTTGACGACAACTTTATTTTCTCTCTATATATAGAAAATAGTTTAGTTGTGTTTCTTATAAATAGAATAGAAACAGAATTGCACTGGCATTTTGGTTGTATTTAACTCCCTTGAAAAGAGCTGAAATGAAGCTACCGAAGTCACAAAAAGATGTTGGAAATGCAGACTTCTTTGGGATGAAATGTATAGTCATATGGAGAAATTTGTGTTTCAGTTTTGATGTCTTTTTAAAAATAGGCCCCTTTGCTGATGGAGGATACTAACTGTAGTAGTATATGATGGAGACCAGAAAAAAGATTGAAATTTAGGTTATGCATGACATTGCAATAGTTTTAAGCAAAAGTATGTGCTCCTGATTGTGTGTGGTTTTGTGGTCTTTTGGAATTTTGTTGTGTTTGTTTTTTAATTTAAATTGTAAATCCTTCTGTGGAGATGCTTAAATTACAGCTTGTTTAAAATATCTGCTTAATTTAAATTGATAACAACCAAACCAAGCTGTGAATAAGAGTAACCACAGCAAATAAATCCAAGTGTCAAAACTCTTGGTGAACATTTAATTACACATGCAACATCTCTGTGAAGTAAACATGTAGTATTGAGAAATAGTGGTACTTAGGCTAAGATTGAATCTATTCTAACATTTTTATTTTCGTGCTAGCAAATTGCCTGTCAAGAATGAAGCGGGGGGGGGGGGAAGAGGAGTCGGGTGGGGACAGAGCCTTGCATGCCCCCGCCCCACTGCTCTATATCTAGCCCCGCTCCACCACCCCTAATCTGTCGACCTGGCCCACACCCACCTGCCTCCCCTCCCCTCCCTCCCTCTTTGCCTTCCCCTCCCTGCCTGCTGTTCTGGGAGGTGTTGGGGCTGGGTGGCGGGGAAGTGCTGCCACCATGATCCCCCCTGCTTCATCCTCAGGCAGGGAGGTGGAAAGTAGCCCCTCTGGTTTGGGGAGGAGTCAGAGGTGGGCAGGGGGAGGGAGGGAGGGAAGCATGGGGAAGCCCCGCTACTCGGGCAGCTGGGGCGTGTTTGCTGCTGCTGCAAACATGGTCCTGCTGAGCCCAGGCCCGCACAGCCAATCTCTGCCCACCCTCTCAGTGGTGCATGCACAGTTGGGCAAAAGCATTATGGACAGACAGACACACAGACAGACTAAGCCTTTATATATATTCTCATATTAATTAGGCTATTAATTTCTCTACTGGTTACTCTGTATTGTGTCTTGCTTTTAATGTACAGTAACACTTTCAAAAGTACTACAGCAACTTGGGTGCCTAAGTAACTTTGATATTTTTCCCCAAACTTCACTTCTGTGTATGTGCCTTATTTCTTGCCACTGCAAAATGGGAATGAAAATGTGCTTACCTCACAGAAGTTCAGGAAGCACATAATTAAATGTTTGCAAAATGTTCTGAATTCTTCCGATAAAACATGCCAAATACTTGCTGCTGCTTAATTTTCTTTAGCTAACCTGGACAGAATGGTGGTCTCTTCCTCATTTTCCCAAGAATGGGAGCTATTCTCTAATATGTATTTCATTTAGAGATTGCTAGGTATTTCAAACTACCACGCATATGATACTATCTAAATATTGGAGATAAATTGTGTTACATTCTCTTTTTTGGCTTGCAGTGAAGTACTGGAGCATATCTAATACTGTGCCAAGTGCTTAAATGTTGCTCAGTATTATAGGGATGAGCTGAAAAGAAACTTATAAGAAAGCTGATTATTCTTAAAGTACCTAAATTATACAAAATAAACTAAGAAAAAATATTTATGTAATCAGCGTGCACTTTGAATATAAAATAAATGCATACAGCTAGCAACTTTACTAAGCAAGTAGCAGACTTCTCTAGTATGTACCTTAGGCCAAGCAGACATTATATTTATCATACAATAGATGGCAACATGCCACACATGCAGTTAGTTTATTGTGCCATAAAATGGCAAACCAGCTACAAAGGTTCTTCCACGTTAAATATGGAGTATCTCTTGTAGACAGACTGTTTTGTATGTTGCTTCAAGTGAAAATGCTCCCTGGTACCTGTAAAGCTGCACAATTGTGAATAAAAAAAAATAAAATTAGAATCCACAGTTCTTTACTTTCATATATTTAAACTAGTTTTGACTCCTTTCTGCCTCATGTATAATCACTTAACAGTCAACTTCATATCCACTGGAATATATTGTTTTGTTTTTAAATATGTCTAAAAAGCATATTTATATCAATAGTATTATTTTTCTAGTTAATTTGATGAAGTCCTTTGATACTTGTACAGAGGAGGCTAAAACATGCTGACTTTATTACTAAATATAAATATAGCTTTAAGTAAATGAAAGAGGAATTAAAAGCTTGTGTATATTACATTACATTACATTACATTGTAACTGACAGGGAAACCACAGTAATTAAAAGTGTTATGCTATAAGGGCATCCCTTAACTGAACCATTAAACTACAGTACTTCTAGAAATTAATCTTGCAGTAATAACAGGATGCATCAGCCAGAGTTCTGCCAGAGCTGGAACTACACTCAAGAATTTTTCTCTCTGGAGCTTACTTATTGGCTTCAGTGCTGCTTGTAAATTTTTTGTTTTGGTTTTTGTTTTTGTATAACTAATTGATTGGGCAAGCTGTAATCAAAATCCAGACTGGATTTCAGGCAAATCCAGCTGGAATTAATTTTCCTGAGAGCAGCATTAATTGTATGTCTGATGTGAATTCTTAACATAACATTTACATTTGTTACTTCTCTTCTTGATCTTCTTCAAATGCGTATGTTGTCATCTTCTTCATTGAATACCTGTTGGTAAAGACATTCTCTGTACATATTCAACTTGTACAACTTCATCAGAATGAAGCAAGAAATTACTGTAAATGTTCATGGTTCCCAAGAAATTATAAAGTAAAAGGACGTTGTTTAAGAATTCATACTGTTGTCTTGTGACAAAGCAGATAGGTCTTTTAGTGCTCTGTGGAAGGAACTGTATTTCAGATTTTCAGCCTCTCACCCCAGCAGTGCTTCTATTTGGAATTTTGTAAAATAATTTCCCCTTCCTTTGCCTTGCAAGTCTTAGAGGCAGCCCAGAAAGACTAGGCTGTTAGCTACCTACATAATTTCAGTTTCTTTGGGTCCAGTCATTTAAGATTGGACTACTACAAATATTGTTCTGACCAAAGGTCAAATTTAGTCACTCTGACAAACCTGAGCTTGGCTTTTACTTTGCATGTTTTGTTTTGATCCTTAGGCATTTACTGATTGAACCTACATTCAAAGGACACAGACAGAGTTTTCTGTCAAGCTTGTGTCATTTTGGCTGAGTCTGGTTCCTTTTGGAGGTGGATGCTGGTATATTTAAATCTGAAGCTCCAGAAGCATATTTCTGGTATTGATTTGCTCTACAGAATAAATTCCCCACTATTGGTTACAGCGGGAATGTTTAGTTTTTAATTTACACCATAAATATTACAGCAGAGAAATAAAAGTTCCATTTAAATTGTACTTATCATTTATGTATAAGAAAATGTATAAGTATGTAAGGTTTTATTCTGTATCAAGAACACTGTTCTGAAATATGCTAACTACCATGTTAGCTGTCATGATGCTTAACACTGAGGGGCCAGATCTTACTTAAGTAAGATCACTTTTTACTTTTAGTTCACATCAGCTGTGCTGCTGCACTGAAGATGCTGCCTGGTATTTCGGGTTGACTTTGTGAGCTGCTTAAAACAGGTTTCTTCTTTTATCCACCCTTTTGAATAGGGGAAGGCAGGGCAGAGCAGTTTTGGCTTTGCTGATTCTGGCCTGTTGAAATGATGCAGAAATAGCTGATAAATTAGCTTAATATTTTTCTTAAGATTAAAATGTATGGAAAACATGGGGTGTAGCTCTAGAAACACACTGTACAGTTCACAGTTTAAGTTCAGAGTGATAAGTACTGATACAATTTTTTTCCCTTTTCCCTGATAAGTCACCGTTCACTGGAAGTTTGTATATAGGTGCTTGCTATTTTTAGAAGTGGAGGATAAAAATGCATGTAATCAAATCTCCTTTTTAATTTCAAAAATATTTTTCCAAGGATAGAAGTTTGGGGAAATCAGTGTCATCTTTTATTAATTTAATATTGTATTCATAATTCATATTGGCTTATTTAACAGCATTAAGTTCAAAAGCTTTATAATAATATTCTTAGGACTTTAGTTAATTTAACAATTTAGGGACCATAAAAATGTCAGTGACACTTAAGACAGATCTACTTGCAGGAGCAGACTGTAGCTTAATTAACTTCTATTTATACTATAAATAATTCTACCATAAAATTAACTTGAATGATGGAACTGGACTTAGTTTTTGTCCCTTGAGTTCTGTGAATTACAGTGGTTTGCTTTTAAATATTATTTACTGTTTGGATAATATAATCTTAGTAGAACTTACTGCTCAATTAGGAAACAGTAAAATACGTAGTCAAAAGAAATATGTTATATTTATACAATAGATATACAATTGCTAACTTTTTTTTGGTGGAAGCTTTATATATTTGCTGTGACTCCCTTGTATATTTCCTCTTTACTATTAAAAGATTACTACAGAGTCCGAAAGCTGGATTTAAAAAAAACCTGTAGCAGATTCTATTAAATTTATATGGTTAAAAATATTATTAAATAGATGTCTACCTGATTAAGATTATTTATGTCTCATTTTATACAAAGTGAGACTACAAACCTATTCCAATTTTATTTTGTTTTTTGTCACATTGTTATACTGAGTTAAAATATCTAAAGTATACTTTTCCTCGTCTAGGCTATAGATGACTGATACGTCTTTCAGTACATGTGTTAAAATGGATGTGATCTTAAACAGTTTATGGAAGACTGCTATGAAACTTAATACATACAAAATCAGTGAAGTGTCTTAAAATTTAAAAACTTAGATAATATTATTTATTTGTTTGCTATGTTAAATAAAGTTAATTTGTTTTTTCAACTCAATTTTTGGGAGAATTATGTGTGCGCGCATGTTTCCCAACACCTCTTCTCCCCTCCCCCCCCCCCCAGTATTTCTGCATGAATGCTATGCCTGTAATTAACTGAGGTTATGTGTATCATTCATGACACCTCTAATTTATTTGGTTTCAGGAGCAAACAAAATATCTAAATACATGGGTGCTGTACCTTCCAGCTAACTTTGGCATGACAATTTTAAGCCTGTTTAAAAAAAAAAAAATTACTCTTAAATGTGTGCTTAAGACTGTGCACTTAGTTTTGTTACTTACCAGTAATTAGATGCTTGAGAACAGAAATATATTTAGTTTTTTGTAAACTTAAGTTGTGAGAATACTAGTAAGCTATTAGATACAAAGAATCATAGAATACCTTTTCCTCTGGGTATCGGTACCAGAAAGTAAGAAATCCAAATCGCTCTCTTCTCCTCTGGCTTGCACAGATACCTCATTAGCTATGTATCACATGCTGACTGCGGTCTGTGCTGTGGCAGATAGGACAAAGGCAGACAGCATAGTGTCAGCTTAGGGCTTTTTGAAGCTAATCAGCAAGTAACTGGTAATGTCTCTATTCCTTCCTTTGGAAAAATTAGTTCAAGCTCTTCTTAAACAGCTGAGAGAAACTTTTGTTTTCTTAATGCGGTGATAAACACGGAGTTAGGGGTGATAAACACTGTGTTATCATCTCCCTGCTGGGGGTGGGTGGGAACCCCTTGCTAATCAGAGCATCTCGCTGGGGGCCTTGTCTTGCCTTTCCCCCTTAGCTCAGCATTGTAGAAGGGAAGGGAGGCTGCTTTAGTGCCCCTCAGTCTTTAGCCTGAGCCACTGCAGGTTTTTGACTAAAAACAGAATGTTTATCCACATCCAAATCGGTTCAAGCTTTGAAGGTTAGACTAATCTGCAAAGATTGAACAAATTCAGGCTCAGGCTTTCTGTATGTCTGTCAATTCTAGGCTGCCTCTTATTGTAGTGCATGTGGAAATAATGATTTACCCTTGGTGGAATTCCTGATCTGCTTAGAACGTCTGAGCAACAGACATTCATTTGAATGGTGACTAGTTATAAAAACATTTCAAAACTCAGAGGGAAATGCTAATATTAGTGAAGATAATGGGTATTTTGTCATTAACTTCATTGAGACAGGAATTTCATAATTAGAGTTCAGTTGACTAGTTCAGTGATTTGTTTTTTGTCTCTGTCATGGGTAATTGGGAAAGGGTAGCAAACAATTTGAAAAGGCAAATCAGGAAAGACTCCAACACAAAATAGTCTGAGGTTAATTGTAGGGACATGTGAAAGAATCAAAACACTGTTTAATATATGCGTTTTTTCAAACCAAATAGGCGCATCTACGTGAGATGCTAACTGCACAGTAACCTAATAATACTGCACAGTAGCACATCTCAGCAGACACAATGCTAATATGCTACTGCACAGTAGCATCACTACAAAGGCGTACACCGGCATTACTGAGAAGTAATGCGGGTTATGGCGCATTAATTTAGTACTTGCATATATTTGCTGCTGCTTAATTTTCTTGAGCTAACCACCGGTGTTAGGACAATTTGGCTAGCTAGGTAAGGACCCTAGGGGGGAAAAAAAACAACTTTAAATTTTGTTGAAGCCTTTAAAAAAACCAAAAATTCCATTTTTAGATGGTCTAATGGTTTCTGAGATCAGTCAAAGGACCATATGTAAATGGTGCAGCGTGCAGAAAAATCCTTGATAGCTTTTATTACTACTTTTGACTATTTAAAATCATAGTATCATAGTAGCTAGGGTCAGGAGGGACCTGAACATATCTTCTAGCCTGACCCCCTGCCACAGGCAGGAATGAATGCTGGGTTCACAAGACCCCAGACAGGTGATCATCCAACCTCTTCTTGAATATGCCCACGGTAGGTGTGAGGACCACTTCCCTGGGAAGTTGATTCCAGATTTTGGCCATCCTAACTGTAAAATATTGCCTTCTGATCTCCAATCTAAACCTATTGTCCATCAGCTTATGACCATTGTTCCTCATCACCCCAAATGGTGCTGGGAAGAAAAGAGCTCTGCCTATTTGCTGTTGATCTTTCCTAATGAGCTTATAGGCAGCCACCAGGTCCCCCCTCAGCCTCCTCTTGCTGAGGCTGAACAGGTTCAGGTCCTTTGGTCTCTCCTCAGAGGGCCTGTCCTGCTGCCCTCTCACCAAGCAGGTGGCCTTCCTTTGAACCCTCTCCAGGCTGGCCACATCCCTTTTGAAGTGCAGCGCCCGGTACTGGACACAGTACTCCAACTGCGGCCTGACTAAAGTCGCATAGAGGGGGAGTATCACCTCTCTGGACCGGCTTGAGATGCACCTTTGGATGCATGACAAGGTATGGCTGGCCTTGCTGACTGTGGTCTGGCATTGGCGGCTCATGTTCATCTTGGAGTCAATAATGAAGATCCTCCAAGATCCCTTTCCACCTCTTTGCTTTCAGGAAGGGAACTCCCCAGCCTGTATGTGTGCTGTGGATTCCTTTTCCCAAGGTGCAGCACCCTGCATTTGTCTACATTGAACTCCATCCTAGTCTCATCTACCCACTTTTGTAGTCTGTCTAAATCTAGTTGCAGCCTCTCTCTCCCTTCAAGTCTGTCTATCTCGCCCCACATCTTAGTGTCATCAGCAAACTTGGACAGTGTGCTTTCCACGCCCTCGTCCATGTCGCTGATGAAGATGTTAAACAGTGCAGGCCAGAGGACCGAGCCCTGGGGTACCCCACTGCTCGCATCTCGCCAGGTTGAGTACAACCCATCCACCACTACTCTCTAGGTGCGCCCCATCAGCCAATTTTTTACCCATCCAACTGCCCAGGCATCAATGCTGTAGTCACTTAATTTATTGATGAGGATGGGGTGAGAGACAGTGTCAAAGCACTTCTTAAAGTCTAGAAAGACTACGCACACAGCAACACCATCATCCAAGGATTTAGTTACTTCGTTGTAAAGGGCAATCAGGTTGGTCTGGCAGGACCTACCTTTGGTGAAGCCATGCTGATTTCCCCTGAGCATGATCTCCCCTGCAGGCCCCCCATAGATATGCTCCTTGATGATCCTGTCCAAGAGCTTCCCGAGCACTGAGGTGAGGCTTACAGGCCTATAAATACTTGGGTCTTCCTTTCTTCCCTTCTTAAAAATTGGGACCACATTAGTCAGTTTCCAATCCCCCAACACCTGGCCAGATGACCATGAGCGTTCGTGCAGCTGGGCTAAAGGCCCCACGATGACCCCTGCCAGCTCCCTCAACACCCTTGGGTGGAGGGCATCTGAACCTGCAGATTTAAAAATGTCTAGCCCTTCCAGAAGATCCATAACTACATCTGCACTGCCTGAAATGTGTGTTCCATTATGATTATTTCTCCTGTATGCTAGCTACAACTTTCAAATACAGTTTGTTAAAGTCTAATGCAAGTATTTTAGTTCTGCCAACTCCTGATTTTGCTTTTAAGATTTAAAGGTTGTCTAACTGGGCATGTCTACATGTGCATTAATTTGCTTTTCCTAATGCACGGTAAATTTAGTACTGCCAGTGTGAGGTACTAAATTAATACACATTAGGCTGCACTTATGTGCAGCACTACAAGTGCACACTTTAGGCAACTGTGCATTGTCACCTAAATTATACTGTGCATTGGCATAATAGCACTTTTTTATGCACCGCTTTAATGCACAGTGAAAGAGGCTACTGTACATTAATGTGCATGTGTAGACATACCCTCTATGTGACTTAAGCTGTGAATTTTCTTATAAATCAAGTTAGGAAAGAAAAATATGCGAGTAATTTCTTCCCTCCCTCTTCAATGCTCAAATGGTAAAGTTCAATTTCCATGCACTCAGGCCCTTGTAAAAATTAAAGAAGTACGCTAAATCAGTATTTGAAAAAAGAAAATAGTTGAGTACAGGCAGTACTTAGACTTAGGACACAATTGGTTCCTGAAAACTGCGTCTTAAGTCAAAATGTCAGGACCAATTTTCTTGTAAGAAAAAATGTTATAAATGTGGGATTGGTTCCTGAACCAAGGCTCAATACCCTATTTTCACCAAAAATACCCCAGAATTTTGTACTCGATCACTTTTATAGATGAGTAATATAGCTACATTAATGTATTTATACTGTAAATAGCAATCATATTTCATAGTTGGTAGGGTAGAACTTGTTGATTGGAAGGACTTCTTTGAGGTGACTTTGCTGGACTTTTTGAAGGGTTCTTGGCTGGAGTCTTCCCAGGAGTCTTGGCTGCAGGTTTTTCTGGAGTCTTGTCTGCTTTGTTAAAGAAAGTGTTAAGGAAGTTTGGACAGATGCTCTCCAGGGAGATAAGCGATGCCACAGATTTGTTCACTAGTGTGGCCTGGTGTCAGATCAAGCATTGTAAAATCGAAACTGATGTCATAAAGTTGAAACAGGGTGCCAATTTATAAACATTGTAAGTGTGAAATGTTGTAACTTGAAACGTTGTAATTGAGGACTGCCTGTACAGAGTATGTCTTGTGAAATTCTCTATTTTTAACTCGAATGGGAGCTAGAAAGCTACCATTTGACTATTAAGTTAATGCAGTAAAGTTTTCAGGTGTCTATAACAGCTGATGATTACTGCAAATTCTTACTTACAGGAGTGAGTGATGCATGGTTTACCAAAGATTGAAAAATGTGTGGTTGCTTTTGGCATGTGTGTTGAAGAAATTGGCAGCCTAACTGTTCTTGTGTTGAGTCTCCTAAAGTTATTTTTGCTGTGGGTGTATTTATGAAATGTCAACTGTTTGGCCTCCTTGAGAATTATTTAAATTGGTTAGAGATCAAGTTTAATGTTAGACTCACTATGAAAAAATGAAATGTTTCAAGAATAGAAATGTGTTTCAGTTTTAGTTATTGTGCAAGATAAGTTAATGTGATTGTTAGTAATTTGCCATAATATTTGGCACTTTACATCAAATGCTTTTCCTCTGGAATGTATATTGTATTTTCTTTTGCCAGCAAGATTTTGTAATTGCAACTTGAGCAACTTATAAGTTGACATCAGGGAATGGCCTTCAGTGCATACACTAAAAAAATATTTTTTAGGTGTAACTGAAAATAAGGGAACAATTTGCATGTTTGTTTTATTTCTATATAGTCCATCTTTTGCTTTAATGTTTACAGGCAAAGCACTCTGTAGAAAAAAATTGTATACCTAGCTGGGAAAAGTTTTCTTGTAAAATAAAAAAATATATACACATTAAGAACTCGGGTCTTGCAAAGACTCAGTTATACCTTTTAAGTAATTTGATTGGCTTCAGTGGCAACTTGGACTACTTGGTGTATAAATATATACTTGTGGTTTTCAGTAATAAATATCTATTATTTACAGCAATTTATAAATCTCTGCCCCAGTGTCATGGATCTGTGGTTATCCTACATTTTTTGGATCAACCATCTTTATAACTTTAGTATATTAAATTAGAGTTAAATGCTGAATGTCAATGAAGCTAACCTGTCAAACAACCCTTTTACTTAATGTAACAATTTTGGATTTGGAGGCTACTGGTGTTGTTTGGAAATAGACTTTCCAAGATTTTGATCATTTAACTTCGAGATGTATAGCATTTTGAAAAAATGCTATACTGGAATGAAATTTAATAATGTAAAGTTGCTTTTGTTTATTTGGTAATATATATATCATTTTGAATTTTTTCTGAGTTTGCTAGTGTGCAAAGTATTTTGACCAAGTGAAGAGTGTGAAGCTGTTCAGCTATCAGAAGTGATCAAAACTAGCTGTGAATTTATGCCTCTAACATGGGGACAAGTAGTATTTTTAAGATACTTTTTGGATTTTGAATCTCTACATTGCATGCTTTTAGAATGAGCACAGTCAGGAGACAACAGCTAGGACCCTAGGTACCTGGGTTCATTTTCTGGTTTTAGCCTCTGCGGCTTTGGGGAAGGGAAATTTTTGGCTGCTGACACGTGGAGGGAAGACGAACAAAACAGCGCTTTACTGGAAGAGGCAGCGTATCAATTTGACCCGGCTCTCCGGTGTCTGTATCACTCAAGTGCTTCTGCAGGGCTTTTTGACACTTTTATCTAAGAAGCACCTCTTAGATAAAAATGCTAAAAAACCTCAGTGAAGCACATGATCCATGTGATCTATACAGATATTGGGTGGGCTGGGTCAAACTAACACCCTGTCTATGGGCATGTTGACCTGAAAGCAAAGCACTATATTTTGTTTTGGGGGTTTTTTCACATCTGTAAGTAGCCTTTGTGAGTTGAATCCCTGATTTCTTTGATCCCAGTGAAAAAGTTCAGTTTATCTCTCTCTCTTTTTTTTTCTTCAATTTATAAAATGGGGAAAATATCCATTACTTAAGTTAAACATGTATTCCTGTATACAACAATGAACATTTGATTGATATGCTGTATTTTCTGCATACCCAGTTAAAATGTGCTGTCAAATAAGACATGCACCTTGTTTTTGGATGGCAGAATGCTAGAAAAATGATGTTTCCAGAGTCAGGGCTGAACGTATAACATAAACCGGGGGCAGACAGTTATTTCGCTCGGAGGGCCTCTTACTGAGTTTTGGCAAGCCATCAAGGGCCACATGACAGGCAGCCAGGGGCAGATAAATATTCATTTTCTAAATTTTTTTAAGGGCCCTGCAGGCCAGATAGAATGGCCCAGCAGGCTGCATCTGGGCCACGGGCCACATTTTGCCCATCCCTGACAGAGTAAGTCCTCCTTTGAAATGGAACATATCTAGGAAGTATGGTATGCCAAGATACTGCCTGGGTGAGGCAGCAGAAACTTCCTGGTAGCAGGACAGCAATGAGGCTAAGCTCAGATTCTTGCAAGCACAGTAGCAAGACTGTTACTTCTTAACTTAAAATAGCTCTTTAAATATAAATAAGTTTGTATGAATAAACAATAAAGTGTTGTTTCCACATCACAAGCCTCATCAAGATGCCACAGCATCTTGTGTGCCTTGAGCCAGCTCAATTACTGCTTCAGGCACAAGCTGTAGTGCTCAGCCAATAAGTGTTCCAAATTCCATAGTGGCTGTAAGAGGGTTAATACTGGATTCTGGCCTTTCTGCTTGTTAGGCCATAAAGAAGTGGGGGCTGTTATGCCGACCCTTAGGGCCCAAGAGATCTTTAGCTTTCCTGCTTAAGACGTGCACCCCAATTTTGGAGAATTAATTTTTGCAGGGAAAAATGTGTGTGGTATGTAGGTAAATATGATATATTGCTGGTACTGTTTGACAGTAGAGTATTTAACAGTTGTTATAATGATAACTCAAGTAAGTTATCAAGTCATAACATTTGACATCTGGGTTTTAATTTACCCCACTTGTATTTCTTTCCATTTGAATGATCAGGATAGGACAAATGTTATACAAAAACTCAAGTTTTCTTCATCTCCTGTTCTATATGTGCAAGTTGGTTGACAGTTTGTAAAGGCCATTTAAAGGGAAAAAAGCAATGAAAATAGTTTAGAATTAACAGCAGTCCAGAGAATAATGTTTTACTGTGGTTTGGAAACCTGTTTTTCCTAAACAGGAAAAGAACAATTCCAGTACAGTTTAGAAATGTTGATACTATGTGAAGTGCACTTCCTCATGGGAGAGAGAAATAGGTGTTACCTCATTGCAAACAGGATATCTCTTAATAGTTAGGTTTAAATATACAGAATTTTCCATAGTGGCTTTTGAGTTTGTAGAGCCAAAAGCAGAAGAATAAATTTAGACCAAGTTGCATTATTACTGACTGGTTATGATGAGACTTGGATTGGCATGTCAGCGGGAATGTTAGTTCAGGCTTCAATAAAGGCCTAAATGTAAATACATCAGTCACTTCACAGGATCCATCTACAAACTAGTTTGTGTATTGTAACTTGATTGTTTTATTGTATGCATTTTTGTTATACTAGTTGTACATATTTTAAATATTCATTTCTGGTTTTGAACCAAACTTGTAAACCATATTTTCTGTGGATGTTAAGTCTCCTGGTTGTTGGAGTTGCCATACCTGATGGACCCAACTGTAAATAAACGATTTAATATTTGCTATTTCTCTTGATATTGTATAGTGAAATGAGGTCCCCTTTTCTGCTTGATTATTAAGGATCCAATTGGATGTATGCTTAAAAATGATTTTGGTGTATCCCTGAAAGTGGAAAGAAATATGAAAAATAAAATAGTCATATCTCTGTTCTTTGATTTTAAAAATGGAAATGTCTTGGGTCTCTATTAAGGGTCATGAAGTAAGAATTGGAGGTAATGCTCCAGAAAATTTTAGTAGGCTTATTCCGTGTTGTCTTAATTCTTCTTTTCAATCTGTTACTTTTTGCTTGTGAGCTGCGTGTTTATAAATATACTCTTCTAAGATAGTCTGGGGATTGAGTCTCCTCTCTCAAAAAGTAAATTCAGGACAGAGAATGCAGTTCATAGAAAACTTCAGATGCTGCTTAAGGGAAGTTAAGTTCATATCCATGTACCTCCAGCACTAACCACATAGGAAAGGTTTACCAGTACTGCAGCACAGCTGCTGCTGCTTCAGAGTTTGAAACCAGGAAGGTGGCTATCATGGCTCTGTGTAAATTTACAGTAGAACTTGTGGTGACTTGTTCAAGTAGCTATACCCCACAAGGTATTTATAGAAGTAGTAGGCACAGTTTTCAAGGTAGGCTTGTAATTTTTAAGTTTTCTTATGCCTTTTTAAAATAACATAGGTTTATGCGTCCTTGTCAACATTGGAAACCAATTGACTATAAAAGTAGCCTGCCGGTTGAGAAGTATTGTTAAGTATGAAGATGCGCGTCTGTCTTTTTTTTTTTTTTTTACCATTATTATTTTGAAGATGGGCAGGCTCCCAGGAATATATTTTGCTTTCAGTATTTCAAATGGTCTTCTGAAAATGTCAAGTATGTATTTATTTTTGTCTTGTGTGCTAAACTATTGTTTTCCTATGGGTCACAAGGAGTTCAATGATTTTGAAAAATGATTAGGTTGCTTTCTAACATGAATATGGTTAGTGCAGCCATATCAAAAAGGAAGAACTGTATATAACTAGGGAATGCCATGCTAATCATGTTTACTTGAAAAAGATAATTCTCTGCTGTGTGTCAAAGAAATGACTGTTACAAATACTTTACCAAGTGTAAAAATACCCAAATAATTGGGATCTGTAGGAAAGTGAATATTCCTCTAAAAAACTAAGCTGAATAGAAAGACCTGGGTTTTTGGAGGGGTTTGTTTCCCCCTTATTTATATCAGCTACATTGTTATTTGGATAAACTTTATTTCTTTGTCATTCAAAAATATTCTCCATTTTTAACCCTCACTTTTCAGCCTCTGATTATAGGGCTAGGAAGTAAGTAGTGGTAGAGCAGTTTTTACCTAGGAAATGTTACTAACTGATAGTAGTATAACTAGTAGGTAGTAACTGACTTTGTGTTCCTTTTGGCTAGGGACAGAAATAACACATTTGTAATGGACAGACATTTAAAGCCTGAGCCTGAATTGATGCAGTCTTTGAAGGTTATTCTAACCTGGCTAGGCTATATCAGTTTTCTAACTGGACAAACATCCCAAAAATGCAGGCACATGCCTGCAGTGGCTCAGGCTAGAAGCTGAGGGGGATGTGGCCAGGCCCTTCAGCACGCTCTGATTTATTCCCCACCCCCAAGTAGCCCATTAGGGAATGTCTATCACCTCCAACTCAGTGTTTATTCACCTATTAAGAATACAAAGTTTCTCCGTTAACTAATGGAGCTCTTAAACATCTCTTCCAAGGAAGGACATTAAACTATCTGATTAGCTCCAAAAGCCTGTCTGCCTGTCGTCTCCCACAGCATGGACTGTAGCCAGCACGTGGTCTGCCAGCTAATGCTGAGGTGTCTGTGTAAGGCAGAGAGGAGGGTGGAACAATCCTTGCTTAACAGGGGGAAGCCAGGCGGACGCTCTGTGCCTGCAAGTCTCTGCTAGAGCTGCAGTCAGGGAGCAGAGGGGAGGGGTTGGCCCTGCTGTGAAGCAGAGAGCCATGCCTAGCTCAGAGAGCATGCTGGGATACTGGGGGTGTCCAGTTTATCTTAAACCAGAAGGGATCTGGGACAGACATTGCATACATTGGTTTGACCCAAATCGGTTAAGTCTGATGCTACATTCAACCAGGTTTATCTCAAACCGGTTTCAGCCATTTTCAAATTGGTTTATATGCAATGAACATGTGTTCTGTTACAAGTTGAAACCACTTTCTGATCACTTTAAACCAATTTGTGTAATGTCTGTCCTTAGCCATAAACCAGCATAAGTGATTGGAAACCAGTTCAAATGTATAACACAACAGAAGTTCATTGCACAAAAACTGCTTTCACAATGGCTAAAAATGGTTTAACATAACCAGACTGGATGGATGTAGTCTCAGACTTAACTGATAAAAAAGCAATTTCTTGAACTTCTGTTCTAGATCCCCTCCAGATTCATGGTAACTTACAATCCCCCAGCATCCCAGGATGCTTTGCATTTCCCCAGCAAAAAAAACCATTATAGGGTGGATGGGCTTGTTTTAGCCCCAGCTGAGCAGGGAAGCATACTCTAGCACCCCTTGGCTTCTGGCCTGGGTCACTGCAGGCATATGGCTGCATTTCCATATCAAAAGTGAGTATCTGTACCTTTGCTTATTAGTTCAATCTATGCAGCTTAAACTAACCAGCAAAGATTGAATCAATCCAGCCTCAGACTTTTTGACACTCTCTACTTATCCTTTAAGACACTTGGCCAAATAATGTGAACAATCAAGAATGTGATCTCATAATATAGTGCATCTGCAGATTACTCATGGGCAAAATTTACGCAGTGCTTCTCAAATTCAGGATTCTGGTCATATCCCCTGTGCTTCTGTAGTCATAATTCCTGTTTGAGAGAGCTTGTATAGAAGCATTGACCCAGTTAAGTGTCAAAGTGAGGGAACATGCTACTACTCTTTGAGTGACTTGTCGAAATCTTGCTTCATGATTTCCAATTGGTTATTTATTAAAAGTTAAGAGGACAGTATGCATTACTCTAAGTGTAAGGTCTTTCTCCATTTTTAAAGGTTGGTACTTTTACATAACACTTTTGGGGTTTTTTAAAGTTCTTAAGTAAGCTTTCCTTCATTGCAAAATATCTTGCTGCCCTCATTTGACAAACTTCACACTAAAGAGTTCTAATATTAAGTTCATGATGTCACTGAGAAGCAAAAGTCTCTAGGGATCTGATAAATAACTTCAACATTTCTTGGATGCACATTAGAAAAGCTGTTTTTTGTATACAGGAAATATTTCTTACTGTTTTTTTTTTCTCCCTGCCTTTCTTTGACTTGACTTCTAGCAAAAGTCTTTACCCAAGGAACATAATAAATTAACTTTTTTTGAACACTTTTCAAAACTGCACAACGTAGAATCTTTCTAACTCTTTGTGCAGATTAGTATTTGTTTGTGTCAGTGTAAGTCGTATATTGTGATTTCAGATTTTGAAGTCCAGTAGGAACTGTATAACAAAACTCAAATGTTCAACACTCATGTGATAAGAGGCTCTTAAGTGTGTGTGCAGGAAAAGAGCAGCTGTATGTTAAGTTACTACCCAAAACTGTGTTTCTGGGTCAGTGCTGGGAACTGAAAAAAAGGTATGATGGGTGAAAAAGACATAGAACAGCCATTTTGAGGCATCCAAGCCTCTTCAAAATTCAATAAAAAAATTAATAATAAAAAAAATTAGAAGAATTGCTGTTACATGGAACATTTGTATTTCCTGTGGAAGTCTATTATCTCATTAGCAAGGATTTGAGTTTTCCATTTGCCATGGAAAAACGTGGTAAAACCCAGATTTTTCTCCTTTAAAGGAAAGAAACACAGGAAACAGTGGGTTTCCCCTTGTAGGCTGGTAGAGGTGTAACTTGCAAAGGGCTGTGGGGAAAAGGACAGTCAGTATGTGTGCATTAGTGGTATTTCATTTTAATCATGGAAAAACACAGACTTTGGGGACTTTGATCAGAGTTTGTAGGGTGTTTTAATCAGAATTTGATATTTTTAAGCAGAGAAAACCAGGATCCCTGCTCATTAAATACATATTTTGCTTCCCCCCAAAAAAGCTTAAGGAGATTCTGTATATTTTTGTATAAATATCATAAGCACCTCCATTTTCCTGTGTGATACTTTACTGTTTAACTAAAATTAAATTAATGTAATTAAAGTTAAATTAAAAGAAACTGTAAGGGGGAAATTGCAGAAAACAAAACGATAGCAAAGATGTTCTACTATGGGGAATATCGGGGGTACTAATGGGGAAGGTATTAATTGGGGTATACCTCTGGTCTTGTTTCAGATACTGTGGTACATTTACTTTTCCCAGAATGAACTCCAGTTAAAGAGAGTACTAAAATCTTAATGTTAGGCTAGGTAGGAAAGCTGCGCTGGAGTGGTTTCTGCACAATGGCTGAGTAAATCTTTAATAAAGTGAGTGAATGATCAAGCTGTAGGAGCCAACCCAGAGGTGTAATTAATGTTAGAGGTGCACTGATGTATCGGTCCATATCGTATTGGCACCAATAAAAGGAAAATTGACATCGGCAATCAGCCTTTTTTGGCTGATGGGCAGGGGCTATGTTTTGGGTGGGCAGTGTCATGCTGTAGCCCCTCCCCCCCGGGCTACCACCACCAAGCCTGAGCGCAGTCCCAGCCTGTGCACCCCCCCCCCCCCCAAAAAAAAAGGCTTGACACTGCCTCTGGCCCCAACCTACAACAGCAGTCCAGCACTGCTCTGCACACAGATCCAGGGGCATTTGCCCCCCTGGTTCCCCCAGGGGCACGTGCAGTGGTGGGATCCTCCCCACCATGCACTTGGACAAGCTGCTCGTGGCTCTATCCCACACTCAGCCCCAGCCCCACTTCTTCTTTCACTGCAGGGGTCTCAGTCTGTTCCCACCCTGCCCCATTCCCCCCTCAACAGATTTACCAGGCAGATGCAGTTCTCCAAGCTGCCAGGCTGCATATCAGCAATCAGGTTTGGTATTGGCTAATATGGCCATCACTATCAGCCCAAAAAATCTTTATTGATGCACTCCTAATTAATGGGATTGAATGGAACCTACCAAAGGTCACAGAGAAAAGGATAAAAGTCCAGATAGGGAGAAGTTTGTCTTCAGCTTTTGTTGTTTTATCCTTTACTCTGTGTACTCTATATTTTAGGAATCAATAAGGGATTGTGTTTGTTTTGTTTGTTTGCTTTTTCCAGAATCTGTATTTGAATCACTTTAAGCAGTCATTGACCACAGATGCCTGAAACAAAAGGAGTTACTGGTGCCAAATACAGTAAGGCCCATCATGTTAACATTCCTCCTGTCTAGAAATGGTTAGAGTGTCAGGATCCCTCCTTTTGAAAGGTACAGAAAACCAAAATATGTCATAACAGGTGTATATCTGAGGAGTGGAAGGTGTCTACAGGGCCATCCACCCAGTAACCACCATACTTCGCTTCTGTTACTAATTTGAGCATGTGGCTGTGAATAGGTAGGACTAGTATTTAGGCTGGATCCTTCTACAGGAATGGCCAGAATTTGTGGAGTTGGGAGCTGATTTTGAACAGGCCCTGGACTCTATGAAGCAGATGTCAGGCTCCCTTCTTCTGGGTCACCATCAAGTACTCTCTATACTGAAGATGTACTGTGTCAGTACAGGTTATAAATAGGGCCCTGAGAAAATCACTGATTTCTTGCCAAAAATTTGCTGCATGTGTGCAGGTAAAGCGTAATTTTTCAAGGTATATGCATGGAACTACCATTTATCTTAGCAAATGGGTTCTGGTAGTTCTATGGGTATTCTGTGAAAAATAAATAATACTTTACCTGCATGTGTGTGGCAGGCAGGCACACAGCCATAGGCAGTGGAAGCGTGGTGCTAACAGGGCTTAGTCTCCCCAAACATGGGGCAATGCAGGGGGCTGCAGGGTAACCTGGGCGGGGGCTCCAGACAGCTGCAGTGAAGGAGGGAGTGGCGTGCACAGATAGACATGGAGCTTGCAGGCAGCCAGGATTGCAGCCAGATGGCATGTGGAGCACTGCCCCTTCCCCATCTTACCTGCTGTGGTGGGCTGATTGAGGCCCCCAGAGTGGGGGAGGGAGTGTGGCAGGGGCTGGGGTGTATGGGGCTCCTGGGCAAGTGGTGGGATGCTCAGTCAAGGAGGCTCATGGGGGGGACTCCTGCCACTGTGCACATCTTGAAGCCTGGGGGTTATGTGTCCCTCAGATCTGTGTGAAGGGCAGAGGCGAGCTGCCTGCTGCAGGCTTGGCTGGGCTGTGCTCCCTGATGCCGCTGCTTGGAGCTGGGTGCTACACATGATGCCATGTGCTTGCCATTGCTGGCTCCTGGGACAGTGGCAGTGGGGCACAGAGCCCAGCCCATCTCCACCATGTTCACCAATCTGGGGGGGGCACATGTCTGTTGTGCCTTCACTGGGGTACGCGCAGTGGCAGGAGCTGCCTGGACTCTTGAGCATGGCACGACCTGTCTTGGGGCCCCATTCATCCCAGTCCCAGTCCCTGCCCCTGCCCCACTCCTTCCCTCACTGTAGGGGCCTCTGTCTGCCCTCCCCCTACCTCTCCTTCCCCTTCCCTGACTTCCCTGCAGTGGTGGGAGGTGCTTCACACACCATCTGGCTGCAATCCTAGCTGTGTGCAGGCTCCATGTCTGTCTGTGCATGCCCCTCCCCCACACTGCAGCCGCCTAGAGCCCACACCTGGGCTGCCCCGTGGCCCTCTGTGCTGTCCTGCATTTGAGGGGGATAAGCCCAGTTAGTCCTGGCCTTCTACCACATATGCTTGCAACCCTTAAAAATCATGGTGTGGGGCAAATGTCATGATTTTCTATGAAGCTGTTCATCAACTGCATGCTGTATCTAGAGATTATACATCTTCAGTTGGGGGCCCTAAACTTTTTTGCTTTATTTATTTTACTGTAAGTTGGAGTCTGATAACAAATTCTCTTTTCCAATAACTCATTTTCTTTCCCCTTGATGAAACTCATTTTCTTTTTCCTTTTTTCTTCCTTGCCTTCCCACTCTCTTCCAACTGAGTTTACAACAAACAGTGTTTATATTTTTGTTTGTTTGTTTTCTCAGGATTATTCAAGACTGTGAAAAGCTGTTAACAGCTCCCATAACCCCTCACATCTCTTCCCCTTTGCACTGGCTTTAGCTATATTTGAAAAGCACTTGGCTAAAATTCATCTGCTCTCTGTTTTAGAGAGCTTAGATTCCTGCTTAAGCCCCTGTTCATTCGATTGTCCTTGTCTGATTATAAAAGTTGCCAGGGTTTGAGAAATGCTTTGAGAAGTGGAGGGCAGAAGCACATTCTTTTTATGATGAATACAAATACAAAAATTTACTATCAGTATGATAAAAATATACTGCTCTGCCAGCAGTTGGGCAAGAGGGAAGAGTCGAGGGTTGGTTTTGACTAGCAGACTTTACACAGGGAAAGAAGTGAAGACAAGATATAAAAGGAGTAGCTGTATGTGGAACTCCCAGTTTCTTTTCCCGATTTTCTTCTCTCTATAGTTTCACACAGATGACATTTATCCCAGGCACATATCCAGGGGCATCATCTTGGACTCAGACTTATCTCTAAATTCTTGCATCTAGGCTGTATCTAAATCTGGTTAATTCTTTGTACATAATGTATCAAAGATATGGCCTTT
This sequence comes from Caiman crocodilus, assembly GCA_030014935.1. Lineage (NCBI taxonomy): Eukaryota > Metazoa > Chordata > Crocodylia > Alligatoridae > Caiman > Caiman crocodilus. The sequence continues at coordinate 1,237,789 of JAGPOW010002742.1, read as the reverse complement.
CCTGTGCATTTACACAGTTAGGCTAGAGACATACTTTACAAATAAACTGGTATAATTGACTGGAAAGCCGTTCAGACCTGTTACACAACAGACATTCAGGGCACATAAACTGCTTTTATAATGACTGAAACCATTTAAGATAAACTGGGATTGCTGTAGTACCAGAACTAACTGCTTTATTTTGAATCAGTTTATTGAACTTCCAGATTAAAGTTAACTCACAGTCCTCTAGCATCCCAGGATGCTTTGCACCTCCGTTGTAGGGTGGGTGGGCCAATTTTGGCCCAAGCGGTTTGCTGCAGCTGAGCAGGAAAGCATGCTCTAGTGCCCCTTGGCTTCTGGCCTGGGTCACTACAGGCATATGGCTACATTTTATGGATTCAAAAGTGAATGTCTGTTCACTTGCTTGTTGATTCTCTTTACACAGCTTAGACTAACCAGTGAAAATGTAATTGATTCAGTCTCTGGCTTTTTGACTAGCTGTACTTAGCCTTAAAGTTCTTATCTCACTTCTAGATTACTGCAACATCTGTTTCTGTGTCCTGCATAAATGTAGTCTTGCCCCATTTGTAGCCATTCAGGATGTTACTGAAAAGATCTTTATTCTAACCTAATGCTTTGACCATGCCAACCCTTTTTGTGCTCTTCCAATGACTTGCATCTACTTTCTGCTAGTAAACTTAAACGAAGAAAAGCAGTTTTCAAAGCCTCTTTCATTGCTTATCCTCAGCTTGCCTTGCCTCAGTGCCATTCCCAGTTGCCCACTTAGGCTTCCAAGAAGGTATCTATGTGCTTTTTTCTATGCTGGTTGTCATGGGGGTGAGGCTGAGAAAATAAGCAGCTAAGGTTTCAGAAGGAACTTCAGCATGGAAATTGAAGTCATCAGGTTGAGAGTAAAGAACTGTGGTGTAAGAAAGAGCTGAGAGTCAAAGTTGGAATAAAATTGGATTGGGGAGGGGAATCGGTGATGAGGTAGACCACAGCAACATAGGGCATTTATGCGTGTACTTTTTAATTTGGATGTGGCAGAGACCTGCAATGTTAGAGCAGATTTGATTAACTGAGTCTGCTCCACACAGGAGCTGGCACACTGTGCTGCTCTACTTGCAATTGTATAAGTGGTGAAATGTGTCAGTATGGAGAAAATGGGTTCAATGCACTTTTTTACAAGTCCTGCAGTGCTCGCTTGCATGAGTAACACATGCCCACAGAGAATTAAGCTGGAATAGCAAAACAGGAAACAGAACCTGTTCAACTTCTGTTTCAGCCACTATGGTCTGCTCCATACAGAGCTTTCTGCCTCCTTAGCTACCTTATATTGCCTTTGTATCAATACTTGATTGCTTGTTCACCATACTGAATTACTGTACTTAAGGGTGAGTCTGTGTGAAATGCTTAATGGTGAATTAGCATAGTTTACTGTGAAGTAAGCATGTTGGTCTACACGTGCACATGCTTATTTCCTAGTAAATCTCCCTAATCCTGAGTAAATTATCTAGCTGCAAATGTAAGTAGCAAATTTACTTGTTATTAGTAATAGTGCCATAGTGCTTGTGTAGATGCCTGGCTGGGAACCAAATCTGGTCCTGGTCAGCCATCCATAAGGGGGTGGGAGACCAGCTCCCATGGACAGGATACTTCCTGCTCCCAGTGTGAGCTCTGCCACAGGAGCCTGGGTGGGGACTATGTCCCCCTGCCACAACAGTAGGGAGCTCTAAGCCCCTTGCTCCCAGATCATGATTGTGGAGCAGGGGCTGGGAGATCCTCAGGCTAGGGGATAAGCATCTCCCAGCAGTGGCCCAACAGCCGCAGAGCCTCTGTTGGGAGATACGGGTTTCCCAGCCTGAGCCCAGTAACTGCGGGGCTCGGGCTGGGAAATAAGGGTCTTCCAGCCCAAGCTCCGGTACTGCAGGGCTCAAGCTAAAGATAAACATCTCCCAGCAGCAGCTCTGGGGTCACGAAGTGGCATTGATTGCTACCTGTGGGCAGCGGCCAGAGAGCTTGTTCCCTGCCCAGCTCCATGGGTGTGGAGCTGGGGGGAGGGAACAGCCTGGAGAGCTTGTTTTGCCCTCCCCCCCAATATTGCTACATGAATGTGGAGCTGGAGGGCAAATGAGTTCTCCAGCCTGTTCCTTCCCCAGATTTCCACTTGCTGGAGCTGGGCAGGGAATAAGCTCTCCAGCCACCACTCCATGATTGCAGTTGCAATAAACTTGCAGCTAGCTGTCTGACCAGCAGATCTGCGCAGGGGACTGGAGCCTACCCTTCCCCTGCAGCTCTTTTCAAGCCCTGTGCCTCTGATTGGGGAAGGAGCCAGGGCCAGGAGCTTCCTGCTGCTGTGGTAGGGGTACATTGTCCCCACCCCACCAGCAGCAGACAGCTCACTGGGGCAGGAGACAGCTGTCTCCTGGTCTGGTGCTGTCTGCCCAGCTTCTGGGCTTGCACCCAGGGGGAGCCTGGAGCCCCTCCTGGTAGCCACAGGGGTGCAGTGCAGGGCAGCAGGGAACTGGGAGCAAATCTACTTCCTAATCCCTGTATGTGTAGGCCACCTATGGAAAAACCCTTAGTGGGCATGTCTACACGTTGCCCTATAGCAACATTGTTACTGTGAAATGTTCTAGTACTTCTAAAAGGCTGTGTCTTTGGAAGTATTAAAGCACGGTGCAGTAATCTCCCATACGGCACTGTATTTGTGGCACACAGCACACCATTACAGCTATAATGGGAGAGTGTCCCACTACAGCAATGTGGCTGCTGGTCACATGTAAACACCCATGGACACTATATTACTGTAGTGTCCTGTGTAGATGCGCCCACTGTCAAATAGCTTACTGCACAGTAAATCTAGGCTGGAGTTAATGCATGTGTAGATGTGCCCTAAGTGTGGCATTTATATATTGTGAATTTCCTAAGATCTGCTTGAAATTAATGTTTCTGAGCCTTAAGGTTACACTATGTAAGATCGTTTAATAAAGCATGGGCATTCATTTAAATTATTTTGTCCTAGAATATGGTGAATGCCAAATAGCATAATTAGTGGTGGGTGAGATGTGCTGATAAAGCGGGTGGTTGGAATACACACAACTACCTTGCTACCCCCCTCCCCCCCACCCTCCGTCAGCTAGAGGCTTTGGCTATGTGGATTGTGGAAGGAGGTAGGGGGTGACAGCAGGGGACAGTTTTTCTTTTTTCCCTGCCACCCCCCTGCCCCCTACTGAGTTAGGGCTTTAATATCTTTGCTCAGTATGGCATTTGGCACCTGTGAGAAGGTGGCAAGAGGCTTAGCTCTTTGGCTAGGGGACACCTTATCTCATAACTGCTGGGATCCTCAAGTCCCTTCTGGCTTTTTCCCTTCTCCACACATGTGGAACCTGCAGCTGTTTATTTAAGGCTACTTTGCCTCCACCCCCTGACCTCTAGAAATTGTGTGGGGTATAAACCCTACCAGATGCATGTCTGTGACTATGTATAAGGACAGAAGCATTAACTTTATTTTTGAAGCAGTAGCACTTATTTGTCACCCAGTGATCACCTGAGTGATTGAAGATTACTTACATTAGGTTTTATAACTGTGTTGTAAACATCAAATTCTTTTTGTGATTTCTAGATACAAACTCAATATGGATGTTTCACTGTATACTAAACACAGTAAAATAATCTGGAGAGAAAACATCATGTCCTAGAAGTATTTCTAGAGAATGAAAGCAAATTATTCTAATGTTAAATGTCTTTTTTGATATTTGTGTTCTGGAAGCAAAATTGCTTCTCTTCATCTTAGCTTCATGTTGCATAAATGTTCTTTTCTTCTTATTGCAACAGAATTTTAAGTTATTCAGGTGAAAAAAAAAAAAGTTATTGTTGGAAACACAATGGTATTTTGGTAGTTAAGGAAAAGAAGGGACACAGACGGTACTTCCTGAGAGGTGGAGATAGAAGCCAAGATCAATAAATTACCATTTATGGCATTATCCTATTCCCATTGAAGTCCCTGAAAATGTCACTGTAGGTTGTATGAGACCCTCATTGAGCGACTGCAGATGAGAAAAATTTTCACCCATAAATGATCTACATTCTGTTCTTCCACAGCTGAAACCAGGGGGCGGGGGGAAGAAATTTAGTTTATGGCTATTTTGCTTTTGTTTTGCTTTTAAGCTACAATATTGCCAAACTAAAACCTTCTAAATATATGCAATTGGTTTTCAAATTGTTACCTGGACCGATTATATACTTTCTGTTTTGTTTTGTTTGTTAATTGTAGGGTGCACTTGAATTGCGCTTTTTAAACTTCTCTCCGCACCCATGTAGACTAGGAATTTCAATTTTTATTTACCCAAATGGTAGCTGTGATTTTTCTTATTCAGTTTTTTTTCCCCAGGAACTTGGCTTTATGAATAAATACCAAACACAGCAAGAAATTCAGTAAAACTGTGAGAACAGATAGTATTGAAACTAATACTTTGCATTAACAAAGGCTTTTGGTCATCACTAAAGTTTTGTATGTGTCAAGTGGGAGTACCTTTAGCGTCTCAAACTTACTTTTTTAGAAAGCTTGTATAAAACACTTATTTGCAAATACTCTTATTTAGTAACTAACGTGGTCCTTTCCCCTTAGACCTGATTCTACAAAGACATAAGCAAAAATTAAATTTAAGCATGTGAGTAGACCATTGAACTGCTGTGTAAATCTTTGTTGAATTGGACCTTATATTGTCAATACAGATCATTTCAATCCATTACTTCGCTGTATATTATGTTAAATTATAATGTTCTCCTAGAAATTGTCATTTGATTTAATCTTCATAGATATTCCTTTGTTATTGAGAAGGCTCTTAGATGCTTCATTAGAAAATAAGTTGAAAGACCAAAGAAGAGATGATCCAAAATCAAATGTCTATACAATAAAGTATTAAAACAAACTTATTCAGAAATTGAAATTATAGTCTGCGTCTGTATGCAGGGAAAGCTTCCATACCCCCTCTGCTGGCCATCCTAATAATCCAATAATCTGATATATTTGATCTATAGAGATAAGAACTGACCATTCAGCTCTTTTTCTAATGCACCATAGTACTCAAAATTGTGTATTTGTAGAAATCAAATAGCTGTCCATAGTTTCTGAAGGAGAAGATATGTAAGATATTAATTTGCTAAGTAAAATTGATGCTTTTAAAAAGCAGATATAATTAAAAAAAACAGCAGCAGAATAATCCAGAATGGGAGAAATAGGAAATGCCTATTTAAATAGCACTCCAACTGAAAAATGGTTCTGTGTCTTCCTGATGCATAGAATCTTCTTAATTTCTTAATGTGCTGATGTTTCTGGGAACTGCTGCTTATGCGTTTCTATACAAATTATTTGCCAGCCAGTAAATGACTCTGGGCAAATAAAGATTGTCAGACTAGGTGTTTTTATTACAGTAATTAATTAATTACCCCTTTCTTTTTTTCCTTTTTTTGCTGTGAATGTTGGTCAGCAACCCTTAGAGCAATCAGCTGTCTGTGATACTGACCCCCAACCCCTCTGCACTGAGGATGAGTGGTCAGCAGGTTCCACAGTGGAGGGGGGAATAAGTAAAAAATGGAGAGCAAAGCACCCACCACAAAACTAAGAGTGGGTGGGTGGCACAATAGCACCATGCCTCTGATTTCCACTTGCCAGACAGGATTTTCCTGGTGAATTGTGCTTCTGTGAGGGCCAGATCCAGCCCATGAGCCATATGTTGCTGACACCTGCTGTAATGTGTTCACTTGTGGGTGTATGAGGGAATGATTAAGTTAAAAACAAATTACTGCTATTTCTATGACTTTAGATAATACTACAAAAGTTGTAAACATCTGAATACTGACCCCAATTCATATGTTCTTTTTATTGGTTAATCAAACTATCATGTTTTAAAACTGGTTAAATTATGTTTCTGTTTGGTAGTATTTGTTGTATGTTCAACCCTCCTTGTGCTTTCATTTTCACCAGCGAAACTGCACTGACTTTTAGCTTTAGTATACAGTAGTACAGCAAACATCAAATCAGGAATAAGGTGAGGATTGTGTAGAAGAGTGGCAATAATTATCTTATCACAGATTTGTTTTTACATATTGTGTGGGAGTTCCCTACTCAAAAATATAACGGGCACAAGTAGCTCATTGAAAGACTGTTCAATAAGCTATACTAGGCAATTATTTTTTATGATGTTTGGTTAGCAAATTAATTTATATTGGCTAGGAGAGGAAGCATGCTTCTTAATGCCATTGTATGAGGTGTACTGTGAACTGGCTGTAGAGGTAAAGTCTGAATTTAAATAATTTTGGACTACACATAAAATATGTAAAGTAGCCATGAAGGATCTATGCTATATTCAATGAAGGCAGAATGAATGTATAACCCACTAAACTTGAGGGTTGGCTGTTCACACAGGAAGACAAAAATAAGCCTATTTGTGTGTGTTGGTGGGGGGAAGGAATTGTTTTTTAAATGCAACAAATTCATGCACATGTTTCTGTATTGGATTTTTTTATATCAACTAATTTAATCAAGCACTCTACAGTGAGAAAAGTCTGTATTATTTTCACTAGAGTTCTTTAACAGCAGTTCCTTTTTTCTTAGCATAGCATTTGTGTTCTCATTTACAGCAGTTTTCCAGAGAGTATGGATCATCTGATATAGTGCTTAATAATGTTTCTAGCTTTTGTCTGCCTAATGTTTCCTTTCTTGAGGATCTATATTTAGTGTTTAAATGTTCACTGCTGCATAGGACCAGACGGTTGCTTTCAAGTGAAAGGAAATGGTTCTCTGTAGGGATAAGAGTGAACGAAGGACAGGATTTCCTGCAGAGATACATATGCATGAAAGCAGTCTTTTACTTTGAACTTCATGGAAAAAATATTAAATTAAAATGTGAAAAATTTATATTAAGGGACAGAGTTTCTTCCTACAAAGGGACCTTACTCATGTTATGCTTTTGGTATGTTTATTATAGCTGGAATGAAATATTTTTGAAAAAGATTAAAATAAAGTCAGTTACTCATCAGGCTTGGACCTATAGCTTCACAAAACTGACGCACTATTTTCAAGTCCAGATGTTCTGTGTCATAGGAATCTATGACTGATCACTGGTTACAGTGATGTGCAGTATACTGGCTGTATATTAGTATTTTTGCTTGCATGACTGGGGGAGTATAAGTGGGAAAGATTGGAAGACAGGTATGTGGCATACTCTTGTGAAAACTATAAATACCTTGTTAAATCTCTTTGGCAAATGAGATTTAACTCATACTAAAAGTTTTATTTTAGGTCCCGTGATGTGACATGGACAATGAGGGAGCCACCAGTCCAATGTAGACTCATGAGGAAAATTACTATACTTTGATACTGGGGGGGAGTCTTTCCTACAATCTCCATCAGAGGTTAAAAAGAGAGAGCCAAGGTAGCTGCAGTGGGGGAAGAGAGTTGTGTAAAAATGAGAAGTACTTCCCATTTGAATGATTCTATTTCAACTCTAAGATTAAGTTAGTTTTTTCAAGTTGCTTTGGACCTCTGAAAACTTGCTTTAATTTCAGCAAAATGTTGGCAGCTCAGACAGCAAAGACATTTGGAAAACCTGAAGAAAACCCTTTACTGTGAAACTAGGGTCAAGTTTATTACCGCTTTAGTATACCTAATCTTTGACTTAATGCTAGAGAAATGTTTTTGTGGGTTTTTTTTACGAAGTGCCTTTTAGAAATATAAAGCCCCTGACTTTTTAGCACCAATATTAAAAGGAGCAGATTTGTTAAATTGAGTTGGTGGTATAGCAGTATATATCTCATTTTAATACAAATAAGCTGTCTGTCTTCCTGGTTATAAAAAATAGAGTGGTTTACCAATGAAAATTAAAACTGCACAGAAATTTCATAATATATCTGTGTGTGTAGGAGGAAGAACAAAAAGGGATATAATAATAAGATGCCCTGCTTAGGATAGAGACTTTATTTGTTTTCTATAGATTTCCCAGCAGATGAAACTGCTTGTTTCTTATCTCAGTTTTAAGTAGGAAATGTTTCTTTAAACACACAATCTGACTGATTTTACTTTAGGTCGGGTCCTGGAGCTTTGGAAAGTTTACATACACATTTTTATCTTTCTAGTAGCTCTGTTGCATAGTGTGCTTATGCCTGCTGCCTTCTTATGGGAAAGCTCCACTCATCCTTTTGTCATCTGTCATCAGGGATCATAGGGAATAACTGAAATGAATACTGAAATGAATGATTTACTCCCAAACAACAAAATGTCAGTGCAATGACATCTAAAGAGGAAGTCTCCATGGCTCCATTTCAGTTTTGAAATGGAGCGCAGTGAAAAGTTGAGACACTCACGCAGCCAAAGGTTTCTTTTATCTGTAAGAGAAAGGGATGATCTCTTTTACAGTAGCAGTCAAGTTGGGGACCTTTTATGTTCTCGAGTAATAAAGGTCAGAGCTGTCCCCTCAGTTGATAGAGCTAGACATAGGAGAGCCTGTATGCCTTTTTAATACATATGGCACTTAAAACTCCAAAACTGGATTCTATTTAGTGGTGGTGCCTTGGGTAGTTAATATTGACTTTAAGATATCTTGTGGCCTGTGAAAGGAAAAAATGTAGTAGGAAGTTGGTTCTGAAACTCCATGGGGTGAACTAGTTGCATGTTGCCTCACTTGTACTCACCTGCCATTTCAGATGCTTGTACTTGCTTGGTATTCAGGCCTTCACCAGCCATATGCCTGAATATTGTGGCTATTGTTTTAGCCACATCATAGGCCCACCCCAATCACGTGCCAGCTAGAGTGCTGTGTGTTTCAATAAACGTGCTAAAGAAGATCACACGATATGGTATGTGTGTAAAGTAAGGAAACAAACAGCTCTTCTCTGTTTGTTGCTTACACTCAAACAAGTATTCTAGGGGTAGTGCAAATACTCCCTTGTATCTTGTTATCCATTTTTTGTGGTTTTGTAATGGAAACACAATTCACTTTTTACATACATTCAGTAGATAGGAAGTGAGCCCTAAAATGAAAATAGTATGCGCAGGGCAAACAGGGTGTCTGAAAAGAATTTGCAATGATTATTAGATGAAGTAAAAAGGATTTGGGACAAGGAAGAAAACAATGAAATACTGTATTTCTTTCCTTTAGTGGAATGTTGACAATGACGTTGGTAATGGATAGATCATAGCAATATTTGATAGAGCACTTTTATTATTAATGTTAATTTAAAAAGAGCCCACTAACTGCTCTCTGAAGTAGGATAGTGAATTAATATTGGATTAAAATTGTTTTATATTTTGAGGCTTCAGTGACCCTGCACTGGGAAAAGAGCTGAATTTAGAGCTGTCCTCATTTAACAGAGATACTAAGAAACTGAAGCACTCTAGGTTCTTTGGAATGAAATGAGGCCACAGCTACCATATGCTCTTGTTTAGCACCCCTTTATTTGAAATGTCAAATAAAAATGTGTTGCTGTTTATCTTCTGAGAATCTTTGACTGGTCCCAGAGTTCATTCTGTGGCTTACAGACCCTAACTCCGGGGTAACTTTCTGTAGGCCAAGGAGGTCTAAGTGAAGGGATGCATAAAGGTGCTGCTGATGTCTTGAATAACATCTGCTGTGGTTAGTTTGATTGTATAGTGAAAAGAATAAAAGTGTTTTCCTTGTTGTGGATCTTGATCAACATCTAAATTCCTGATGCTGTGTTTAGAGATCTGTGTGGGAAAATGTTTATGTGCACTGCCTTGATAAGGGAACATGAATTCTTGCTTCATATTATCTTTTGTTGGAAAGTGGAGCTTTGTTAAATTAACAGCTGTAGCTAGCACGCAGAATTAAGTTAAAAGTACATGGATTTTATAGTAATTGTCCCTTCTACGCACTCTTTTTAAAGTGAAAGTTGGGCCAACATCATTATTCCACTGCTGCTAATTTTTGTAGCAGTTGCCTAATTTGCAAAAATTTGAAAACAATGCAGAATCAAACTTTTTAATTTCTATATAAAATGTTCCTATTCAGTTGGTGGAAATTTTGTTCTAACTGAATGGAAATATGTTAAAAAATCTGTAGTATTACACTGCATTTTGGTACACTTAAACTTTCCCAGATTGTAAAGAATGTTTGTTTTGTTCCAGTTTGTAGTTCACATGTTTATACAAACATTCATAGACAAGAAAATACACAGTGCTAAGTTTTTGCACAAGCAGAACCCATATGTGGTAATCCTTCAGCATCGTGTTGTCAACAGCATTCAACATTGGCTTAACACTGACGTGGAGAGCCCTTTCATGGCTGACAGAAATCCTCAGGGTCAAAGTCCCCAAATAGCTGGAGATTCTTTGCTACTGTTGCTTTGATTGACCTGATCCTTTACTGTCTCAGCCCTTCAGTCAGTACTGAAATTGGAGGGAAGAATGAGAGAAATAAGTACTCCACAAGTACTGGTTTTGTTTTTTTTCCTACTTTAATTTTTGGTCACTCTGGGGACCTGTTATGTGGACCTAAATCCTAATTCGGACAAAGCTTCCATTAGTGCCTTGTGTTGCTAAAAGGAACTGAAGGATTTTGCTCGTTTTTTCTGTCCAGCTGAGGAGGAGGATAGGTTCTGGAATATTATTATTATTATTATTATTATTATTATTACTAGTATGATCATCATTATTATTAATGATGGTGATGATGTTTGAACTATTTGGATCTTAACATTTTCTGGACGCTACTAGGTATTATCAGTACCAGCTATGTGTGCAGCTTTGGTGGTAGCTTGCTCTCTGTGGGCGCATCTATACATTCATTAATGCACAGTAGTTACTGAACATTTAGTATAGTACTTGCTTAATGAAGTAGTAACCAAATGTGCAATAACTACAGTTTCTGTGCAGTAGCACTGGCACACTGTGTGATAGTTGCTGTGCAGTAGCCTAATAACACTGCACAGTAGCTTATTAGCATGGTTTTTTGTTCAGAAAGCTACTGCACAGTGTTTTAGGCAACTGTGCAGTAAATGTATCGTGTAGATGTGCCTGTAAGTAGGTAAGTTACCTCTTTTAAGACTGGTTAGTATTATAAAGAGGCCGCTTCACATCTTCAGAATTTTATGGCAGACTTGAACGAATAGTGATGGTGTGCTAGATTATCATGCTTCAATCTGTAGCAGATTACAGAAAGAACACAGAGCAGCAATAAAAGCTTGTTTAGTTAGCCATCTTCAAAACCAAACAGGAAACAGAGAGAGGTGACAAATGTCACCGTTTACTCATTCAAATCACTGGCTCCCTGGTGCTTTTTTTTTTTTTTTTATTTAGCTTTTAGTATCTCAGCACAAGGGGGTGGGGGAAGGGAGGGAAGGGACTTAAATCTCCCTAATAGCAGTCAATTTCCCTCCTTTCCCTTAAAAATGTTTGAACAAATGGTTCTCAATAAATAACCAATTTATTTAAACTGCTTTAATATTTTAAATTCTTGTCTTTAGAACATTAAACCTAAATATCGGGTTGGAAAGATTGAAAATTTGCTGAGAGTAACAGCTGCTTGTGATACAGACTGTGGAGTAACAATGGAATGTTTTTGTATTTTGATCAGGTTATCAAATCCACCAATATTGATGGTAGAGTTCAAGCTGTTGCAGTTAATGCACTCCTTTGTGGTATTTTGATACTATTACAAATGTGAATGCTGCCTCTTCTGGACATAGTTGCATGTAATGAAGGATTATGCAAGCTATGCCAATAATTAAACATCTCGCTGTCTTTTAGTTACGACACTCTCCACAAATGTCATTTAAAAGTTTATTTCCACTTTTTTTCTTCTGTAGAAACAAAAGAAATCTTTAAACTTTTTGCACGCAAAAGATTTTTCCTGATACAGGGTTTAAGTATTATAAATTGAATCCACAAAATCTGAGGCTCTGATTTTACAAAGTATCCATTGAACTCTCCCACCCCTCTCAGAATCCTCGTGTAATACTGACTGCAAGTACTGATATACTAATATTAGTATATGCAAGTAGGATTCATAGATTGTAAGGCCGGAAGGGACCTTGGAAGATCTTTGGGTCCAGCCCCTTGCACCAAGCATGAAAGATAACTGGGGGTCAGATGACCCCAGAAAGATGACTGTCTGGTCTCCTCTTGAAGATATCCAGGGTAGGTGATTGCACCGCCTCTGGAGGGAGCTTATTCCACAATCTGGACACCCTGACTGTGAAGAAGTGTTTCCTAATGTTGAGTCTGAATTGATCTTCCAGGAGTTTGTGGCCATTACTCCTGGTTTTTCCCTCAGGTTCCATGGTGAACAGTTGCTCACCGAGCCCTTGATGTACTCCCCTAATGTAGCAGTAAGCTGCTACCAGGTCCCCTCTCAGCCTTTTTTTCCTCAGGCTAAACAGTCCCAGACCCTGCAGCCTTTCCTCTCATGGCTTGCCTTTTAAGACTCTGATTATACAGGTTGCTCTTCTTTGGACTGTCTCTCTCAAGCTTGTCTACGTCTTTGTTAAAGTGTGGTGCCCAGACCTGGACGCACCACTCTGGCTGTGGTCTTGCCAGTGCCGAGTAGAGTGGAAGAATCACCTCCTTGTTTTTGTTGGAAATGCATTGATTGATGCATGCCAAAGTATTATTTGCCCTACTGGCTACAGCATTGTGGTGCTGGCTCGTATTCATACTATGGTCTGTTATTACCCCTAGGTCCCTTTCATTTGTGGTGCTAGTCAGTTTGGTACCGCAAAGCCTGTATGTGTGTTGGGGGTTGCTCTTACCGAGGTGGAGTAGTTTGTGTCTCAATGTTGAACTTTATCAGATTCCGATCCGCCCAACTTGCTAGCCTGTCTAGGTCCGCCTATATCTGTAGCCCATCTTCAAGCATGACCACACTTTTTCCATAACTTGGTGTCGTCTATGAACTTGGCCAGTGAGCTCTTCATCCCCCATATCCAAATCATTAATAAAGATGTTGAAAAGTACTGGACCGAGCACAAACCCCTGTGGGATGCCGCTGCCCACTTCTCGCCAGGTTGACACAGATCCATTCACCTATGACTTTCTGGGTCCTATCCTGCAGCCACTGTCTCGCCCACCTGACTGTCTCAGAGTTAAGCCCACAATCCTTCAGTTTTCTCACGAGGAATCATGGGATACTAGATCAAAGGCGTTTTGGAAGTCAAGGTATACAACGTTAGCCTGCTCTCTCCTGTCTAGGTGGCAAGTTGCCTGGTCATAGAAGGAGATGAGGTTGGTAAGGCAAGACCTGCCCGCGATGAAGCCACACAGGCTGTCATTCAGCATCTTACCTTCTGGAAGTTTATTGCAGATAGACTCCTTAATGAACCAGGATTTTCCCTAAGATGGAAGTTAGGCTGATTGGCCTATAGTTACCTGGGTCCTCCCTCCTGTCCTTCTTATGGATGGGAGCAACACTGGCCCTCTTCCAGTTCTCAGGGATGTCTCCAGAGTGCCATGAGTTGTGGAAGAGTTTTGCCAGGGGTTCCATGATGACTTCAGCCAGCTCCTTCAGCACTTTCGGATGAAGATCATCCAGTCACACTGACTTGCATATGTCTAATTTTTTTAATTGGTGTAGTTTATAAATTGGTGTTTAAAAATTACTACCAATTCTATGGGAATAGTAGGAAGGCAATTTATTCCTACCGTGCTCATTCTGTACTCTGCCTAGCATGGCTTTCCCCTTAATCTGTTGAAAGACCAATGTTAAGTAGTCATTCAGGAGTTCAGCTTTCTCCTGGGTGCCAGTAATCGGCTCTCCTGAGTTGTTGAGCTGTGGCCCCACACTCCCATTTGTTTTCCTCCTGTTCCCTATGCACCTAAAGGAGGACTTCTTGTTGTCCTTGATTCCTTCTAGGTTTGGTCACTGCTTTAGCCTGTCTTATATGTTCCCTGCAAATGTGGGCCATCATGGAACAGTCTTCCTTAGGGCCCTCCCCAAGTTTCCATTCTTTATAAGCCTCTTTCTTAAGAGGACCGTGATTTCCCTGTTTAGCCAAGAGGGCTTCCAGCCCTTCTGTTACCTTTTCTATTTGCAGAACTGGATTTTGGGGATTTGGGGAACTGACAGTTTTGGAACACTGCTTTTAGGTGTGTAATTTTGGTTTATGCCAGGGCCTCAGATAAAATGTTCTTCCCAGATCAGACTGAATTTATATGTTAAAAAGACAAAATGTTTACATATTTTGGAGACAAGAAATGGAATGGTTGAGCTGGATCTTACTCCTTTGAAAACCTCAGCATATTCCTGCTTGAAGTTAAACCAGAAAAAAACACTGCAAATGTAACGTTCTTGCTCTTTAAGTAAAGACATAACAACTTGTCTCTGTCAGTCTAAGCTTTTGCCTATTGTCATTGAATCTGAAAGGCGCCTTTGAAAAATAAACCTAAAAATAGCAAGTCTGTGTTTGTCCAATTATATTAATCAGCTTCACTAAGTTAATTAAGATAATGGTTCATTCATTTTAGTACATTATTTGCCTAAATGATTTTTATGTAGGTTAGTAAAGCTCATAGTGATTTATAGGATTAATTTCTCCCAATATATGTTGTTTATAGAATCATCTATGTATGGCAGTATGTTCTAATGAAACTGAATCAACAAAAGCTCATTTATTAATGTTGACTATAGCAAAAGGTCTGAATTTAACATGAGTAGTTGCATTTGAAATGCTCAACACTATAACACATGCACTCTTCCATTTCCCTTACCTCTACTCCCCGTAAAAACAGAACCTCTCAACTTCTTCACCTTCTATGCCATATTCATTTTAAGGATGCTGTTTCTTAATGTTTTAAGATCTTCACTCTACGCTTAAACAGATAAGATCTTGTTTAACCTTACCCTCCAACTCTCTTCTGTTACAGCACCAGCCCCTTTCCTTTCAGTTGCTTAGTATTGGAAATGGATGGTTCGTTTTTGATCAAAATGACATTTTCTTGAAATGCATAGATTCACTATAATATTGACCTCAACAGAGTTATGGTCAGGAAGTTTAGAACGAGACTTGGAGCTTGTATATTAGGGTACTCACCTGTGATGCGAGACACCTCAGTCCAAACTCCTTCTCTAGTATGACAGTTTCTGTTAGGAATCAAACTGAACAAGATTTTGACGTAATCATTAGGCTATAGGTGCAGAGTAGAACGAAAACAGATTTCAAATGCCATAGCAAAATGGAATTGTTGTCCAGAAAGCTTTATTCCTATAAAGAACAGAAACCAAGCAGAATTATAGAATGCAACAAAAAGGGAAGTTAAAGGTAGGTCAGGGGAAAGTTAGAGGTGTCCGTTCCACTCCATTCCACAGTAACAGCGAAGAAAAGGACAGAAGAAATCTTGTTGTTCTTGAAGACTACAGACCCAGAATAAGTCTAGTGGTTCCTCTGACTTCCTACAGAAACTGGCAAAACTGCTGCTTAGCTTGATGTTCAAATCCCGTTGGTTTTCTATTTATAGTAACGTGAACATCCATGTGTAGAATTAAAATACCACAGCATCAGAAGCATGTTTTCTCCATAGTAAACAGCATCTTCTTAAGTATAAGAAGGTTGCTTTAGAATTGTTTCATACAAATATGATTTTTTTTCAATTCCTATTTTTCAGGGGTAACGTTTTAAACTGAGCTTTCTTGATTTGTAGTTTTTAAAGTCTCTCTCTTGCATGCACTCTCTCTCATAACATTAAATCAGTGAATTAAAATAAGATCATTTTAATGTTTTACAACTTCAAGGCGACTGTTTTTGCCTGTGTAGATTAATAGACAAAAATTTTAAAGACTTCTTTGAAGCATTCTAGTCATAGGTAATCTTAGTGAACCCCATTATTTTTTCTGAATTATAGTGCAGTAGAATTGTATTTTATGAATTGTTTCCCAAAACTGTGAATGTAACTACTGCTTTTATGTCCACCACTATGATGCTTGTGGGGGAGCAACACCCCCCGCTCTCTGCTCAAGTGGGGAGCAGGAGAAAAGCCTGGCCAGGACTGCTGTCCCAGGCAGACCCCAGCTGGGGTCCTGTGCAAGCCAGGGAGGGCATTTAAACCCCCACTACAGCATGCTGCCCCCCTGTCTGTGCTTGAGCTGGGGGGAAGAGGAAGCTTCAGAAGGCTTCTCTCCCAGGTCCCGTCCCTTCCCTTCCCTTCCCTTCCCTTCCCTTCCCTTCCCTTCCCTTCCCTTCCCTTCCCTTCTTCCAGCAGACTGGGAGGCATGCTTTAGTACCCCCTGACTTCTGGCCTGAATCACTGCAGGCATTTGGCTGCATTTCCAGAATCAAAAATGAATGTTTGGTCTGTTCACTTGCTTCTTGGTTCAGTGTATGCCACTTTGAATCAATTCAGTCTTTGCAGGGTAGTCTGTCTTGGGGTTTTGACTGTCTGTATGTAGGGTAAACGTTGATACATCATTTCATAGTAAAATGGGTGGAGTAAAGACTGCTGTGAAACCTAATTTGGTTGGCTATAATGAAACCTGAAGATTGAGGGCATTACAGGCTTATGCTTGAGTTTCTTTTAAATATGAGGTTTGCTATCTTAATACTTGAGGTTGTAGCTGTTGCTAGGGAAAGTACTTCAAACAAGGAAAAATTAGTTTTACATTTTAAATACATCTCCAATACCTTCTCAGAGCATTCAGAATATTCCTTCTGGATGCAAGAGATTGAAATGCAAGTAAAAATATGAAATCCCTAAAGTACAGTCCATAGAATAATCCTAAGGCAAAAATTCTCAACATTTTTAGACTGAAGGCAACTGTGGGTAGACTCAAGACATGCCTTGGAAACTACCAGCTCTTAGTTTTCACTCTCTTTTAGACTGCAGAAATATAACAGCAGTTTTTCTGTTGCAAAGAATGTGGAAAGACGACAACTGTGGATTTCTATTTGAAATTTCTGGGTTTATCTTGTATGTTATGTTTGTAAACCTAACAGTGCTAACATTGTGTGACCTCCCATGGCACTTTTTTAAAAGGATCTCAAGGCACCCCAGAGTGCTGTGGCACCGTGGTTCAGAATCACTGTACTAAAGAAATGTAAAGCATATTCCATGTCATTTAAGCAGTGAAAATCCTGTAATAATTGGATGTCCAGATGCAAATTAAATTATTTCGGCTCTAAGAAGCAGTAGATCAACACTATATTTAGTGGCTTACCTAGTACATAACCTCTGGAACTGCTGAGGAAGAACATGATCCTACTTACCTGGGCAAAGCTAAGCATGGTCACATATGACCACATACTAATTTTTGAAGTGTGGTAGTTCTGCAACTTCAGGACAGTTAAACTATAGAATAGTGTGTAAATGTGTTCAACTAGTAGTAAATTTCTTATGTGCTGGAATGTTGAACTTTTATGAAATACGAATGACATCTCTAAAGGGGGGATATGGACAGTATTGAGAGGGTCCAGAGGAGGGCCACTTGCATGGTCATGGGGCAGCAGGGCAGGTCCTACAAGGAGAGGCTATGGGACCTGAACCCTCTCCACAAGAGAGAAGGCTGAGGATCTGGTTGCCGTCTATAAACTTACCAGGGGAGACCAGCAGGGAACGGGAGAGTACCTGTCCCCAGAGCACTACCAGGAAGAATAATGGCCACAAGTTGACTGAGAGTAGGTTCAGGCTAGACATCAAGAAGCACTACTTCACAGTCAGGGCGGCTAGGATCTGCAACAACTTCCAGTGGAAGTGGTGCTTGCTCCTACCCTGGGGGTCTTCAAAGGGAGACTGGATAATCGCCTAGCCGTGGTCGTTTGACCCCAGCATTCTTTCCTGGCCATGGCAGGGGGCTGGACTTGATGATCTGCTCAGGTCCCTTCCAACCCTACCAACTATGAAACCTATAAACAACTTCCACCCCTCCATCAGATTAATTTTGGAATACTTCACTCAGCAAATTAATTTCTTAGACACTACAGTGAAGGTTTGCAATGCACTATATTTCATTGCAGATTTGTACCACGTCGTATCAGAATGCGGTTGACTACTACAGCTATTCTCATGCCACCAACTTTCATCTTAAACCAGGGGTGGATAAATTATGGCCCGTAGGCTGGATCTGGCCCACCAGGCAATTTCATTGGGCCTGTAGGCAGGCACCCACCAATCAATTGTATCCAGGCCATCCTAGAGCTGCCCCTCCCATGCTCTGCATGGGGCTGAACCCTGCCCATTCCCAATGGGGCAGCATGCTACACTCCCACCCTTGCTTGCAGGAGGACCCCAGCCAGCGCGCACAGCTGCAGCAGCCTGGGGAACTGCTGGGTTCCCCAGCCTCCAGCGGCTCTGACTCCTCTCCCTGCTGCAGGACTCTGGGCAGCAGGTAAAGAAGCAGTAGGAGGAGAAGCTGCAGCTGGGTGGGAGTATGGGGCTTGCACTAGGGCTGGGGCTGGCAGTGCTGGGACAGAGCCCAGGTCAGTGAGAGCATGGGGCTCAGGTCAGTGGGATTGTGGGATTCCCTGTGGCTCATGTATAGCTCTTGGGACTTGGCTGGAGCTGTGTGCTGCTGTGGGGAGTCCCATGTGATGGAGCTGGCAGCCTGGCCCTGGTCCCTGCTTCCCACATGCAGTTCCCAGGACTCAGCCAGGAACAATGGGGAGCCTCACACGATGAAGTCACGTTGGCTCAGCTCCCACTCTCTGCTGCCCTGGCAGAGTCCTGGGAGCTGTACATGGTAGCAGGCACCAGGACCAGGCCACTGGTATTGCACAGGACCCCCCCCTGGCAGTGTAGGGCTCCAGCTGAAATTAATGACTTTCAGCCCCTCGTAGAAAAGGATGACCATCTCAAAATAAGCATGGGGAACAAACCTATCCTGGCTTACAGACAGTCCCCCAATCTCAGTCTGTCTCTTAAGCAACGGGCTACCTAACTATCTCACTGAAGCTCTAGGCCTTGTAATAGATCCATATGTCAGATATGCCCCTCATCAGTACAGACCACACCATCCCTGGACCAACAAATATAGAATATATGAATATTGAGTTTCATTCGCCTCTAATTCTATTAATGCCATATATACCATCACCTACTTACAATACCCCTTTGTTGTCTACATTGGACAGGCTGGGGGTTCTGAACACTGATCTGACATCAGCTCTAGAAAGGCACAAATGCCTGAAGCAGAACATTTTAAGTTTCCTGGACATTTCATCACTGATACGAGTGGCTGTTTTATAGGCAGGAAAACTTTAAAGGAAAACTTGAGTTGGAAATAGCAGAATAAGAATTCATCCTCACACTAGATTGTGTTCAAAATGGTCCAAGCAGGG
Source organism: Caiman crocodilus (assembly GCA_030014935.1). Lineage (NCBI taxonomy): Eukaryota > Metazoa > Chordata > Crocodylia > Alligatoridae > Caiman > Caiman crocodilus. The sequence goes on along the minus strand of JAGPOW010002742.1, from coordinate 1,218,529 downwards.
ATTGTGCATTCTTGTGACATTACCTGGGTTAGCTTCTATATTCCTTTGCTACAGTAGGTTTGTTGTTTGCTTGTTTGCCTCTCCCACCCGCTTTCCTGACTTGTCTTCAAATCAGTTTCCATTTTACACATTATTCTGTGCATATCTTTTCACAGAACCTGATGAAGTGAACTAGGGCTCACAAAAGCTTGTGCATGTCTGTGAGCATAATATGATTTAGTTAGCCTATAAGCTGCAGATCTACTTCACCTTCTGCCATTACTGCTTCAAGACATCTAGGGTGTCTGTACACGAGTGTGGAGGCTGCTTTGATGTACTGTAATTACAGCACATCAGAACATTCTCGATTAATCAAGTCTGCTGGAGCATGGTAATTACCATGCTCCAGCAGCCTCCCATGTCTCATGTATCAGTGTCCTCACACTTCAAAATGGAGGCAGGTGTGCTCAGACTAAAGCTTGTTGAATGAGCTTTAGTTCAAGTGCCCCGCTACCATTTTGAAGTGCAGGAATACTGACACTGCGGCCTTTTAATTAGAGCAGCTCTCAGAGCCACTCTAATTTAATTACCACCTCTCCCCACTACCACCCCTGGAGCATATGTAAAAGTGCCCCTATGTTCCACTACCCGTATCAGTACTTCCTTTGGAAGATAAGCTTTAAAAAGCTTTTCTGGAGCCTGCTGAACTAGGTCACTGCATGTTTCTTGTTTATTTGTGTACTTGCCCAAACTTTGACATCCCGTATAAGGAGTCTAGGCCCAGCTGAGGCTGATCCTGCTCAGAGAGCTGTCTGAGGGAATAGACTGTTTGGCTAGAATCCTGACAACCTGTCTGCTTGCTTGCTTGCTCGCTCCTGCCTAGATCCCTTCTGGACTTTGCCTAGCTTAACCCTTTCCTTGATCCTTGCCTCAGCCCTGTCTGCATGCATGCCTAACCTAAACCTGTGCCTTGCTCCTGCCTCATTCCTTCCTGCACCTTGCCTAGTTGAAACCAGTGCTTTGCTCCTGTCTGCAATGTTGTCTAGTATCTGCCTGTTTCTGTTCCTGCTACTCTGACTGCCTGTTTTCATCCTGGTTTTCCCAAAGGAAAAAAAAAATAATCTGGGATATTTGGTGCTCCATTTCTGCCTGGAAGTAACCTATTTTGTCTCTAACCAGAAACAGTCATCTCCAGTCCATTATGCCAAGTTTACTACCTACTTCGTAAGACAAAGTTGCTTATATCTGGCATAGCTTGGGAGCTACCAGCTTAGCTACAGAATCAACATTTAGTGTTGGGGGAGTATGGTCTATATAGATTAGTTGCATCGCCCACTGATACAGAGAACATGGCTGGTAGGGAATGTGGGTGATCACTCAGCTATGAACTGGATTGATTGCCATGGGGGACAGTTGTTAATGTCTCCCTTAAGGAAGACATGATGTCAGATGTTTTTAAGTGTTGTGATTGTCCGGCCGCTATCCAAAAAAGCCTCTTCTGGGGCTGACTCCCATACAGCTGTTGCCCTGTTTCTAGCTTCATCTTCTTGGGGAAGGTCATTGAACAGATGGCCATCCAGGAGCACTAGACACACCTGGATGTTTTTGGATTCCTAGACCTCTGACAGCCTGGCTTTTGTCCTGGATATAATATGCAGATGACACTTGTGAAGTGCCATCAGTATAGCATTTTTTTTTTCCCCATCTGACTCGGGTCTTGTAGGGTTCAGCTGCACTCAGTGCCTGACTGCAGTTAGGGATTGGATGTAGGTGAACCAGCTGAAGCTGAGTCCAGATAGGATAGACTATGATGACTGCAGACCTTGTGATTTGGTGGGGCAGAGGGGAAGACATTTTTAACTGATAGGCTTTAGCCTCTCTCTTTTACACAGTTTCATAGCATTTGGGTGCTCCTAGATCTTTTCTTGTACCTGGATCTTCAGGTTACATTGGTGGCTAAAACTTTTTTCATGAACTTTTGTCTGGTGAGAAGGCTGCAAACTTTTCTTCCAGATTCAGATCTGGGCACCATCATCCATCCCGTCATAAACTCAAGGCTAGACTACTGCAATGCACTCTCAATGGGATTGCCCTTTGGAACCATCTGGAAGTTGTATCTGATGCATAATGCAGCAGCCCACCTTCTGATGGGGGAGGTTTCACTAGAAGTACATAACTTCAGTGGCCCAGAGCCTGTGCCAGCTTCCTGTAGCTTTCTAGGGAAAATTCAAGGTCATCTGAAAGGAATCTCTGGCCAGCACTGTTTGTGCTCCAAGTTCATTTGATGAAAAAATGGGAGGTTATTGTTGGTAGTTTCTCTTATACAATCTGGAATTTTCTCTCTTTTTAGGCCATCAGAGTGTTGTAAGAACTTTTATTTGGACAGGCCTTCGTTAGGCAGAGCCAGGCTTTGGGGCATTGTCTGGTCAACCTGTACAGGCTCGCAAGGTGGGCAGATCAAAACCTGATGACATTCAACATGGAAAATTGCAAGGTGCTCCACCTCTGGAGAAAAACCCCACATCATATTTATAGGCTTGGCAGTGCTACATTCAATAGCACTATGACCAAAAGAGACTTGGGGTTGTGACTGACCACAAGATACACATGAGCTATCAATGCAATGCCACAGCTAGCAAAGTAAACAGAACTCTGGCTTGCATCTACCCATGCATCTCAAGCAAGACCTAAGAAGTCATCTTCCCACTTTACTCAGCCTTGGTGAGATTGCAGGTGGAGTACTGAATCCAATTCTGGGCTCCACGCTTTAGAAAGGATGTGAAGAAGCTTGAGAGAGTCCAGAGGAGAGCCACACATGATTAGAGGTCAAGAGAGTAGGCATTATGAGGAGAGGCTGAGAGGCATGTGACTCTTCAGCCTGGAGAAGCGCAGGCTAAGGGATGACTTGGTGGCAACCTATAAGTATATAAGGGGTGTATAACTGGGAGTATGTCTGTCTGTTTGCCAGGGCACCCCATGGGAAGACAAGGTCTGACCATTTTAGACTGGACATAAAAGAAGTTTTTCCTTTATAGTCCGAATCTCTAGTCTGGAATAGACTCCCCTCAGAAGTGGTGCAAGCACCTACTCTGGATACCTTTAAGAAATGCTTGGATGCTTTTCCTGCTCGGGTGATCTGACCCCTCTGACTTCCTACCTTTTGGGCGGGGAGCTGGACCTGATTGATCTTGCAAGTTCTCTTCCAGCCTTCATGCCTATAAAATCTATGAAGTGCTGTTCTATTGCATATTATTTTATTTTAATATTTTTATTTGTCTTTATCATGTACCTGTTTTTTTATTATAAACTGCCATGAGGCTTTTTCAGGGAGAGCAGCATATAAATCTAATAAATAAATAAATAAGCCTCTGTTTTACTACTTGATTCTGTTCTGTGGTAGTGCAAGAATACACAGACTTTTGTCTCCAGATAGTGAATGTAACCAGTGGGATTGCACTTCATCAAAATTCCTAAATTTCCCAAACTTGAGAAGGCAGGGCAAAGTATCACCCTAGAGACCAACTTGCTTAGAACGGTATGAGTTTCAGATCTGGGCAACAACTGCTAACTAATTCAGAGAGGCATACACTTTCGTAGCTGTTGCCTGTGGAAGCTTATGCCTCTGAACAAGTTAGTCTTTCAGGTGCCATGCTGTTTTACCTTCTCCCTAATCCCTAATAATACTGCTATCTCTTGCTCTACTTGTGGATAGAACTTCATCCATTTGAATTGTTGTGTAGTACTATTCCTTAGCCCACAATGCATGAAACTTGCTATCTACCTGAGGCTGCATACAGAAATTCATTTTTACTGTAAGAAATTTCTTCTGGTAGAAAAATAGCCCAGGAGCTGGATTATGCAGGTGTTCTTCCACCCCTCCCCAGGAGGAGTTAAGATGAGGGAAATGGTATAGAAGTTCAGTCTACCAGAAGAAACTTTCTTGAAGACTGATTTGACCCTGATTGTTGTCAGGCTACTTTTCTCTTGGAGCAGCCATTTTTATTCTGGGAGAAAAATCCTGAATCTCTGCACATCGTTGGTTTCTACAGGAGAATGGCAATTCTCCCAGCAGAAAATCAACATCTAGACCTTGTCGGAGGTGAAATCTGCATTGTATCACTTTTGTTTACAGAGTTCAAAACCCAGCTGTGTTGTGTTAGTCCAATTCCCCTCAAATATTCATGATATTTTTTTCAAGTTGAAGACTTTATTCTATTTTAAAGCCTTCCGTGTTTTTTGCATTCATGCTTTCCTCGCCTCTTCTGTCTCATTGTTATTTTTTTTACATTCGTGTCCACAAACAGATACATAAAAGTACCATCTTTATCAGCATGTAAGACCAAATAAAATATAGCATCCCTTTGTAACGCTAACACTTGAGCCACATATGTTTCAAGACATGCACAATGCAAAGAGGAAGGAGGTTAATTTACTTTTGCATTTTCTTTTGCACTTATCACTGCCCCCGTTAGTATTGCTGCTTTTGGTTTTAAATCTATTTCATTTTGGCCTGATCAGAGAGAGAGAGTTGATATTGTTGATATGATAGCCACAGTTTAAGCTTTTTGGTTCACCTGTACTTAAAGCTCTTCTGCTTGCTATGGTGAGTGATTGTACTGATGGCTAATATGGATATGCAGAAGTCACTCTAAGAAGAGTGGGCAGTTCCCAGTAATCAAAGAATACTACCGAATAACCCTTTCTTTGAGACTTGCTTAGCCATATTTGGGGTCTCTGACCACCTTTCTTATTACTTTGGTGATTTGGGGTGAGAGAGGACCCCAATACATAGTGCTCACTAAAGTTTCTGCAGGTCAGCCTTATGAGGTACCAACAACAAAAAATGTGAGTATGCAGAAGCAGCATTCTTGAAGAACCACAGCTTCTGGTTTGTTTGGTTTTTTTCGGGTTTTTTTTTTTCTTTTGATATTTCACTTTTCAAAGTTCAGTGACTCAGCCATTTCACTTGTGGTATTTGGAGAGAAAAAAATGCACTTGATCATGTAGACTGTTTGCTAAGTTTTAACTTTCCAAACTATATCCCCAAAGCCAAGTTTTTTGGATCATTTCAACTTCTAAAGAAGTTGTTTTTGGCTTAAGACTCCTCATTCCAGTATTCATCCTGGATGGAATCTTTACAGATGGATCATAAACACTTGAAGATAGATTTTTGTTGTCATCACAGTTGTCAGAACTCTCTCTGTCCACATAGAAATAAGAAATTAGTTTTATTGACAGTATTTCTCAACATCACTGATCTTGATTCCATAGTCTTTCAAAAATGAAACAATATTTAATCTTTAGTAATTCATATCCATGCCTGACAGGGATCATAATTTATTCCTCCTCTTTGCCACTTCTGGGTGGGTGTGTGTGTGCTCATGTGTTGCTAATACAGGTTACTGTGGTAGATACTGTTGCTAATATAGTTAACACATTGGTTATTCAGATGTGCCAAGGCTCTTTTGATCTGTCAGTAAGATTTTGGTAAAGTGGAAGTTAAATTAAAAGCACATTGGGTATTCACTAGGGTCAGGATAAAGTTAAGATTTATGAGACTGTTGCTGGATTCAAATTTTTGTAGCTTTTCAGTCTGTTAAGTGGAGTTGTGGGAAATGTACATTGGCAATTTTTGTACTAGAATTACATTGGCTATGGTCCTTACAGACTTGAATTGTGGAAAAGGTCAGAATTACTAAATTCTCTGTTTTTATATGACAAGAAATGCTCAAGGTAAGATGACTTGCATAGCACTTGTGTAAATGTATCTGTGTGTTATTGTGGATATTGTGAATGTGTTTGTATGTTATACCGGAAATGATTACTAGGTGTGCAATAGTTTTACAAAAGAGAACTTGCCCTTTTAAAACATTACTTATCACTTAGAGATAAATTAATGCTCTCTAATTCATAGTTGTAATTGTATAAAACCCACTCCCTTGAATCTAGAGTAATCACAAAAAATTACAGTATTTTTGCTCTGAAGGAAATACTGGCTTGGTGCTATAATTAAGATGTATTGTATATTATCATTTTGAATAATTTTCACACACCAAAAAGTTTCTAAAATTTTACACACAATCTGTTGTCTTATGCCCATGTGACCTAAAACTCAATAATTTCTAGCCAAGCCAAATAATTATCTACAGTATTTGGGCATTTTGCTAAAGATAGCTAAGGGCTAAAGGTTGATGTTTAACCATAACATTTTCGTTCAGCCAAATTGTGAAAAAAAATATTTATTAGCTTAAAATTCCCAACAATGGCTGACTAGAGAAGGAACATCCTTACAGAAGGTGAATACAATTTGTTTTTAGCATTTATATGAAAAAATAGTCCAGATAGTCTTAAAAAAGAGAAGATTGCTATTAATATGACAGGAAATGTATTGTTTTACTTATTTTTCTTTATGGAACATTATTAGTAACAATCTTGCCAATATCATGATAGTTGTGTACCAATTTAGATTTAGTCTAAAGTGTACACCACACAGGTTATGCTAGTAGCGGAGAGTATGAGAAGTGGTATTTACACTGGACTTCTTGTTGGAAAGACATGCACAGTTATGATAATTGCCCAATACTGTTTTTATTTGTACCAGTTTTGCATTCTAATATTCAAGTAAGTGAAAGTTAATAGAGCATCTGAATATTTTTATAACTGTAAATACAAATAAACAGCTGCTTTTACAGTACAGTTAGGGTTGGGGGGGGTTTGTTTGTTTGCTTTTTTAACTTTCAAGAGTAGGCTGTAAATAACTGTGATTTGAAAGACTCTTAGAAAGCATCGGCTTTTTAAATGCTGTAGCATTGCATAGACAGGAAGTTCAGTTTCAGATCCTAAGGTTATGTTGAAAGCATGCTAATTGAAGAGATTTTCCATGATGCGTTATAACACTAAATACATGATGATGTGATGCACTGAGCCGGGTCTTGGCAATGCTCGTTTAACATGGGTCTGGGTTTGTAATAATCCCTGTGACCAGGGGTGTATGGAAACTGGCTAACTGGATTGAAATCAGCAGCTTTGTATCTATATTAAATTGTCATTGGAATACTTGCTTCCAGCAGCTACACCTGGTGGTCAGCTATACCACTGTGGTTGCAAGTTACATTGAGACCATACTAAGGACACTTCCAGTGAGAGTGTCTGTACATTAAAGCTGGCTAAGCGCCCCCTGAGCATCTTAAAGTTACACCACTTAAGGTGAAAATTAATTTTGGGCTGTGCCTTCTAGCTCATGTTGTAATCTAAATCTGCTCCACAGAGATGAAATGAACAATTTTGTGGTCTTCCCGCATCCCAAGATGCACTTCCCGCCAACCCCTCTAAAAGCAGTGTTATAGCGCAGATGTCCAAGCCACACGCTGCTTGCCAGCCTTCTAGTGGGAAGTTAGAGCTGTGCAGGAAAAAATAGTATCAACATTTAACATGTGACTGCTCATAGCACATTTTAACTTTAACACTGCTTAACATTCCACAGTCATAGTGGAAGAGCACACACCAACTGCTGAAACTTCCTTAGCCTGATGAAGGATTTTTGAACTGAAAGCTTACTTAGTATCTTTTCTCCAACTATTTGGGTTGGTCTAGTAAAAGATATCAAATTCACCCAAGGAATCTTGTCTGACTATTTCTCTTAGTATGTAATTCACAACATTTTTCAAAGTACTAATTAATTGATTTCTTTTAGTGTCTGTTTCTGAATTATGCCCGATTTAAGTACATGTACATCGAGATTGTTGAGGTAGTTTGTCACACTGAATGTAGTATTTTATTTGCTAATGTACGGATTGAATTTTTTATTTGGATAACATTCTTAGCCAGACTCTTTGCTCTTTTAAGTGCCTGGGGAATTCGGGGAGATCCTTCTGAATATTCTAATCTAGAAGCTAGGATGGAGTGAAAATTTTTAGCATTGTTGGAAAGTGCAGTATTTTACTATCACCTCATTTTTAAATCACTGTATCTGTAGTCTTCCTGTTAGAAGTTACTTGTCCTTAAACTTGATCTTAGCCACAAGGCCAAAAAGTGATTACACAAATGTCACTCCCATTCATGGAGTTCATCTGACAGATTATGAAGGTTTTAGGGTAATTGGTAGCAATTAACCACCAGTCATCAACCAACTTTTCGTAGCTTGTAACAAAATGCAATCTAATAGCTCTCTCATTTGTCCATATTTTATTTTGATCAGAATAGTTAAATGATTCAACACCCAGATGCAAGGCAGGTTCAGTTTTACTGACAACATACGTGGGTGTGTTTGTGGTTTTTGGGGTTTTTTTGGTTTAAATCAGGGGTGGGCAAGATATGGCCTGTGGGCCACCAGGCCATTCTATCTGGCCAGCAGGGTTCCTAGAAATTTAGAAAATTAATATTTATCTGCCCCGGGCTGCCTATTTAAAGATGGCAGGAGCCAGAGGCAGTAGGACCCAGGGGAAGCCACAGCAGGATCCTGCAATAGTATGTCCTGCTTGGCTCTGACCACCCAACTGGAAGCCCCTTCTTAGCAGAGACTTTTGGCCTAGAACTATGGAGCTGTTCATGTCTCCCTGTGCTGGAGTGAAAAATTTAGGTAGGAAGGAAGGTGAAGGCTGGACCTCTACTGCTAAGTCCAGAGGTTCAGCCATGCAGCTGGGAGCCATGTGGTGCAGAGTGACTGGCAGGCAGGCTGGAAAGTGGGGAAAGCAGTTGTGGGGGCAGGGGGGAAGTGGAAGCAAGCAGGTGTGTGGGGAACATGGGGCCCATGCTGGTGTCCTGAGGCCAGGAGCATGGAGCACAGGCTAGCAAGGGTCTATGGAGCAGAGCAGAGCTGAGCTGGGCTGGGATGTGCCAGCAGGGAGAGAGGGGAGCTGGCCCAGCTGCATGGAGCCCCTGCTGCCAAGATCCTGCACTCCTGTGGCCCCACTTTGGGCCCTGTCAGAGTGGGCCCCATGTTCCTGCCCAGCTATTACTGGCTCTCATACACCTGCTTACACCTGGGGCCCCCTGCCCCAACCCAATGCTACAGGTGGGGGCCAGCACGCACAGCCCTGACCCTGCATGCCTCACACTCGCCTGTCTGGGCTGAGCAGCGGCAGTGTGGGACAAACTGCTGCTTAGGACGGGGGTGGAAAGTAGCTCCTCCCCCTCCCACTGCTGCCACTTCCTCATGCATCCACTTGGAGCCTCTGCAGGGCTGTCCTGGGTTTCTGCTGCATCACTGCTGCCTCTGGGCTGTCCACGGGGCAGCAATGGCAGTACATAGCAGACACGGGGCAGTCCCACGTGGGCTCTGAGTGGCTGCACCAGAAAGGACTGGGGGTTGGAGGGAGAGGGGCCACTTTTCCCTTGCTCTGAGCAGCAGTTTGTCACATGCTGCTGTCGAGCCTGGGCCCCACACTAGCTCCAGGCTTGCCCATTGGGGCTGTGCAGCAGCGACAGCAGTAGCTGGGCAGAAACTGCTGCTTGGCACAGGGAAAGCAGCTCCTCCCCCTCACTGCTGTTGGACACTTTTGGTTGTGGCTGAAAAAAGGGCTGCTGGTGTGTGGCTTCTTCAGTACTGCCTCCTGAGTTGCACAGTGTGGCAGCAGTGATGGTGTGGAGTAGCCACAGGGCAGCTCACAGATGGCAGTGAAGGAACCACACTGCAGACTAGTGCTGGCTCTGCGTGGCCACAACAAAAACTGCCTGGCAGCAGCAAGGTGAAGTAGCCACTTTCCCTGTGCCAAGTTTCTGCCTAGCTGCACATGCTGGTCCCCACCACTACCACTGCATGTGGCCAGGCAGTGCAGAGTGAGCACAGGGAGTCCTGGGGCTGTGCGCTGTTGGTGGTGGCAGGGAGGTGCCATAGGGCATTTGGGCTCTGGGCTTTTGTGGGGTGGGTGGTGACTGGCTCAGGTGGGTACAGGTACTCCTGTGCACACCCCACATACCCTCAAAACCTTCCTGCAAACCCCACAGCCACACTATACCTCACAAATACAGTGCGCGTGCGCGCACACGCACACGCGTCTTCCCATACCCCCCCACCCATAGCTCCCCACAAACCCCACACCCACCCATACCCCATGATATTCCTGCAGACCCACCACACTATATAAGAGTAAGACTGCATTTTGACCTATTATGCAATGACTTCTACATATACAGCACAAACTTCTGGTTGCAGAGGTTAAGGGCAGGACTTCTGGTCCCAAGATGGCAACCAGGGGGTGGGGCTTCTGTCAAGGGACTGGGCTGTCCCTGCAGCCCTTGCCTACTTGCCAAACATTGGTAAGTAGCCTTCTGCCCAAAAGAATTTTCTACCCCGGTTTAAATAACTCAGAGTAAAGGATGCTGACTCAAGATGGAATAAACAATTTTATTAACAAGGCTTTTGCTCTAAGTTGGTCAGGCCATCCTGCATACATGTGGATGTGGGTGCATGTATGTGCATGCCCACGTGCGCGCGCACACACCCACACCCCCACCAAGAAGGAGCAAGTTAGTCACTTCCAATACCTTCCTTGAAGCAATAACACAACAGTTATTTAACTATGAAGGATTATGTTTGTCCTTCCCCTTACCTCCCCCATAAACAAACAAGAAAAAATGGGAGTTGTCATTACTAAATGATCTCTTCTCCTGTTACTCCTTCTAATATTTCATACACTTTTTTTTTCTTTCTGATATATCTCACAGTCTTTTGAAGCAGCATCTTCCAACTAGATTGCTGAAAGCAATTAATTTGTTTCTCTGTACAGTCTGATTTTCCCCGTATCCAAATTGAGTATTTAGTACAAGCAATATACTTGCTACAGAGAACTTGTTAACAATATCTCGTCCTGTAAAACATCTGATACTGCTGCTACTGAAGAGAGGCCTGTTTGTTATGCTCAGCAAATGTGGGCCTAACAGGCTAAGTACAGGCAGTCAAAAAGCCCAAGGCTGAACTGGTTCAGTCTTTGCAGGTTAGCCTAAATTGCAGAGATTAAATTGAAACAGATGTGAACAGACATTTACTTTTTATTCAGAAAGTGCAGCCACATGACTGCACTGGCTCAGGCCAGAAGGTGTGGGATGCTAGAGTACAGCTCTCTGGCATAGCCATCATGGGCTGTGTGTTCACCACTTTTTCCTGCTGACCCCAAGGTCTATTGGATTTGCAGTTCAGGATCACAATACCAGGACTCTGCAGGGTTGCTCATCACTTCATCTTCCTACTTCTAGGTGCTTTTGGGATTTGTATTCCATTGTCGCAGCCAGCAGGAAGCTTGAGCGGGGGTAGGGGTGTTTAAACCCCCTTTCTAGCCCCAGATGGGGTTTGCCTGGTGAAGGGGCGGTTCCCTCCCCTCTTATCAGCCAGCCCTCGCTGCTCCAGCTAGGAAGCAGGGCCAACCCCGATCTTTGAAGCAGATGGCACAGCCCAGCCCAAAGTTGCAAAGCATGCTGGGAGACTGTGATTTAACTTGAACCAGGAAGGAAGGGGTCTGGGGCAGAAGTTTCATAAAGTGGTTTGACCCAAATTGATTAAGTCTGATACTACATTCAGCCAGATTTATCTTAAACCAGTTTCAGCCATTTCAAAACTGGTTTATGTGCACTGAACTTCTGTTCTGTTACAGGTTTAAACCAGTTTCTGATTACTGAAACTGGTTGGTTTATGTGTAACTTCTGTCCCTAGCCTTGGAGACAATGGATACTGGGCTAGATGGACCTTTGGTCACTCTAACATGGAAATTCTTATGCATTGCAGCTGTGTTACCCACTGCTCATTTGCCTTGATGGATCCCTGATTTGTCTCATACAAATTTATTTTTGTTTTTATAGTACAGGTATTTTTCTTTGTCAAATCAGTAGCTTCAAATAGTTCAAGTATCCTGTTTGCATTTTTCTTATGAGTATAATGAGGTTTGCGATTTGGTCCATACTTTGAAAATATCCTGTTCCTTTTCTCCAAACGTATTAGAAATGAATAGACTCTAGGCTGTAGACCACACATTTGTTTCGTATCCCACAAAAAATCCACCTGCCTCAACTCTCTGCAAATACTTTTGGTTTCATAGTCAATTGGTAGTATGTACCTTGCATTATTGTATATGACAAATGTAGCTAGTTTTCTTGTGTTGCTTTGTATTGATTTAGTTTAGGCTACTTGCAGGAAAGGCTGTTCACATGGGGTTGAAATTAAAATGGGATGCTTAGTGCTTGGGAAGACTGACACAATACTTCCATCAATAATCAGCAGAAAGGCTTTAATTAAATAACAAGTTATACAGGAAAGTGACAGGTAGGCTATTGCAATCTACAAATAAAGTAAGCTATAATCAAGTCCAGTATATTTCTAGCCATAATAGATCCACGCTCGTGTTTATGAGAAAACAACTGTTACCAAGGGTGGTTAGATGGATGCAGGTTATGATGAGTCAGAGTGGTGCTTCTCTTCCGGGATGAGTGCCCTTTGCTGGCAACTTCATTCTTTTTATTATTATTATTATTATTATTATTATTATTATTTTTACTACTTGGTTAATTTCAGTAGGGCTTAATTACTTGAATTGAGCCCTTTGGATCATGAATTTTAAGGCACTGTATTGTCATTGTTATAACAGGGCAGATCTCAAAATATTTTCCAAGTGGCACAGACACCTAGATTGGTGAGGAATGTGATAACAAGGGAGAGGCAATCACTTTGAAAGGGGAACTTATTCATAATCAATTTAGAGTAGATGGGCATGGGGTGTACTTGATACCAAAGCCAGAGATGGGATTAACTGTATTGTTGTGTTTCAGATGGTCTCCCTCAGGCTTTTACATTCTTATGCAAAAGGCACTGATATTATAATTTAGTCATTTAAATTTTGCAAGCTCTGTGCCCAGAACATGGGATAAGGTAAACTAAGCAGGTTTTTTATTTCAATATGCTTAAAACACGCTCTGTTTTCAGTGAGTGAACTCAGCACAGACAAAAAATCACCACTAGCAAAATGCAAGCCTCCTTTACTTTGGAAAGGTTTTTCTCATTATGAAAATTTATCACAAACCTCATCTTGTGATAAACTAAGCATTCTTACAAACTACTTAATAGTCACATCTAAGTACTATTATTGTTAACCTAATTTATGCCTCTATGATGCTGAAGCCTTTATTTAAACTAATGTTTGAAGAACAAAGAGGCCAGTAAGTTTCCATTTTCCTTGGCTGGAAGGAAGAGAAACCTTTGGTCTTTTTTAAGTTTCCCGCCCAATGAGACAAGTGGGTGACTTGGCAGCTCTGTGTACATTTGTCTTCGGTGTAGTGTAGATATGTATGTTGGTCCATGGGTTTCTTGTATATGGTAGTTTGTATTTTACCATTTTATTGTAGATATTGATTATGGTGTCCACAAAGGAAGTGCTGGTGTTAGAGTATTTAAGTAATAGTCTGATGAGGGGATGATGATGGATTGTTGAGATTTTGCTGGAAATCAATCAGAGTGAAGTTTCAGTCCAAATGATGAAGATATCTATATATCTCAGGTATAGCATGGGTTTGATGATGCAGTTCTTGAGGCATTCTTCTTCCTGGTGGACCATAAAAAGATTGGTTATTGTGGGGCTATTTTGGTGCCCATAGCTGTGCCTGTGGTCTGGAGGAGGTGTTGGTTGCTGAAACTGAAGTTGTTGCATGTAAGGATGAAGTATATAAATTCAGTGATACCCTGAGGTCTGTATTCCGAGTTGCAATCTCGCTCTTGTAAATATGTGAGGCAGACTTGTATGCCATCCGGGTGTGGGATGTTGGTATATAAGCTAGTGACAATCCTGGTGGCTAGGAAGGTATTGCTGAGAAGGTGGTCTATGGTTTTTGAGTTTTTGCAGGAAGTCTGTTGTCTTGGATAAAACTTGGTCTTTGAGTTTCAAGCAGTTTTAGGGTGGATTTGATGAAACCTGACATTTCTTCTTTCGAGAACAGCAGAGACCCCCTATACCTGGGAGAAGGGTGCTTGCACCTGAACACTTGCAAAGAACTTTTCCAACTACTCAGTTGGTCTAATAAAAGATATCACATCTACTCAAAGAACCTGCCTGTGTCCTTAGACCAACATGGCTACAACCAAAAACCCACTTAAAATGGAAGCATTCACTCATCGAAGGGGTTAACCTGTGCTAAGTACCCTCAAAACATTTTATAAAGTTATGCCAATTTGAGCGAGTTATCTTTTATTTGTTTTACTCGGGTCATTCCAAGGTATTGTTAGTCTGATCTGAGGAGAGAAACTCTATTTTCATTCCTTCAACATTCCAGGATGCACCATTCTTGCTCTTCCCACTCTTTTGCTCCATGGGCAGACTTTCAAACCTCCTCAACTCCACTGCCCAGGGGGGTGATGCTGGCCCCAAGCCAACATCCACTCCTCCCCTAGTGCATGCTACCCCAGCACAACCTGACCACTTTGAGCACCCTGTTGCAGCTCACCAGTTTGCTGCTTATTCTAGCACCTCTGTGCATTGAACAAGCAGTCCATTTGTCAATGGGAGTTCTTGTAACTCCTCATCTAGCTTAGCCTGATGATCATCATTAGTCACTCAAACTTCTGTTTGACTCCATATATTATCAGTGGAATGTGTTATAGGTACAAAGAGGAATCCAGTGTTACATGCCACTGCCTTCTTTTTATGAAAGATGCCCATTGTTAAATATAGGTATCTTGTGATCAGGAAAATTACATTTCTTCCCAAGAAAGTATTAATGAAAGAAGAACTGGCAGTTGGCTTTTAGCGCTGGGCAACCATCTCCCTTCCCACTGCTTGGTCTCAGCTCTACTCCGGTGTGGCATGCATGCAAGAAGCCTGCTGCATGTTAGCTCTGCCCTTTTACGGGTGCTAACCCAGCTCCTCGTCCTGTGTGGCGTGCAGTCAGTTTACTGTTTCAGTTTGCCCCCATGTGAGTACTAACCCAACTTCCCCCTGGCTCAACCTCAGTTAATTTAAACATGTGCAAGATGTTGGTCCTTTTTTCTCTCCACTCCTTTCTTTCGATTTGCTTCTTCTCCTTGCCCATTCACTTAAAACATTTTTTCTCAAGACTTCTCCCCTCACACCCGCAGCTCCAACTGGCTCCTGTAAGCTATTGAGTAGGAAAATCACAGTTCCCATGGTGGTTTCTCCACCTCCAAACTTATGTGCCATCCTCCCCACTTCTCCTACCCCAATGGAGAGAGAGAATTCACGCCCCTGCTTATCAGGCCTTCTAGTGGCAAGTAACAGTTGTGCAGGTCTGAAACGGCATCAAGCCTACACCTGTGACTGCTCTGAAACTGTTCTAACTTTCTGATGGCATAACATTCCACAGATTTAAAATGTTTTAAAGGTGACCTGTAACATCATCCTGAGTAAAACTATCTTATCCTTACTTGTGGACAGCAGGGAAACCCAATAACAGCAGTGAGATTTTTTTTTTTGCTCAGATTTGACAGAAGTTGATGGACATTTCTAGGAAATCCTTCTGTATTCTTACAAGGTTTTTTTTCCCTTCTTTTTTAACCCTGCTATTTTGTCTTAGTTGACTTTGAAATCTGGTACGTCCAAAGACCTGAATATAATGCATAGGTTATCATCATTTTATTTGTCAACTGTTAGTGACAGTTAGTACAAAATACCATGTTAATATGCATTATTTGATGTGGGCTTTCTGCTAGCATGATCTTTGTAATTTAATATTTAGTGTGTGGAAATAGGAGCACTTATAAGGTCAACAAAAGGTAAGCCTGACATTTATATCAAATAAATCTTGAAGTACAAATGTTAAGGGGTTGCCAGCAAAACTGTAAAGCTATTATATGACATTAAAAAGCTTAGATGTTATTAGTACAGCTAGTAAAATCCTAATTAGAATGTTCACATTTATATACTTGATAACTGATTTTTTTCATAAAATAGGTAACTGTAGTAAGACACATTGAGAAAATGATTCTTTCCTTTCAATTTATATTTTAAGGTAAAATGAGCAAATAAAATAATGCCATAATTTACTGTTCTTGGTGTGCTGAAAATAGGTTATGGAGGGGAGAGAGAGCAATGTTTAAAGATGAACCATTCCAACTGGAAATGCAACCCTTGAATCTCAGGTCTTATGAGGGCTAATTTTATTGTTGGTGGTTGTGGTGGTGCTCTTTAACATTGAGGATCAGTGGGAGTTAACCTTACTATGGCAGCTTTTAGCAAATCTTTTAATCCACACTGGATATTTAGGAATTTCTTAAGAAGCCAATGCACACGCATTCTTTCTTTCTCTTCCCATCTGCATATTTTCATACTAGCTCTCAATAAGTTTTCAAACATTTCAAAAATTTAAAAAGATGATTTAGCTAAAAATAAACTGTAAAATACTGTTTATATCATTCACTGTAAGAAATACCTTATGTATGTATGTATGTATGTACATAGAATTCATTCTCTATTGCTTTGGATAAAACTGAATACATTTTATTTCAGGCTATTAATTTTGGACCTATAACCTTTATTTTAGCTTTTGATTCTTTCTCCAGTATTTTAAAACCTTCTTAAAAACAAGTTATCCAACTGCTTCTTTGATTGAATGCTTCTGAAGAGTAGTTTTTCACTTTCTTTTCACTATTGCTTTAGGAAATGGAAATATTGGGAAGAGGAGGCTGACTATACGCTCTATTGAAGGGCAGCTTGTTTTTAAGACCTTACCAACTCATGTGGTATCCATATGTTAGTTCCCTTGCTGTTTGTTTGGGTTTTTTTTTTTTTTATACTCCTGACCAATACTGTTACCAGCATGATATAAATAGACTTTTTTTCAAGTGGAAACTCGGCATAAAAAGAATCAGTTTTTGATGGGACTCGGAATTCCATGAAAAAAAATCAAAAAAGGATTTGTTTTAAGGGAGTTATGCTGCACTGTGTACACAACCTTTTTCTTTTAACATAGATTCTGTATGATTTTACCATCTTAAAAAAAACAAAACAAAACAAAACTTGTTGAATGTGGGGGAAGCTATGCCTACTTGTATGGTTTTTCTGGTCAAAATGTGCACAGTGTTAATGGAAAGTTTAAGATGAAAATGAGGATTTAACCCAAGAGTGTCTGTTCAGGTTATATTTTAGATATTCAGAGTTCAGTTATGATATTTATGTGGAAACAATAGTAAATGCAGATTTTCACTGTTGATGTGTAAGCTTGAGGATGCTTGTTGGGAGAGAGCTTTTACTTAGTTCATCAAAATGTTTGGGTTGGGTTATATACCCTTTATAAAAGATTCTCTGCAGAAACAGTGCTTCACAAACATAATCTAAATACAACATGCTCAATAGGTATGTTAGAGGTTAAATGCCTAGTCATTTAACTGATAAGCCCAGTGATTACTGGTTAGCATGGGCACAGTCTGGTAGGGAAGGAAGGGAACTTGCATGATACCTCAGCAGGAGCTAGAAGGCTGCAGGGCAGGCAGGAGGAGGAGAATGAGGGTGAGGGGGATGTTAAAGAAGAAAACATCAGGATGCCTAATGATTCCTCAATTCATCAATTAACTGCTCATTCACAAGGGTTCCCTTACACTCAGTGCAGAGCTTCACATGGGCTGTGTTGTCTGGCTGGGCTTGCCACCCCCTTCTCTCCACCTCCTCACTCTTCCCCCATAATAGAGCCCTGGGAGGGGCTTCCAGCAGCAGCTGTCTAAGCTGCTGTGTTATCGGTTAACCATTTAACTGGTATAATTAGAGGAGGTTAAATGAATATTTTTAAATGGTATTTAAATCCATAATGCTTGGTGTCCTGAAGAAATTACAGTCTAGGAAGAGAACTCAAAATAAGATAAGGATCAATAATTCTGTACTTATTAAAGTGTGAGTGCATGTGTGTTCTTGGGAGTATACTTGGTAGCTGTGTTGGTCTGAGACAAAAAGACATACGGAAAACTAGAGCTCTTGTTTCCAAAACGATACCTTTTATTAGACCAACTGGAAAATGGCAAGAAAATTGTCCTTTTTTGCAAGCTTTCAGGATCAAAGTCTCTTTGTCAGGCTCTGGGGAAAGTGTAGATGGCACAAGATGGTAAAAAGTTTTACGTAGGTAGGAAATAAAGTTCATTTTTGCACAGAGGGAGCTGGAGATGGAAGTCTGTTCCTCTGGGTCCATGAGAGTGTCTTTGTGAGCTGTGTTGACCTATGGGGACTTTTTACCATCTTGTACCATCTACACTTTTCCCAAAGCCTGATGAAAGGACTTTGATCCTGAAAGCTTGCAGAAAAGGACAGTTTTCTTGCTATTTTCCAGTTGGTCTAATAAAAGGTATCATTTTGCAACCAAGAGTTCTAGTTTGTTGTATGTCTGTGTGTTATTGAGCCTGGTAAATTCTATCATCTTTGTCCTTACCTGCTTTCTCCAGGAATGCTTACTAGTTTTAATATATGGATGCACAGAAGTAGGGGTGTACTGATAAAGATATTTTGGGGATAATATTGATGACCGATTTATTAGCGAGTCATATCAGCTGATGCTGATCCAATTGCTAATATGCAGCCCAGCAGCTTGGAGAGCAGCAGCCAGCTGGTAAGTCTGTTGGAATGGGTAGGGGGAGGGAAGGGGCATGGGGGTTGCACTCTGTGGTGAGTGAGGGAGTGGGGCTGGAGCAAGCCCAGCCAGGGGGTGGGGACATGGGACAGAGCCTTAAGTGATTTGTCTGGGGGCTGGATCCCACCATTTCATGCACCCTTGTGGGGGGCATGTGCCCCCCCCCAAATCTGTGTGGAGGGTAAAGGCAGGCTGCTGCTGTTGCGGGTTGGGGGGGATGTTGGGCCAGAGCTATGCTTGGGGTGAGCAGTGACAGTGCTGGGGGCAGTGCTTATGGGATGAGCTATAGCCACTCCAGAATTGCTGTAGCCCACCCTCACAGCATCACTACCGCATGCCCCAAGTGCAGCCCTGACCTAGCCAACCTCCCATCCCTTGCTGGGAAGAGCCCAGTGACACCCACAGCCCCAGCCTACAGCAGCAGCCCACCTCCACCCTGTGCACATGCCCTCCCCCATAGCCCCCGTGGGGTGTGTGCAGCGGCAGAAGCCACACACCCATGCACCCTAGATGAGCTGCTCATGGCTCCATCCCAGCTCCAGTCCCACTCCCTCACTGCATGGGCCTAAATCTGCACCCCACTATGATATGGACCAATGGATCAGTGCACTTCTACATAAAAAAGAAGGTATTTAACTAGAATAATATTCTATGCATGAGGTACAGCATAATAATACCTCATGAAACAGGGGAGGTAGAGCATAGGAAGTATTAGAGGGTACAAGATGATATTTGGCTTTGAAGGTGGGGACAAGGAAATTATTCAACCACGGAAAATTTCAGGAAGCCGGTCAAGTAGGTTGATCTGTGTTTTAGTGATTAACGAGAAGGGAACTGAAGAGGACAGTAGCAATAGCATTTTTGAGAGACTGGGAAGGCAACAAGTTGAGAGACCAAAGTTTAGGTCACACAAGTGAATGGTGAGAAATGCCCAAGACTTGGAAACAAGATTTTAGCAATGAAGAGAGTAAGAAAAGAACAATTTTTTTGTTTTATTAAGCAAAACAAGAAGATTTAATAGGGGATGGTACATGGAGAGGCTAGTTAAGAAAGTCAGGGAGAGCAGGCAGAAAGTTCAGATTACATTCTATTTCCTTTCTGCCAGAAGTCATTTTAAAATTATATTTAGATAAGGGAGGGAGAAGAGTTTGGAAGAAATATCATTCGCTATCTCGGGTCTTTCAAAAACATAATATTGAAGATGAAGTCTGAGAGAAATTTGAAGTGGAGAAATCTTTAGGGAATTTGCCACCTGAAGATGGAGAAATGAGAAATGGCCGGGGGCATCCAGAATACATATAGAAAAGGGAGAGGACAGATTACATTGCTACTAGCAAGAAAGGAAGATAAAGATTCAGTATAGGCAATACTAAAGGAATGGTTGACCAGGTAGGAAGAAAGGCAAAAGAACATAGTTACAGAGGCTGCAAAAACAGGAGACAAAGAGAAGATTTATGAACAGTAAAAATGGGTGCAAACACAAAATAAAGATCAATAATCCCCCTGGAGATAATTAGGGTATTTGTGACTATGGTCAAAGTAGATTCAGTATCAAGATACCTTGAGCAGACGAGATGCTAGTGGATAGCAGCCTCCATTGTTGATAGAATCGATTTTTGCCATGACTTGTTCTCATTCCCACCAGCCTTCATCATTTTCCTTGGGAATGCTGAAGGGAGTTTAATCTGGAAGCTCTAAAGCAATACCAAAAGCTTCTTGGGAATCTTCCGGAAGGTTTCTTACCTATGACCATCTGTTCCAATGAATTAAAATTGGAGCAAGGTTCAAATGAAACTTATCCAGCTCTCACTTCTAACATGTCTCAATCATTTCAAATTCCCTTTTAGATGGATTTAATCCATCAGTTAGGCCGTTGCTGGCTCAATGCTCAGCTGTGGTTCAGCTTCTAACCCTTGTTCCCTACTTAAGTATATTGTCTTCCTGCTGCCCTCTGCTGAAAAAATTTAGGGATGACAGCTGGTAATTTTTTTTTTCTTGAATTTGTACACAAGGATAATGGGAGACCCAGGTTACTTCCATTTTTCAGTAGGGCAGTAGGAGCCATGGTTGAGCAATGGAGCATACCTGAAGCAATAATAGGGCTATAAGAAAGAGTTGATTTTTGCATTCTTGCCTCATATACAGTTAGAATAGCAGCTTCTAGAAAGCAGCACTTAAAACAAAGTGGTAGGAGTTTGTTAGGGAGAAGGGCCTAAAGTATAGTATGGCTTGTGAGAACAGTATACTTGTTCCTTCCAGTTTATGAGTATATGAAAATATGTGGTAAAACTGGAGAGAGAGAAATTTGACTTGAAAATAAATTCAATTTTGATTTGTTGTGTTAATAATATAGTGGTTCTTGACCTATTTGGACTTGAGGAACCCCTCCATACCTTTTGTGAATTGAGTGGTTCCCAATTTAAAAAAAACAAATTTATATATTACAGTGCTTACCTCCTTACACATGGGCTGGGCAATGGGGGTGTGGGATTGCTCAGTCAGGGGCAAGCCTAAACCCGGTTTATCTGCTTACCTCCTTGCCCCTCATTTATCTCCTTGAAGCTCCTGGCACTTTACAGAGGATCTGGTGGTACACCAGGGTTCCCTGGCACCCTGGTTGAGAATCGCTACTAATAAAATGCCTACGATTTTTTTCTTTTTATAAAGGGAGGCTGAAATATGCTGACCATTGCATGTGGTTATATAGTTGTAGGAGCAACTTGAAGCTATTTTGTCAGCTTCTCTTTGCTCCTGAAGAGTATAATATGGCTTTTTGTTTTAGTATTTGATCTTACTAGAAATGACATTGAAAATATAACATTATTATTTAGTCACATTGCAAATGAAGGAATTTTATATCACTTCCAAGTTTAAGTGGACAAACAAAATAAGCATTTTCTATTTTCCCTTTTCTTGAGATAAGGGATTGAGATCAGTGGTTTTCATTTAAGTACTGCAAGCTGCTTGTAGTTAGTGTCTTGCATAGAATTGAATGCATTTAAGCTCAAAAAGGCATGACTAATCTGAATGAGGGTGTGATTAATCTTTGGCATTGGTATTTGCAACTTTTGACCCTTATCTTTTTAAGTCTGCAAAATAAAAGCTAAATGGAAAGCTTATATAACTGCTGAAGGAAGAGTGTATTTGAGGCTGAGGTCTCAGTGCAGTGTCATTTATTCTGGAATTCATTTACATTGTTTGTCTAAGTCAAGAGAATCTAAGTTTGATCATCTAAGCATGTTTTAAGAACTATGCTTGTTCAGGTTCTTTTACTTTTAACTGGAGAGGACTTCAGCTGTATGAGGGAAGGAGTTTGGAATTTGAGTTGGGTTTAATCCAACATCATTTGGAAAAGCAGGATGTCTGGATTCAGTTTCTGGTCTAGATCTTGCTTTACAAGGTACTGGAAATCCATGAGTGTTTATGGCATATGACTTTTCACCTACCCTGAATGTGTTCTGCATTCCATGCCTAGGGTTAAAACTCCCTCTTTCCATCCAGGGGTGTGATTTTTATTGAAGCATTAATTTTATTTATTTCTTTATTCCCCCTCTCTCCTTTGCTATTTTAAAATGTAAATAAGAGATTTAAAGTGTACCCATGTATATGTATGAAAGTCTGTAAGACAAAGAAAAATATTCTAACCATTTGGAGAAAAAAAAAAAGCACAACATAGGAAAATAAAGTTGAGATGTTCATCATGGTCCCATTAACCACCCAGCTGCCAGTCTATAGTGTGGAAATACCCATTGGAGGTTTTTGTTATAAGAAAAACCTTCCATTGAGCCAAATCGTACTCTACCAATTAGGTATTTAAGTGTCATTGTATTCTACTTTGCTTAGTCCCCGGGTGCTGCTTCTTGCTGCTCTTTTGTGACTTAATCTGAAGGCTAAGATGGCAGCACTTTTATATAAGTAAATGTATTCATGGATGTTTAGGGATTTGAGAAGGGTAAAATAGGTTCCCACTTAGAAACCTAAACGTATTTAGGCTTCTAGGCTAGGGAGTGACATTCAAAATGCCGGAGCCTGAGTTGATTCAATCCTTGCAGGTTAGTTTAACCTACCTAGAATGAATCAGTTTGTAACTGCATAGACATTCCCTCTGGGCTCAAAAAACACAGGCACATACCTGCAATAGCTCAGGCTAGAAGCTAGGGAGTGCTAGAGCAGCCCTGCCTTCCCTTCCACAGTCCTGAGTTGAGGCAGAAGTGGCTAGACCCCAGCAGAATGCTCTGATTAGGGAGGGGTTTCCCCCCTCTTGCTGGTCAGCAAAGAAGCCAGCCAGCATTTGCATGTATAGCATTTAGTAGGGGTGCACCCATAGAGGCTTTGGGGGCTGATATTGATGGCCAATTTTTAAGGAGGCATATTGGCCAATACCAATTCAATACAGCCCCACTCCCTTCCTTACCACAGGGGCCTTTATCTGCACCCCCATGCCCCTTCCTTTCCCCCTACCTGTCCACCACAACAGACCAGCTGCATTCAGCTCTCCACGCTGCCAGCCTATGCTCCTCATTGCCTATGTGCTGTGCTGCAGCTGAGTGCATGCACGGGCATTTATTGGCCAAATTATTGGCCACATCAGGCTGATTTCCAATGCAGTAAATTTTCTTTATTGGTGCTGATCCAGTATTGGATTGATGTATCGGTCAGTGTACCTCTAGCATTTAGTTGCATAGCAGGAAGCATTTATCACGCCATCAGCAAAACAAAAGGTCCTCTCGTTAGTTCAAGCTGTTCTTAACTTGTTCCAAAGAAGGATGGAGCAATATTACCTGTTGATTAGCTCTGAAGAGCCCTGAGTGGTACAGTCCTGTCTGCCTTTGTCCTGTCTGCCACAGCGCTGACCGTAGCCAGCATGTAGTATGCTAGCAAATGCTGAGACGTCTGCGTAAGAGGGAGGGGGGATCCCTGCTCAGCAGGGAGTTGTGAAGGGGGGAGGAGCGGGAGGAAGCCAAACAGATGCCTGAAGTCTCTGCCAGAGCTCCAACCAGGGAACAGAGGGGAGGGGCCAGCTCTGCTGTGAAGCAGGGAGCCCCACACAGCCTAGACAACAGGCTGGGATGCTGGGGGAGTCTGGTTTAACTTGAACCAGGAATGGGTGTTTGAGACAGACATTGAATAAACCAGTTTGAGCCAAATCAGGTGATTCTGATTCTACATTGACCCAGGTGTATCTCAAACTGGTTTCAGCCACTTTCCAACTGGTTTATGGTCAGTGAACGTCTATTCTGTTACAGGTTTAAACTAGTTTCTGATCACCTAAACCAGTTTGTGTAATGTCTGTCCCTAGGCATAATGGTGGCATAGGATCAGGTTTCATGTGCCTTTTATCTTCAGTACTACATCAGGCAGGTAGTGGTCTGGCTCTTAGTCCCTAGGACTTGCCCTTTCTAGAACATCACAATATTCTGCAATAATGTTGTTAAACTACATGGTAGCATTGCATTTGTGCCTGCTTTTTTTTTTTTTTTTTTTTTTTTTTAATATTGTCAAAGTTGTCTTTGTAGTTGAGAGGGTGGCTGAGTGATGCCAAAGAAAACCAGCATTTGGCTTAAAAATCAATCTTTCTACTTAAAAACCCATAAGCTCCTACAAAGTTTATTCCTTCACTATACCTAGGCAGGAAATACAATACTGTCTTAATTGTGATGATCTTGCACTTTCAGGGACTTTCAGTGTGTAGGTCCTAGCTCTGTCTCTCCATGCTGATGTTGTGGGAGCCACCCATTCATTTATGCTAGCAATTTAAATAGTCACCACATCATGTATAAAATGGCTAAAGAATGACTCTGATCTACATTTAAATATACTAGAGCTTTCAAATGGGTCATTTGCTTCCTTAAGATGCTTTTTTATAGAACTGTTTGTTCAGGGTTTCATTTCAATTCACCTCTTGAACAGGAAAATCCAACTTCTTCTATAGAAATACGTATGTATGTATGTATGTATGTACAATTTTTTTTTTCAATTTATAATCAATGGTCTTGGTACATAATTTAGTACTACCATATTTACTCACATAAAACGCATACCTTTCCCTCTCTCCCAAAACATAGCTGTCCAAAATTGGTATGGAAGTCGAAAGTAGAGAAGCATGGAGATGTGGTGTAATGGCTGTTGTGATTCTCTTCCTGCAGGGTGTAGGAAGGGAGGGGCAGAGTTCACTATTCAGGATTAGAGCTACAGCATTAACCGTTTCACAGCCACTGATGTATTGGCAGCAGCTTAGCCCTGTGAGAGACGTGACACTGTAGCTTTTGTTGACAGTACAGAATGTACACTGCCTGTGGTCAGAACTAGATCATGACCCTGGAAAAATCTTTTTTCCATCATTCTCCCTTTCCAAACAGGAGTGTATTTATTTTGGGATGTGTGGTATGCAAAAAAACATGGTATGTACATGTCTGATCCTCTTTGATGGATATTAGTAGTATGCACTAACCTCAATATGTCATATAGATAGTAATCATACTTTTAGGTATCATGTATTACCTCTTAGCTTCTAATTTTGGAGTTCTCCAGTTTTTACTTTTTGTGGGCTTTTGTTAAGGTGAAAAGGGTCAGCAAATGTTTGACTGCTGGCTGAAGTTTTTCCAAATTTTGGAAATTTTTCCCAATTTTTTTAAATTAAAAACTGTTGTTAACAATCATCAGAGAGAATATGCAAGTTTGTTTTTTTTCCATACAACTACTAAAAATAATCCTAGCATTAGAACAGCTATAAAGTATTTGTTCTTGCTTTAAAAATACCTAGTCATAACTTTTTCAGTGTAGTTTTTATTTTAATGTTTTCAGTACTTTTAAAGCCTGTAGGCCTTCTCCTTGCTGGTTTTCTTTGCTAGTGGGATTTTTATAAGGGAAATGGCACACCAGGTTCTTTATCTGTGGCTGTCAACTTACATTCAGGAAAAGGCTGTATTTTCCCTAAATTTGAAGTTGAAAATATGACATTGATTCATGTGCAGGGTTGACTTATAATTGGAACAATATGATAACTTTATTTAGCTGTTTGAAAACTTGTTTTGTGATTGAACATAGCAGGAACTAAATATAGTGCCTTTTTATTTGGAAAAAGAAAATCTATAATGTTTGTATTATTCCTCTCAAGGCATAAAGCACATATTGTAGTCTTGGATTTTCATTTCACTAACCTGTATGCTGCATGCCATACGTTGTCACTTGTTAATAAAATGATCAGGGATCATTTACTTTGTTTGCCAGAATGTAGAGTAATGAAAGAAATATCCCTGGTCAAGGGCAGTCTGGATATAGGCCAGTTTGTGTAGCAAACTGTACAGGTACAGGTAGCTGTACATTTGTGAGGCTTTGTTAACTGTATACATAGTCATTTCTAGAGACTATATGTTTCTGAAAGCGGTTAGGTTTAAAGGATAACTTCACATAAACTGTCATAACCTAAACTCTAAACATTTGTGATCATGGCTTCTAATTCAAGAAACTAATATGCTGAGTCCCGTTTTTAGCACTTACACACATGTGCATGCACACATGCAAAGTCAACTAGTTTTGTCAGTCAGTCAACCAGGATTTAACTGGCCATGCCATTATTGGGCACTTCTCAACCATTTTGATACTGGACAGGGTCACTTCACCTCAAACCTATATAAGATGGCTGAAACAATAAGCTGAAACTTCATACGCTAAGTAAAATGAAATGGCCTTTGGATATTTTTACTGCATTGACACAGAACAGCCAATGTTTCTTTCACCTTGTCTATTCTATGGGTGGGAATTTGACAAGACAGGGTATGAAACTGAAAGGAGAGTTCTGAGTGAGAGGATAATTTGTTCTTTTTTAGTATGAAAGGAAACTCTGTTTGAATATATTAAAGAAAACAATGAGAACCAGAATTTTTTTCAATTGTGCTATATACCTCATTCATTATTTTTTCATATTTTGTTTTTCAGCCAGAAAATTTACAGAAGAACTGGCTTCGGGAATTTTACCAGGTACGGTAAGAAAATACTCCATAAAGTTCTAAAACGTATATTTCTGTAGTTCATCATTTTTAGGCAAAGATTGATTGTTTTCCTCAATTGATAGGTAGACTGATCTTGGCTATTTTGTGATGAAGGTAGGGAGGCATGTTTTTACTTGGGCAAATCCCAAGCTCAGGTGTTTATCTCTATTGGCATGCATAAAATAATTATGAATCTTCCTAAGTTTCCAACAAATGTTTACATAAGTCTGGAGTATTTACCGTTATCAAGGCTCAGTTACACTAAGTATGCGGAAAGGGGCTAGGGGATATACATGGGCAGGCGGGGATGGAGTGCCACCACTCACCACCCCGCGCCACTGCCACCTCCCAGGAGCTAGGGGTGAGGGCAGCAATTCCCCTCTGCGGGCTGCACAGGCACCACCTGGCTAGCTGGAGGGTCCCACCCCAGCTGGTGATGACCATTCTTGCTGGCAAGAGCATGAAGTAGATGTGGTGGAGAGGAAGAGTTTGCACACAGCAGTGGTGACTGATATTCACCACTCCATGATGCTGCCACTGCCTGCAACCCTCCCCCACTCTGCATCTGGCTGCTGCCTCCCCTCCCCCACTCTACCAGAAGTGTACCCAGAAGAGATACACTCGTTAAAAAAGGTTGAAAACCCCTATATTAAAAAATAATTTCTTTTGGCATCAGCTCAGTGGAAAAATATTGTCTTTAATCTTTGAGAGAGAGGATTTTATTAGCATGGAAATAAAAAACAAACAAACTCTAAAATGTTGGATACAAGTATAGGGTTTACACTTGTATTGGCCAATGAAGTCGTATAATTTTAGGATGACAGAAGATTGTATACAGGTTGTCTGACCTTTTAGCTTCTCTCTCCTTTGAAGTGAACAGATTTTGTGAGGGCCAAGATTTCAAAGCTATCTTTCTTTTACAATAGAAAAAAGGTCCCACCCCAGCTGGAGATGACCATTCTTGCTGGCAGGAACATGAAGCAGAGCTTCACAACTGGCTTAGTTATGAAAGAAGATTGAAGGAACTGAGATAAGATTATGGAGGAGATGCAGAAAGGGGAGTTCTGGCTGTCCAGTAAGAGGGTGTGATATGTAGAGTTATACTTACTGTCCCTAAATTGCAGACCTAAATGAAAAGTGTTTAGTATTTTCCATGTTTGCTGGTTGCTTGGGGCTAGGAAGGGTTTTTTTGCCCTTTTCTGTTGTCACAGGACCCACAAGGTTTTGGTTTTTGGTTTGTTTGGTTTTTTTTCCCCGCACCTTCCTCAGAAGCATTGAGTGTTGGTTGTAGTCAGTGCTGGGGATTTTGACTAGGGTGTGTCAGTGCTCCTGCTGGGACCAAAATCAAGAGATTTCTAGCTAAATGGTCTTTCCCCTCTGCTCACGGTCAGACAGATCACCACATTAGGAATCAGGAAAGAATTTTACCCAACGGTCAGATTGGAACTGAGTTTTTTTGCCTTCCTCTGTCAAGGGGGACATGGCTTTTTCTGTTTAATTTCTTGAGCATAGTTTAACAAACCCTTGTAGCAGCAGGATACTAACCACCCTTGTCCCTTTGCTTTACCTGTGGAAGGTTAAGGTGCTAAATGTTGTAGTTGTCTTTGGCAATGTACTTTCTATGAGTTGGATTCACTAGAATAGGAAAGATTCCCATATTATGATTATTTGAGTTAGAGTAGGGTTATAGGAAAGTAGGGGAGGAAGGGATCTCACAAGGTCACCTAGTCCAGGCCCCTGCTCAAGGCATAATTATCCCTGACTAAACCATTCTAGCTTGTCCAGCCTGTTCTTGGGATGGCGATTCCACAGCTTCTTGAGTCTGTTCCAGTACTTGACTACCCTCAAACATGGAAAGTTCCTCCTAATCTCCAACCTATATTTCTTTTTCTCCTAGTGAGAAAATTCTTCCTAATTTCTAACCTAAACTTCCCTTGCTGCAACTTGAGACTGTTGTTCCTTGTTTTGTCTTCTGCCACCACTGAGAACATTTTATCTCCATTCTCTTTTGAACCCCGCTTTAGATAGTTGAAGGATGCTATTAAATCTTCCCTCAGTTTCCTCTTGTCTAAGCTAAACTAAATAAGCCCAGTTCCCTCAGTCCTTCCTCATAAGTCATGTCCTCCAGCCCTCTCATCATATCATTTTTGTCACCCCCCGCTGGACTTTCTCCAATTTGTCCACATCCTTTCTGTAGTTGGGGGAGGGAGGGCGAGTAAAAGCTGAACATAGTGGCCTTACCAGTGCTGAATAGAGAGGAATAATCACTTTCCTTGACCTACTGGAAGCATACCTACCAATGCAGCCCAGTATGCTGTTTAGTCTTCTTGGTAACAAGGGCACACTTTTGGCTAATATTCATATTATTCTCCACTGTAACCCCCAGGTCCTTTTTCACCAGTCAGCTCCCAGCCTGTTCTGGTGCATGGAATCGTTCCATCCTAGAGCAGGGGCAGGCAATTATTTTGGGTGGAGGGCTGCATGCTAAACTTTGGCAAGCCATCAAGGGCCTCATGACAGCCAGCCCAGGGCAGACAAATATTAATTTTCTAAAATTTTTAGGGGCCCAGTGAGCCAGATCTGGCCTATGGGCTGCATTTTGCCTATCCCTGTCCTAGATTATTCTGAAGACTGTTATGAAATCCCTCCTCAGTCTTCTATTCCCTTGGCTGAATAACCCTAGTTCTTTCAGCCTTTTCTTATAAGTCTTGCCTTCCAGGACCATAATAGTTTTTGTTGCTCTGTGCTGGACTCTCTCCAAACAAGAACATGCTATTGGCTCATGTTTAGCTTTATGTTTTACTGTAACCCCCAGGTCCTTCTCTGGTGTACTGCAGCCTAGCCAATCATTCTCCAGTCTTTATTTTTGCATGTAATTATTCCATCCCAAGGGCAGAACTTTGTTCTTGTTGAATCTCATCTGATTGATTGTAAACCAGTTCTCCAGTCTGTCCAGATCATTCTGATTATTTACCCTGCCCTCCAGATGTCTACAGTTTCACCCAACTTGGATGTCATCCTCAACTTTGCTAAGTACAAACTCAGTCTCATCGTCCAATGATTAATAAAGATATTGAACAGTATCGGACTAGTTATGCATTCATGTTATAGTACTTTCATCTAGTCCGTATTTCCTTAGCTTGTTAATGAGGATGTCATGGGAGACAGAGTCAAGCCTTGCTAAAGTCAAGGTATATCACATCCACTGCTCTCCCCCCATGCATAGTGCATATTTGTCCCAGAGCACTGAAGAAACAGTTTTTAAAATGCAGGGAACTTACCATGTATTTTCTATGACAAATTATTTTAGCATAGATCTAGTGTAATTTAATATAGTACTCATTAATTTGCATATGCTTAAATAACTCCCAAAGGCTTCTATTTTTCCTCTCTCCCTTGTGGTACAGAGAACAATCATTGGGTAGGGGAGCAGGTCAGAAGGGAATAGGGATGTGTGCCTTACAGTTAACTAGCGTCCAGACGTATTGCCATTTACCTGAATCCAATATAACTTTGAATTTAAAACAACCACCAGTAATTAGATTCTATACATGAAAAATTATAAGTGTGTTATAGTATTCCATGTATCAAATTTAATTAGTGAAAGGTCATCTTAAATTTCTCCCCCATGCTGCTGTGGCAGGGAAAGCAGCAGTGGGAGGTCATGGACCAGATCCCTGTCCTTGCTCCCCTACACCTTGACCTCCTTACTTGCCTCCTACCACATACCCCCTGCTTCCTGTTCCCCCTTCTGTTTGCCTCCCCCCAGTGCTTGCCCTCTGCCATGTACCTGCTTGTTTCCTTTTCCTGCTATACCTCTACCAGCTCCTCTAGTCCCTGCTCCCTCTTGTAGCCTTCACCTTTCCCTCTTACCCTCATGTGTCTATACCTGATCCCTGCCACCAGTCTTTCCTTTCCTCCCCCACCATTTACTAGGGATGTAAATATTGTCTTAAAATGACCTATTTAATCTCCTCTAATTATACCAGTTAAACGGTTAACTGATAACATGCCAGCTTGGACCTGGCTGCTTCTGAGAGCCCTTCCTCAGGGCCTTTGGAGGGGTGGGGAAGAGGGGTGGTGGCAAGCCTGGCCAGACAACACTGCCCATTTGAAGCCACAGCAGCAGCAGGCAAGATTTCCCAGCCTGGTGCAGCTTCTGGAAGGGAGGGAGCACCTGTGAACAAGCAACTAATTGCTTAATTGATGAATCATTAGGCTACCTGCTGTTTTCTTTAACCTCACAGACTATGGGTACTAGTCCCCCTCCTTGCCCCTCCTCCTCAGCCTCCCTCCCTCCTTCCTGCCTGCTCTGCTGCCTTTCTGTTCCTGAGGCACTACATCACTTCCCTTCCCTGCTGGACTGCACACCACACTAAATGTTAACCAGTTATGTATTACCAATATATATATACTCATTTAAATGTTTAAACTTTCATGTTCCTACTGCTTGCCTTCAGCTGCAGTTCTGCTGTGGTTCTGTGACAGTCAGAGACAGCCCCAAACCATCCTGGCCAGGGGGAAGTGACAGCAGATCCCAGACAGGTGCAGCACTTTGCATTTCTCCTTGTTGAACTGCATTCTGTTGTTTTCTGCCCATTTGTCCAACCTGTCCAGGTCTGCTTGCAGCTGTTCCCTGCCC
>JAGPOW010002742.1:1172431-1187274 GCA_030014935.1 Caiman crocodilus | reverse complement strand
GTGCAGCACTTTGCATTTCTCCTTGTTGAACTGCATTCTGTTGTTTTCTGCCCATTTGTCCAACCTGTCCAGGTCTGCTTGCAGCTGTTCCCTGCCCTCTGGTGTGTCCACTTCTCCCCACATTTTTGTGTCATCCACAGACTTGGACAGAGTACACTTCACTCCCTCGTCCAAGTCGCGGATGAAGATATTGGAGAGTATCGGTCCAAGGAGCGAGCCTTGCAGGACCCCACTGCCCACACCCTTCTAGGTTGAAACCGACCCATCCGCTATGACTCTCTGGGTGCAACCATCTAGCCAATTCACCACCACCGGACTGTGTAGTTGTCCAAGTCACAGCCTCTTAACTTGTTCAACAGTATGGGGTGGGATATCATATCAAAGGCCTTCCTGAAGCCTAAGTATATGACACCCACCCCTACTCTTGTGTCCAGACGTTTTGTAACCTGGTCATAAAAAGAGACTAGATTAGTCAGGCGTGATCTGCCTGCTACAAACCCATGCTGGTTTCCCCTCAGCGTAATTTGTCCTGCCAGGCTCTCGCAAATGTGAGCCTTGATAATTTGTTCAAAGACTTTGCCAAGGCTGGAGATGAGACTGACTGGCCTTTTCAGCCAATTCCATGTGACCTGTACTATTTAGAAGGCAAATCCACTGTTGGGGTTTTTTTTCCCTTTCTGTGTTTATGGAGGACTGAAATGGAGCCCAGCATTAAAAAACCTGGAGTCATTGTAGCAAGCAGTTTCTTCAGCACCTTGCTCCATAGAAGGGAGTAATCTGGTGTGTGGTTAGCAGCAGTGGATATCACATAAAGATCTTAGCCAATCCACAAGTTTTGTTTGAAAACAGAAATCAGAAGTCTTTAACATCTGGCAGTATGTTCTGTGCCTATGTGACGGGGCCAGCCATGCATGTGCTTCAAAATACATTGGTTTCAATCACAATTTTATTAAAAAAGAATTAGTGTTTTAATTAGCATTTTAAATTCTTTTCCTATTTAAAAAAAAAATTAATGCATTAATGACTACTTGCTCAATTCAGAATATTTGCATTGAAGATGGTTCATTTCCATATTGGCTTGAAAGGAGAAAAAAGCAATCCATATTCTTCCTCTAAGAAGACTCTTAATAAGGCCACATTTTGCTTGTCATTTTCATAAGAGCAAATGAGCAAGACAAAGAATGCCATCTGATACAGCGTACAGGTGTCATCTTTTTAATATGCGGATGGTATTTCAAAGAGTGCTTATTATGTCAAACTTTCCTTCTGAAATGCTGGTAAAATATTGAAAGCTGAATAAGTTAATGAAGGCCTCAACTTGGTCATTTTTAAAGATTTAATGATCTGTGGCCTTACAACACGCTAGCAGGGAAACTGTAGGGGCCACAGGCCTAATTTAAGAGCTATTCAGAGAAAAATAAATAGGAAATTCAACAATGATGATGGATTTTCTATTGCATAACAATCTGTTGTATTAATCTCATTGTGAATCTACAGTAGCTTTCAGGGGATCAACATTTTTTGTTCATCTTGCAGTTGAAAGAGAGTTAAACAGGTAGGGAGGCTACTAATGTAGCACAGAAAAGTTGTTACTACAATACTTGATGTTTCTTGCATTCTTTTTTAAGTTAGATTCTTTAAAATAATCTAAAATGAGAAATATCCAGATCTTGCATCCTGCAGCAGTATACCAGGCTCCTAAAAGGTTGGATTTGCTTTCTATGCCATTTTGGATTTAGTATTACAATAATTATTTCCATAAAGCACCACATGGCTGTTTAAACTAACCCTTATGAAAAATGCCCTCAAATCCTTTTAATAATGGATTTTTTTTGCTCTCAGAAAATCTGGGTCTAAAGTGTTTCTATAGATACATAAATATAAGCAGGATATGTTTATTTATTTTACAACAGTTATTTATTTTTGTGTATTTATCTAAAATTCTCAACATTCATTTACTTATCGTTAAAACTGCATGGGAAATAATCTTCCCATCACAAAAATGGTTCTCATCCTGTACTGAGACGAAACAGATTTCTATTTTTGCCCCCTTCAGGAAAAACAAGTGTAATCCCAGAACAGACCATACTCTACAGCAGCAGTTTGAACCCTAGCTCTCCCACATCCCACAAGGGTGTCCTAACCCCTGGCTTTTAGCCAGTCTCATTTGCTTTCTGGCCAAATTAATGTTTGTTTTATACAAAATAGAACATCTTTAACGGAGAAAGAATGTGGGGAGGGACTGACTGATTATATAGCAGGGTGCTTAAGCAATTCACTGTTGGAAATCCCAAATTCAAGATTGTTTTATCTGATTAGGAGCCAGGATTTTTATGCTGGGCCTCCTACATTCAAAATGATTTTCTTAACCACTGGGTCTTTGGGTGGATCTTCCTCTTTTCTTCCCAGCAAAACAAGTTAAAAAAAAAGAAAAGAAGAGAAAAAAAAGTTACATAAAAATGTCCTGATTATCTCTTCTTATCACTGATATAGCAGTGAAGAAGTAAGACAGCTGAGAGCATTCTCAAAAATAGTGCAGTTTAGTAGTTTGACCTTTTGCACCTTTCTTTGTTTATTGGGATTTGTTGTTTAGAGTATATTTGCAATTGTAAATGAGATGTAGTAAGAAAATTTATAAAAGCTCTTAGGGATGGGATGTGTCATTTTACTATGGGATTGTTTAGTGCCTAACAAATTGGGCCCTTACTTAATTGATTGCCTCTTCTAGTTCAAGATGCATAGTATTTT
This sequence comes from Caiman crocodilus, assembly GCA_030014935.1. Classification (NCBI taxonomy): domain Eukaryota; kingdom Metazoa; phylum Chordata; order Crocodylia; family Alligatoridae; genus Caiman; species Caiman crocodilus. The sequence continues at coordinate 1,184,526 of JAGPOW010002742.1, read as the reverse complement.
TTTTTTGTTTTTGTTTTTAATCTTAAATGTTTAGTTGCTTTGGAATACATACCCAGATTAATTTCATCAACAGTACTGGAAAATGTCTTTAGAATGCGCTTTTAACACTTCTTCTTAAACTTGAAACCCAGAGAAACCACAAAACCACAATTTTTTCCATCCTTCTGAGGAATTCAATTTGCATATATAGTTGTGTCAACACATTGCTTAATCTTTGGCAACTAAAGTTCTTCTGCAAACAGTGAAAATATTATCTACAGAAAATAGGAATAATTGGTAGTCTCATTATCTTGTATTTGTAGAAAACAATGCCCATAGAGACCGAATGTTATTTTGATAGGTTTTTATAATTTATTCTAATGTTTCTTTTCACTCCATCTTTCTGGTTTTTACAAGAAACACCTTAATGTAGTAACAGTATCACATTTCATTTTGGTTTTGTGGCAAAAAAACAGTTTTAAATTCCAGTAAATAAAAATTTACTAACTTTAGTGTCAAACTGTGTAACTTATTAAGTACTTACAATATGCAATCGTCCTGAAAATGTGGTAGGCACAGGAGTACTAAAAAATGAATAGGAACGTTTCAGTTTCATGATCACATATGAAAGTATTAAGTACTTTTGCCTATCTTACAAATAAAATACTAAAAATGAAATGTCTGGGAAGTTCTGATATATATATTTCAATATATTGTTTGTCCAAGTGCAAAAAGCTACAAAATAAAATAGCTTTCACTTTTCTTTTTAGTGATATTCTTGATAATATAATTTTTCAGTTGACATGCTGTACGTTTGAGTGTTTTGAGAGCTGCGCAGAAATGTTATTTTGTCTAATCTGTTTCCATGTAAACTAAAAATAAAGAAAATAAATGCATTGATTTATCTAAATTTTTATAAAGTACAAATAATATAATAACCTTTAAAACATAAAATACGTATTTAATCTTAACGTTAATCTAATTTATAGCTACAGATACTTTATAATTTGTCTACCAGTGGGCTAGCTCCTCATATATCATTCCCAGGACAACAAGAAGATAGTGAAACAAAACCTAACTGTACAATATCAAAAAATGCTTAATGTTGAATAGACTCAAGAATATATCTCGGAGAAAGTGATGCACCTTATCTGTGTTGTTTAGAACTGAAATAAAACACTGAATAAATGCAGTATAAGGAATAATCTTGCATGAGCATAAGGATAGACTTGATGGCTAGCGACAGACATCACACAAACTGGTTTAAGTGATCAGAAACTGGTTTAAACCTGTAACAGAACAGATGTTCAGTGCACATAAACCAGTTTTAAAAAAAGCTGGTTCAATGTAGTATCAGATTTGGCTCAAACTGGTTTACGCAATGTCTGCCCCAGTCCCCTTGCTGGTTTTAAATTAATTCAGACTCCCCAGCATGCTCTCAAGGCTGGGCAGGGCTCCCTGCTCTGCAGCAGGCCTGGCCCCTCCCCTCTGCTCCCTGGCTGTAGCTTCAAGAGTCTCTGCAAGCATCTATCTGGCTTCGGCTTCTGCTTCTGCTTCCCCCCAGCCCCATGCACACAGTTTCTGCTAAGCAGGTGTTCACCCATTCTTCACAGACACCTCTCACCATTAGTTAGCAGACCATGTGCTGGCTACCTCAGAGCTGTGGCACACAGGACAAAGGCAAAATCAACAGATAGCTGGTAATGTCCCTCTGTTTTCTTAATGGGGTGATAAACACTGAGTTGGCGTTGATAACATTCCCTGCTGGCCTGTTCAGGGTGGGGACAGACCCCTCCCTGATCATGGCATCCTTCCTCACCCCTCAGCTCAGGGTTGTGCAAGAGAAGGGAGGGCTGCTCTAGTACCTGTCAGCTTCTAGCCTGAGCCACTGCCACTGTCTGGTTACAAAACTGATTTAGCCTAGCCAGATTAGACTTTGTCTGTCCCTAGCCAGTGTCACAAGATTTTCCATCTCTTCCAAATTGTATGTAATAAGATTCTTCCTTCTAACTGGGCATGTCTACGTCTTCATTAATGTACTTTTGTTATTGCACATAAAGTTTAGTACCTTTAAAATGAGGTACTATACAGGTTGCCCTAATGCATATTAAGAAAAGCAAATACTTTTTTAGTGACGCTTAATGCTCAGTAGACCAATTCTACTGCACATTAGCATATTAGCACTGTTTTTGACTTGATGCTTTAAAGCTCAGTAGAATTAAGCTACTGTGTATTAAAGTATGTGTGTAGTGTGTGTGACACCCACTATCATGCTTCCTCTCTGCACGCTAATCTCTATAGCTAAATCTATAATATTAATTTTGTATTCAGTCTTCTTTTAATACACAAATACATTATAAAAATACAGAATAGTGATTTAGCTTCATGGTATAAAATTTTAGAAAAAGCAGTCTGGAAAAAAGATCAGCTTTTGATGACTGGTACATATTAATATCAATAGAAACTCATCAGCTTCTATATTCAGTTCCTTGGTTATGTTAGTGTGCTGGTTTTCCTTACATGGATTTTTCAGAGGTATTTTAATAGCTGATATTTATGTCCAAATGTTGATGGAGACATGCTGTTTAAACAAGTTGCAGTATTATCGCTCAAAAATCTGTAGTTAGGTACCACAAAACATAATAATTCAAGTATTTATTAACCTGAAGGTTGCTTATAATTTCAAGCTTATTCTGCAAATATAAGGGGGAGGAAGTTTTATATTTCTTTAATGAAAGTTTAAATTCTTATGAAGTTATTAGGCTTCAGGAGATAAGGCATCAAGAAAAATGTGAATTATAAGACTTTCTATGAAATCATGGGAGATGGCACAGCTGAATTATTTTTCTCTGAAGTTACATTCCTCCTCTTGCGTCTCACTGACCTTTAGGTTTTTAATGAAGCTATAGCTCTCCCTGTGCTATGCTATAGCCTTAGGTTCCCCAGTGCAGGGGAGGGGGTCAAGGCAGGGAGGAGTTGGTGTGGCTACACTTCAGTCATGTGGCAAGGACTACAGCAGAAGAGGACCTCTGCCTATATTGTGCCAGAGTTGGGTAGCAGGGGATCAGCCAGAGAAGGGGGCTTTTGCTACACTGCACTACACTACAGGTAAGCAGTAGGGAGAAGTAGAGGTGGTGACTGTGTCCCATTGTCCATCTGCCTATGCCCCCCTGCCAGAAAACGTTGCCAACCCTTTGTGCTTAGGCTTTTGTCCTTTCAGGTGCAGGAGTAACACTCCTGGATATTGCTTATTATTGTCCACAATTAAAGGCTGTCTTAAAAATGCTGGTTGGAACATTTTTGCACTATGATCAGCAAAAATCTCTCTGTTTAATTCCCCCTTCCCTGTCCCACTGGCACAGACCGAAGCCCAGGTTTGCCAGCTGTCCCCCTCTCCTGCATTTCTCCTCTTGCTGCTCCCGCAGCAGGGGTATGGACAGCTCCATAAGTAGCCTCAAGTGAACTGGCCTGGGAAGGGGTTTAATTCCCGCCTCCCTGTCCCACCAGCATAGACTCAAGCCAGGGTTTCCTGGTGCTCCCCCCTCACTGTTGCAACGGCCGGGGCAGGGGCATGGCCAGTAGTCAGTATGCTCCCCTTGAGGCAGAGAGGACAGGGAAGGGCGTTATTCCCCCCCCTGCCTCTGAAGAGCCACAGCTGGAGTCTGGCAGCCCCGGCGGCTACTGCCTATCGCTCCCTCGCTCCCTGTGCAGGATGAGTGGTGGAAAAGCTCCCTCTCTGCCCCCTCCATGAGACACCAGAGCGATGGGGGAAATAACCCCGCTCCCTGCCTCTCACCTAAGGGGGCCATGCCAGCTGGCCTCCGACCATGCCCCTGCCGCTGGAACGGTGACCGTGATGAGGGTAGCAGCCCCTGTCATGGTTTCCCAGGAATACAAGCCACAAGCACAAGTAGAGAACACAGCCCAACCCAGGGCTGCAGAACATGCTCGAATCCTGCGGGACTCTGGTTTATCTTAAAACAGGAAGGGGTCTGGCACAGACATTGCATAAACCAGTTTTGGCCAAATCAGTTAAATGTGATACTACATTCAGCTAGGTTTATCTCAAACTGGTTTCAACCATTTTGAAACTAGTGTATGTGCACTGAACTTATGTTCTGTTACAGGTTTAAATCAGTTACAGGTTTAAACCTGTTTATTTGTAACTTCTGTCCCTAGGCAACAGTTTTCTCTTTGTGTTAGCATTCTTTATCTGGTAGTGCTCCACTCCATGCGGGTACTTTGGTACCTGCACTCTCCGGCATGTGCGCTCTTCACAGTGAAAAATATCTGATTTTAGATCCATTAATGCCAAAGTTCTTCTGTCTGCTTTTAGCTTTGCCACTAGCACTCAAAATCTGCCCCAGTGCTCTGGTACTGTAGCACAGTGTTTAGCATTAACCCTTTTGTCTTCTGAGCATCCATTTTCCTTGGTACTCTGGCCTTGTCTTTCTTTTTTTTTTTGTAGGGAGAAAAGTATACTGTGTGACTTTATGTACTGTGAGAGCAGTAAAAAAGTGTTCAGGGAAGTTGATATCTTGGTTATATTGTCTTTCCTTCAAGATGAACACAAAATGCTGGGGTGCCAGATTGATTTGTAAGTGTTACTTCAGAGGCTGTGATAGGATCATAGGAAAGTAGGCTGGAAGGGACCTCACAAGGTCAGATAGTCTGACTTCCTGCCTAAAGCAGAATCATCCCTGATGCAACCAACCATCACAGCCAAGGGTCTGCCAAACCGGTTTGTGAAAATTTACAAGGATGGAGATTCTGTGACTTCCCTAGGTAGCCTGTTTCAATGCTTGATCCAGCATTGCAGCATAAGAACATTACTCCTGGTCCTGTCCCTTATGGCCAAGAGAAAAGCCCACCTCCATTGTCTTTGATGCATGGAATACTTTTTCAAGGACATGATGGAGACTTCTCTAAAGACTAGTACCAAGCTAACCTGCAGTGTTTTTAAAAGTAAACCCCCTAGAGAAAAAACAACGGACACTAAAAAATTATCAAGCAAGGTGGCACATGGCTTTTATGACCCTTTAATCATAAATCCTTTTTGTTTTTGAGAAGTTCTGTAGTTGCATCACTCAAATGCCTTATGGCTGCTTTTTGCAGTCAAAAAAAGGGGGGGGAAAAGATGCCGTACCAGAAGAAGCAGCATGTTTGTTGAGCCTGGTTCTGCAACTTCTGTATCAATCAGGTGCTTTGCTGGGGCTTTATCTAATCGTGATTCAATCAGCTATCAGATAAAAGCTCCACTAAAGCACCTGATCTATACAGATATGGGCTGAGCCTGGTCCAACTAACTCTTTGCCTCTTCTAGACATGTGCTGGGCCTGGCACAGGATCTCACCAAGTTTAAAGTAAAGCGCCATTTGGGGGGGCTTTTTAACATCTGTAAGCAGTCTGTTTTCACTCTCTTAACCAAAGGATTCAGGAAGCATTGAATGGGTGATGTGAGGATAGTCCCCACATCTCAAGCACTCATTATGACATCGGAAGCAGAGTCTCATTTCTGAGTTTAACTCAGGCAGTGAGAGAAGGTTAGTAGTGTTTCAGTCGACAGTTGGACCCTCAACTAGCTTGAGTAGTTTCTCAGAGATTTTGAAATTCTCTTGGTGGCATGTGGTTGATACAGAAAGATGAGGGGAAGTGATTTTTAGATAACAATGAATATAACTACATGTCCAACTTATTTCCAGTCTTCTGAAGCCATGTAGGTTGCAAAATTAACTTTTGCATATCTTGCCTTGCGTTAAAAGTTGTTGCACTATTTACAGTGAGACATGCTTTCTTAGAATGAATACAGTCAGTTAATACTGAGCAACAAGTGATTTCTTGACATCCATGCCCCAACTCTCTTGAGAAACCAGCCTTCCCCCCTCATTCCCTAAAACTGCAGGCAATTACAACTGTGACCCTTGGGGGAATCTGCAAATGAGGGAGATTGGGAGCTACTGTTGGAACTGAAAACTGAGAGCTAAACTTTAATATGAATTTACATTTAGTACAATCAAGGAACACCAACATCCATGTACTTTAGTCCAGCTGGTGAAGATATGGAGGATCCTTTACATTACTACCTTGGCTTTAAAGGGGATTTCAAAACAGTATATCCTCCTGATATGCTGTTAGTTAACATCAGATTTTAGAGGTGGTCATGGCTATTGGAACAGTCGGCTGGAAGTATGATGCTCTGTCCTGGAATTCTGAGCTTCTGTTCTGGAATCATTTTGATTAGTGGCTGCATCTTGTTGTCCAGGGCTTTTGGAAAAATCCTCCATTTGGTTACTATTCTTCTCCAGTTAAAACACCAGGACCTTTTAAAAATAACAGAATAAAAAAAAAAAGACAACCCCACGAACAACAAAATTCACCCTGTTGGAAATCTGTCCTGGTACCCTATTTATTACTCTTCCGTGCAAGAGAAACAATAGTGACATCTTCTGTTCTGGACACAAATAACGATAGGCCTTGGGGATTCCACAAAAAGATTTGGATTTGCAAGCTCTGGGGCTTCTCTCACCAAAGAGAATTTTTTGCAGGGGAGCAGATGGAGGCTTATAACTGAGCTGGGAGGGGGGAAAAAAAGAAGTGCAGCTTTTTTTGATGGCTGTATCTTACCCTTTGTCCCTCCTTGAAGGCAGGGAAATGACAGGCTGCGGTTTGTAAGCTAGCTTTTATGTTGTTGAATAGCCTAATAAACAAGCCAAGAATGGAGTTGACCTATCACAGCTCTGTTTGTATATAGAGATGTTTTTGTACTAAGTCTGCAGATTGATGGTGAAGAGAAAACAGAGTATTGAAAGTAGCTTTGTAGAGTTTCCCTGCTAAGTTTAAAATTGGAAGGCACACAGTTCTGTAGCTGTTCTTTACTTACTATTTTAAGCGTGCCCTGATTTATTTTCTTTGTAGGTCTTAGAACTACCAAAATAGATCCAATTATCTCTACAACGCTGTGTTCCCTTCCCTTTTTCCCCCACCCTTCTTTTTAGTAAAGGAAGCCACCAAGATTAGGGAGATAATTGAACAACTATTAATAGCAATGGGAAACTGGAATTTTGCATGTGTGTGTGTGGAGACTGTTGCTGTTGTAATGGGCAAGTTTCCATTTCTACAACCTCTTTGCAGTTGCTTGCAGTGTAGATGAGGAAATATACAGGCAAACATTTCTTCATCAATGACTTTGGGGTGGTGGATTGATTATAGCATAGTTCATACAGTTACTTCTGTTTTATGGTTATTGTAAGGAAATGATATACATTAAGAAGATAATGAGATGTGTTAAATAGTCTGAAACCTTGCCAGACTTGATTGAAAATGTTTTGCATGCCACAGTAAAATAAGTCAAGGTTTTGTTTTGGATACCATACTTCTTTGGGGATTTCATCTGATATTTGATTTGCTGTTTGTCTGGCCTGTATAGTCTGAAGCACTGACTTAAATGAAAAACTTGTTTGCGATAGCCAGTAATTAGATAGTAAAGTGACTAGCTCTTTATTCAAGTAGAAGATAAAAAACTTTCTTCTGTATTTTGAAGTTAATGTTAATTACTTATGAAGTCATATTATACAAGTTGTTTCCTTTGTGGTTGCTTTAGCTATATTTTTGCTGCTTTCTACTTAAGACATAGTTACTTTAAAGGTTGTGGTTATGATGGGTATCTTGGTAAAGTTAAGATCAGCATCAGTCTTTGTTCCATTAACTGATTATATTTTGCTTTTAACACTAAAATAACCTTTCTGGTAAAGTTGTATGAATTCTCCTGATTCTGGTTACCAAAACTTCTCTTTTAGTCTTTTTGGATTGTGAATCACAGCTCATACACTTCTATGCATATTGTATTTACTCAAATCAAAGATTTAAATGTTTTTCCATATTCAACGTGGGAAGGTAGGAGAGATGGAGGCTTTGAATTCAATTATGACTTGAAGTATGAGGAGTAGGCAGCTGCTGTATGTCCAACCCTGCTCCTACATGGGGTTAACACTCGTTTTCCCCATTTCCATCCCTACCCTCAAGCTCCAGCCTCGGGCATGTAGCCTGTAGTCTCTCTAGCCCCTGCCTGGCCTCTGCCTGTCTAAGCAGCAGTGACAGTGGCAGCTCTGGCCCCAACCGGGGCTAGGGCCAGGGCTCCTGCAACTGTGAGTGACCATGTGGTCTGTTCCCCGGGCTTAAATGGGACTGGAGCTAGAGCTAGAGCCAGAGCCAAGACGGAGGGTAAATGGCATCTGGGGAAATAGGTAATGGAGTGGGGGAAGGTAGAAATGTAGGTGCTAGGGTGTGCAGGTACCAGAAGGCATAGACACTTTGTGGAGGGAGGGTAAGGAGGGAGGTACCATAGTGGTGGGAAAGGGTGGTGGTGAAAGTCAAGGGGCAGGAATCAAACCATTTGACTTCCTTGCTACCTGTCCTTCTGCTTCTGGTTGCACTGCTGCAGCTGTTGTGGGGTTGTGTTTAAGACAACCCTCCAATAACTAGACTGTGTACTTGAAACATTATAATAATATATACATTTTCCATTTATAGACTCTAATTATTTGGGGAGTGGGGGGCTTGTCTTAAATTTGAAATCATCTTGGATTTGGATAAAGAAAAAATGTATTTGGAACAAAACCCCAAATTGAATTGTTTTATTTTAGATTAGAATTGATGTCACAGTGTTAACCAGCTTTTTGCTCTGAGTTGGAGCACAGGCCCTGACTTCTTAACTTGCATCAAATCTCCAGTAGTGTGAACTTCTACTAAGTTGTGGACTAGAACTAACATATTCAGATAACTCATCACCTAAACAGATCATGTTTGTAGACGTATTCTGGAAAGTACAATGGATACATGTGTAGGCAGAGTGCATGGATGGGCAATTTTGGTTATTTTAGGCATGTTTGTTAGAAGCACCCAGTATGAACAAACTTTTATATGTGCACTTTACCGTGGAGCAGATTAATTAGCTCTGCATTAAAGCATCATACTCTACACTTGTGCTGGTATTAGAGAGTAGTAAACTAATTAATTCCACTGTAAGAGTGCTGTTGGGGACAGTAGTCTCTCACCAAAGAATACTTTACGATGCTAAAATGCCAAAACATATGTAGATATTAATCATAGGTGTACATTGCAGTTGGTTAGCACAGGCAGCTGAGGGCTTGTTCTGCCCTGCCTCAGATTGCTGCTGTCTTGGGTACATGTGTAGACTTTGCACCTGGGAGCAATTGACTGCAGCTCGAACAGCTCTGGAGTTTGTGTTGTCTTTGGATGCATTTACATGCAAAATTATCTGTGGTACAGTTTGATCCTCTTTCCTAGACTTGGGTAGTGGTGTAACTTTCCTAAAGTATTGCCTCCAAGCTTTTTTTTTTTTTCTTTTCATTTTTGAGGTATATCTTCATCTGCAATTAAAGTCATGAGTTATTTGCAGACACGCATTAAATATTTTTCTACTAACCTCTAGCCATTGTGATCACTCATCTGAATGAACAGTGTTACCTGTATATTGCAGTGAACTGCAAACCTTGTTTTCCCTACTGCTTTAAAAGGAGGTACTGTAAGATGGGAGCAGGGAGAATTTTCCTATGCGTGATCCCAGTACTTGGGTATATGAAAGCACTCTGCTGGTGAGCGCTAAGTGCACAAAGACACAACTTGGTCCATGAATGTAGTGTAATTCTTTGTACCATGCGAATCTGAAGATGACAAAAGCTACAATTTGAACTTAAGTATTTTGCCTTTTTTTTTTTAACCAGGCGATGTCTTGGTGATGACAAGTTCTTTGATTACTTACTTTAGTGCAAGGATGGCAACCTGAGCCACAGGCAGTTTCTGTTTGTGGCAGATGGGAGATTGGGGAGGGGACCATCAGTCCAGTGGCAGATAGAATAGGGACCAGAAAGCAAAGAAGCAAATTGGATAGGGAGCACAGGTCTAGAAAGTGAAAGCAGCATAGCAAACCAGGCAGGGAAAGTGGATCAGAGTAGTACTTGGGAAGAGTGTGGGGGCTAATGTGTACACATCTGCCAAAAAGATTGGCCTCCTCAGGCCTAGTGCGAGTAGTGGGATGCTTATGGGTAAAAGATCATGATAAAGTAGTAATGGAAAAGCACCTAAGACCATTTTGTAAAACTAAGTTTAAACGTCTGAATGTAAAGCCATTATACTGTTGCTGTATCTGTTCTTACTTTTTTGCATGTTTTCTATAGAGAAGAAAATTGTTCAGTAAAAACCCCCAAACTATTATATGTTCTTTTAGTAAAATATCTTCCAAACTTTTATGTTCTGCTTAGTAGTGTTTGTGTTTGGGAGGGGGCAAGAAAGAGAAATAGATTGACTTATTATTACCATGAGCTCCTGGGATGAAAGCAACAATTTTGGCCTTTATACTAAAATGTTTACCCAGTTGAAGATTGCACCACTGCTGTGAGTAACAGTTATCTGTGCCTACTAGAAAAGTAATAAGCTGCCTCCTTGTATGTCTTGTTTTAGATGCTATTGGCTGGCTTTAATAATTACAGTGATAGTTTAAATCAATATTGTGGATAACTTTTAAAATGACATAAGTGTGAGCCTAGTCTAATAGATATTTTGTTAATGCTTTAACTTCTGTGATGAGTTCAATGATCATGACATCAGGATTCAAACAAAGCTCTTACTATATAAGGCTGCAGTGATCCCAACTCTTCTCTATGATTATGAAGGTTGGGTGACCTAAACAGGCCACCTGAAAAGCCTGGAACACCATAACTGGCACTACCTCTGGAAAGTGGTTGCACAGATATCAGTGGGAGGATCATTGCACAAATATCAGTGTCCTCACTGACACCAACACCACCGGTACGGAAGCACTGATTACTCAACATCAGCTGCAGTGGACAGGGCACTGTGTGCATGTATACTGTGAACCTGCTATACTCCCAACTCATCCAGGTACAAAGGACACGTGAGCACCAGAGGAAACACTTCAAGGACACCCTCAAGGCAAACATTAAGAAATGTGGCATTGATGTCCCAAATTGGGGAAAACTAGAATGGGAGAGGGTTGCATGGCAACACCTTGTGAGAGAAGGTACATCTTACATTGAGGAAACTGTCTTGCCCTAAAGGCAGAAAAACAACAGAAACAGAAGAAAAGGAAACAAGACTGAGAAATTCATGGTCCGATCTTCCCTTTAACCATCACCTGTGGTGTTTGCCAGAGAGTCTGTGGCTCTAGGATTGGCCTTCTTAGCCATCAACAGACTCATTTACAACCCTTTACTTGATCTGCGGGAGGAATCGATCTTGATCATGAGGGATTGCTGACAATGAGAGTTCATAATAATTATGCCTTAGTGATGACCTCTGTTTGGTTTTACTCTTTCATATTTATAATTTTTAATAACGTTTCACAAGCATATACTGTGGTATATATTTTTTCCAATAAGCAACTTGGGTCTCTGCTATTAGGAGCTTAAATGAATGAGCTGATCCACCTTGAACCCAGAAATACCTTCCTGAGTTAAACCTTGGATTCTCACTGTTATTTGCTTTGTAAATACACTGGGAGTGTTTAATATTACTTCTGATGGAACATTGCATTAAATGTCTCATTAAGTTGTGCAGGATTACAGATGCAATGAAAACACCATTAGTTCAGTTTAAAGACAATGCTATGTGGCTTAGAAAAAGCAGAATTTATGTAATAAAATGCTAGTTTTTTAAAGCAGTATATTACAGCAATATCACAAAAAGCAAATAGCTATAAACCTATAGCTCACAAATCCTGTTTTAAGGAGGGGCACTTCTGATCAGTCAGAACACTTGTCAGCCTGGAGAGAGTTGCTCAGTCATATCTTATTTCCAATTGCTTTAGCAGATGTTGCATCTCCTTATTGCAAAGAAAGAATTATAGGTCTCCATGAGAATCAGGAAATATGAGCAGTAAGCAGAGATGTTTGTTTTTTCACAAGGGGAGGAAAAGAGGGAACAGAAGTCACCAGTGGTAGAGAAATGTCCAAGAATGAAGAAACCCAAGGAAAAGGGAAGTGGGGAGAAGGGACCAAGCAACAAGATCGATCATGCAGGGAACAAAAATGACTCCATCTCTGAGCATCAGTGAAGTGTCTGCAAGCAGATAATGGGAG